>CM059434.1:115766632-116279132 GCA_030390025.1 Squalus acanthias
TGACTTACACAATGCCTGAACCTTTAAAGAATGCATCGGTTGACAGAATAAAAAATTACCTGCTCAAAAGACACTGGACTAAAATTGGAAGAGACAAACTGTCCAGTTTATTAGCTCCTTTAAAAGTGCTGCAATTGCATTTACTGACTTTTCCCAATAGATCACCACTGAAGAAGCAGACAAGAACCAGTCCACAGATCGATACTTTCTATTCTCAATCGTATTCTTGTAACCTGACACTTCCTTAATTAAACTTTTAAAGTTGCCTTTCCTCTCTCGAGCAGGCTATCTCACATGGAACACGTACCCACATTTCCCAATTAAATCATTGATTCTGCACTAATCTGGTTACTGTCCTTCCATATATTTTTGGAATTATTCCAAATATGCCAGTTGCAACATCTTTAGTTCAAAGGGCACTAAGTGCACTTTGCAAAAGCTGCACCAAATACCGTTGATAAGGCTATATCTAAGGAAATACAAAGACCGCAAAAAAGGAGTCACTAACAATTTCTGTGAAACAATAAACTGGACTAGATCACCAATTCTCATCCAGCTTCTCATTACTGCAGAATCAATTGCTGTTTCATTTAATAAACATATTACCAGTATCAAGCTATTTATGTTCAGTCAAGAAATATCCACAAATATTTATTTTAATGCTTTATTACATTTCAACAATGCCACCACTAAGTATTTTGGAATGATTCTAGCCACCTTTCTGCTGGATGCTGAATGGAGACTTTATTCAAACATATTCCCAGGTAACATTCTAACCGCACACTCTCCCCTCGATACATTGGAATTATACTCCTGCACGCTGATGGTAGGGAGGTAGTGTGGAGCTAGATAACTCACTGTACAAATCTTTCCATCATCATTTGTTACTGTTACACGGGTTTATATTCCTACGATAAATCAAGCATCCCAGAGCTGCCTTATCTTAGGGAGCAATGGGTGTCTTATCAAAATATCCACTAACATCTGCATGACTGTGTGAATTGGTAACAGTGAATATCAGAAATTAAATCAGGAATATGTACAAAAGCACAGCGCACTTCTTCAATTAGAGCACGCCAAGGAAGATTGATTTGATTCCATTCATCTGGGGGACATAATGCTAGTGCAGCGTTCAAAGGATAACCAGACAGTTTGAAATATCGAGTAGAATGTATGAAAAAATTCCCCAAACATTCCCAAGTGTTGCACTTTAAGGAGAACCCTAGCGTTGCCTGGACAATAACCAGAGTGAATTCACGCCGACATTTGTTTTCTTGTCTGTTTGAGAAAATGAGGAGCATAAATTGTAAAATATTAAATACTATGTTCAACACAAGGGAAAAGCAGACGTTCCATCATCTAGAGTGCAGACACATCTCATTCAGATATATTTCCTCCGACACAAGACTAGAGTAAATGTGGTCAGTCATCTATCCTATTTTTTAGTTATCACTGCAGATTACAATGAGGCACAAACTGTTTCTCTGCAAGGGCTGCCAGAGAGGGAGGTACACGTGACAAGTCACTTGCACAATATATAACTCCAGGACAAATGCTTAAGGATTTCCTTGGTGCAAGCAGTTGTAATTAATTCCACAGTACTTAAAAAGACATTTCTACTCACGGTGCGCGGTGAGAGTCTGTCAGTCTGTTCCCTCTGACTGCTGTTTATTCTATCGCAGTACAGTACCTCCGCCGAGTTCCAAGGAGCTCACAGACGGATTGGTCTGATATTGCTGAGCGACCCTGGCAGCTTTGCTGGCTCTTGAAGGCAGTTCGTATCGTTAGTTTGACAAGCCATTACACAAAGTGCTGCACTCCAGCCCAAGTGCAGCATGTGTTACCCCTTCCTTCCCCTTCCCCCTCCCCACCCCACCCCCCCGGGGCTGCACCATTTCACCTACACCTGGGTGGATCTATCAAGCTGTATCCCTGTTAGAGAGTTTGTGCTCCGTGACCCAACGAGCCTGCCGCTGTCACACTGGTTTCCTATTAAAAAGCCTCACCGTGGAATTGTATGAGTAATTGTGTGCGAAGGTAGTCTGGCCGGCAGATGTGAATAAGCTTCAGTGGAGCAGAGCACGCAGTGCAGATGGGCTGTGTGCAGGGCACAAACAACACTTACCAAAGGCGTGATTGAAACAACAGCCCCCAATCTCCTTCTGTGGGGAAAAGGGGAACAGCCAATGAAACGCACCGACGGTACGCTGTTTAAGGTACGGGTCTGCAACAATGCAGCCAACAAGAAGGAAAAAAAATATTTCAATGAAAAAATAAAGAGGGAGAAAGGAAGCTCCAGTCAATAGGATAGGAATTCTCCAGTAAAATGCTCATTCTGCTGCCAACTCACTCTCTACATGGTGAGAAGATTAGCTTCCTGTATGTGCAATCTACAGAAAATAGAGCAAACCTTTTTATCACTATTACTTACTAAAATTTAAAGCAACTTGGAACAAAGGTTTGCTTCATTTCATTTCTCTCTGACCACTTCTGGCAACTTTTACACAGCACTGCATCAGGTACAGGATTGGGGGGCTGGGGGTCTGTGGTCAATTACTCGTGACAGTAATTGATTGGAACTGAATTAACTGCTGATGAGCTCACAGGTACTGTATAATGGAGCCAGTGCTGTAATCACTCTCCTCTCCGACTCAGGTTTAGGGCAATTTGACCCTTCTTTGAAAATTAGAAATGACAGCAGAATCACTGACACATGCGCATACCGCAGGCCGGAATATAATTTATACCGCACAGGATGACATGCTTTCTCTGTGGTATATTATTCACTTTTCATGGAGATGGTATTACAATTGAGAGCAGGCAACACTGGAAAAGAAAACCGATTTTACAGCCCCGTCACTTGAACCAGTTTGCATTCTGCCCATCTAAAAAACCCCATTTTAAATTAAAATTTGCATTTCTAATAATGGTTTAGTTGACCTGCCCGGTTTGATCATAATATCACACAATACAGAAGGAGGCCATTCGGCCCATCGTGCCTGTGCCGGCTCTTTGGTAGAGCTCTCCAATTAGTCCCACTCACCCTGCTCTTTCCCCATAGCCCTGCGAATTTTCCTTTCCAAATATTTATCCAATTCCCTTTTGAATGTTACTATTGAATCTGCTTCCACCGCCCTTTCAGGCAGCGCATTCCAGATCACAACAACTCGCTGTAAAAAATGTTTCCTCATGTCGCCTCTGGTTCTTTTGCCAATCACCTTAAATCTGTGCCCTCTGGTTACCGACCCTTCTGCCACTGGAAACAGTTTCTCCTTATTTACTCTATCAAAATCATTCATGATTTTAACACCTCTATCAAATCTCCTCTCAATCTCCTCTGCTCTAAGGAGAACAACCCCAGCTTCTCCAGTCTCTCCACATGACTGAAGTCCCTCATCCCTGGAACTATTCTCGTAAATCTTTTCTGCACCCTCTCTAAGGCCTTCGAATCCTTCCTAAAGTGCGGTGCCCAGAATTGGGCACAATACTCCAGCTGAGGCCGAACCAGTGTTTTATAAAGGTTCATCATAACTTCCTGGCTTTTGTACTCTATGGGCTCGATTTTGCCAGGCCCGAGGAGGCGGGATTGGAGGCGTATGGGGTTGTTAAAATCGCCAAAAATGGCGGGCGGCCCCGATCCCACCTCCATCCCACCTCCGAGCAATTTTCCCAAATGTGTGTTTTCTGACCCCGTTTCCATCCTGCCTCCAAGAGGCGGGATAGGCCCTTAAGGCCCTTAACAACCACTTAATTGCCTCTGTAATCCCATTTTGAGAGGCCTTTCTGATTTTTAGACATTTCCCCCATCCTACACGCCTCCTCTGGAACATGCTGGCGGCCTCACAATTGGATTGCTTACTCACAGCTGCAGCTCCACCATTACAAAGGAGTTTTCACCAATGATCATTTGCAGGTGGCAGAACTTTGTTATTTCAGGTCTGAGGGAACTTTTAGCAGGCATACTCAATATTGTGGAAGTTTGGAGCCCGACACCCATCTGCAGTGTGACCTCCTGGGAAACCCCTCTCCCCACCTTGACTAAGCGCTTCCTCAACTGAGGCATATACCAGAAGCATGGCAACCATTTAATTCCTGTTCTCCTGGACATCAGATTCGGACGCAGAGCAGCCGTGGTAGCAGCAGAACCATGAGCAACAGCAGCACCAACAGCAGGAGCATCAACATGAGTGCCAAGCTGCTAGTCACCCACCTGAAGATGTACAGGCCAGACGCCAGCGCGCGACAACATTGCTGCCCGGGATGCAAGGGACGCACTCATCCTGGCCAGATTTGCTTAGCCTGCACAATCAAACACTTTAGTCTTGCTCCTTTTTACCAGAGCATCGACAATGGACAAGAACCTGCGGAATCCTATCACTCTGACCACCATACTGACAATCGCAAGGCGCCCTAAGCCCTCAATCTGAAAGTCCCATTTGCGAAATGACACAGGCCACAACTTCAACAGTTTGCCATCAAAACACTTTATAATACATTCACAATGATGGCTGGTCCGATAACAAAACAACACAGCACCCAAGTGACTACCCTTGTGACTACTTGTGCTTTATCTTCCTCTTACACGTGCTCCTACGTGGTGCTTCCCTTGTGGCGTCAGCAGATGTGGTGGCCCCTTGCTCACTTTCTTGCTGCTCCTGGCGGCCGTCCTCTGGGGTGGCAAACCTGTGCGGGCTCGGCAACAGTCTGCTGCTCCTGCGGCTGTGCAGGGGCTGAGACGCCCATCTCAGTTGGGTGAGGACTCTGGTGGGGCTCTGACCGAGGGCTTTGCTGTGGCATGGTCGTGTAAGCGCTTGGAGAGGAGCCCCCACTTCCTTGTTCTCTGCCACCAACATCCCTCTCAGGGGTCAGCCCCACTTCAGAGCTAGCAAGTGGCTTGACAGCACCTTGCTGTACTACAGGGGGGCCATGAGGACCCGTTTCTGCACTGGAAGTCCTACTCCAGAGGACTTGCATGAAGGTCTGGTTTGTTTGCTTATTAGCTGACCATCAAGAGATGTCATTCTATTCTGAACAATGACCATGTTTTCAATACCCTGGCGACTAAGCTCCTCCATGGACATAGCCATCCTCTCCTCTACCGTAGCCATCCTCTTCTCTACAGTAGTCAGCCTTACCACGGAGGTAGCCATCCTTTCCACGTAGGTTGCCATCCTTTCCGCCGTGATGCGTTCATGCGCCAACGCCTCTACAAAGGCTCTGCTCATGTTCGCGATGGACTCCTCCATTCGCTCCACACTCACAGCGACCCTGGAGACAAGACCTGCCAGAGACTCCTGCGCCTGTTCCTGGAGTTCCAGCACCGCTCTCCTTCTGGATGGACCCGGAGGCACAGGGTTGACCTGCAGAGGAGCCGAACTGGCAGAGTCCTGCGCCCTCCGACGAGGACCCTCCACTGCTGTCCCTGTCTCCACCATCTGCTGATGCTCACTTGTGAGCTGTGATACACCAGGTGACAACACTACTCTATCTCGCGAATGTCCCACTGAGGTGTGAGTGTCTGCACTGGTGCTGGGTGCACTGAATTCTGCTTACGCTGTGCCCTCAGAGGTTGCAGCTTCCTCTGAGGAGTCTGGAGGCTCAGGCTGTTCCTCCTGGACAGTGGGGACGGGGGCTGTCGATGTGAGGCCAATGTTGCATGCACATTGAATAGTGCAGATGATCATAAGTCAATGTGTTAGAGCATCAGAATCATTATCAGTCACTCATGCAATGTCAATGAGAGAGATCCCAAACCATTCTGTCACCAGCTTGCTGTGATGCGCCCGCCTGTCCGTCTCCCACTTGGGAATCCTCCTCGATCCCGGCAATTTCCAGGGCCGCCTCCTCCCAGGCAGTGAGCTGGGCTATTGAGAGTGGCCCTCCTTCTGTCATGGCTCTTTCCCTCTTATTGTGGGCTCCCTTTTCCTGCAATGAGGGACACAAGTGGAGTTTGAGTGAGAATGAAGGAGTGAGTGTAGATAATCCATAGCATAGATGCTTAGAAGGACACAAAGGACCCTCCTTGTGTGTTGAAAGTTGTTGTTGTCATGGCATCACAGTGATAGGGAGTGTGAGGGCTGCATGGTGGAATAGTTAAGTGAATGTGACCATAGAGAGAGAGGGAATGGGTAAGGGTGCAGGGATGTAAGTGTCAAGTGGCATGTGGAGGAAGAGGTTGGCAAAGCAGAGTGCTGGTGAGGAGAGGCGATGGGGATCAGATTGAGGGTGATGGGAAAGTCATACTCACTTTTCCTGTGCGGAGAAGGTCATGAAACCTCTTCCTGCACTGCAGCCAGGTTCTGCGGCTCAGCGAAATGGAGTTGACCTCCTGGGCCACTTGCAGCCACACAGCCTTTGTCTGCTGGGGTGGCTTTTTTTCTCCCTGAGGAAGGGAACAGCACCTCCTTATTACAGCTGGCTCCGTGCACCAGACCTTGGAGGGAGGGCTCATCAAACCGAGGAGCACACTTTTGCTTGATCGTTGACATTTTCCACAATTCAACTCCTTCATATAAATTGCAGAGCCTTTGCAGTCTCCAGAAGAATCAAGGTGGTTACAGGCCTTAAATCCAACAGCATTGATGACGTCATCGGAGGCGACTTTCGATATGAAAAGACTCATTGGGCCAGGGGTTCCCACACGCAGGAAATCAATTGCCCATTTAGGGGAAAATCCCACTTTATCAACACATCACTTCGGAGTCGGGGTCCTAACACGATTTCCACCTGACACGCCCCAGCCCACCCACACTGACAAAATCCAGCCCTATACCTCTATTTATGAAGCCCAGGATCCCATAGGCTTTTTTAACAGCTTTCTCAACCTGCCCTGCCACCTTCAATGATTTGTGCACATATACCCCCAGGTCTCTCTGTTCATGCACCCCCTTTAGAATTGTACCCTTTAGTTTATATTGCCTCTCCTCGTTCTTCCTACCAAAATTAATCACTTCACACATTTCTGTGTTAAATTTCATCTGCCATGTGTCTGCCCATTTCACCAGTCTGTCTATGTCCTCCTGAAATCTGTTACTATCCTTCTCATTTTTTATTACATTTCCAAGTTTCGTGTCATCTGCAAACTCTGAAATTATGCCCAAGTCTAGGGGGGCTAAATTCGGTTGTTTTGCGCCTCCCGTTAGTGCCCTAAGAAGGTGCAAATCAACTAGCGCCTGGGCGCGGCGCCGCTAACGCCTCCCACGAAATTCAGCGGGAGGTTAGCGGCGGCACTAACCATTAGCGCCACGCGCCGCTGCACCGCCAGCGATAACGTCATCGCCATGCGCAGCGCCCCGGCTGTAACATTGGGTGGCGCCCCCCGACTTACCGCTGGACGCCATGTCCGCCGGGGTCAGGGGGGGGGCCTACCTGCGGCCGGGGCGACGCTAGTTAAAGGGGAGGTGGCGGGCGGTCATTTTTGTTGCTGGCCCCGTTGTTGTCCCGGGCCCCCGTGAAGTCCCCCCGCGGAGTGCCGGCTGCTCTCCGTGAGTGTTCGTTTTCCGGCACTCCCGATCCCTGGTGGCCCAGCTGGGTGCCGGGACGTGCTGCGCCAGGCCCCTCCCCTTTAATAAGGGGAGGAAGGCCTGCAGTACCACGGCGCTACGTGCCGCAGCGCCACTAAATTGGCTCGCATCGCCTCAAGAGGGACGCTTCCAGTAGCGCCCCTCCACCCTCTCGGGGTGCTACCTGGGAAAATTGGCCGCGGGGGCGCTAACTTTTTCGGGGCGCTAAAATTAGTGCCCCGGCGTTTACCCCTAGGTCATTAATATATATTTTAAAAATTCTTCATTCACGGGATGTGGGCGTCGCTGGCAAGGCCGGCATTTATTGCACATCCCTAATTGCCCTTGAGAAGATGGTGGTGAGCCGCCTTCTTGAACCGCTGCAGTTCTTGTTGTGAAGGCACTCCCAGTGCTGACTTTATCATAGCAGTTTGTTACAACTGAATAGCTTGCTAGACCTTTTCAGAGGGCAGTTAACAGCCAACCACATTGCTGTGGGTCTGGAGTCACATATAGGCCAGACCAGGAGGTTTCCTTCCTAAAGGACATTAGTGAACCAATTGGGTTTTTACAACAATCCGGTAGTTTTATGGTCACCATTATTGATGCTAGCTTTTTATTCCAGATTTAATTAACTGAATTGAAATTCCCCAGCTGCCATGGTGGGATGTGAACTCACATATTACTAGGTCCAGTAACAGATCCACTATGCTGCTGTACCCATATAGTGATAGGGATAAATAGTGATAGGAGGTCCCTGGTTCAGTCTGTGGTCCGTGCTGCTAGCTGATTTCAGCCAGGCCAACAATGAACATAGAACATAAGAAATAGGAGCAGGAGTAGGCCATTTAGCCCCTCGAGCCTGCTCCGCCATTCAATAAGATCATGGCTGATCTTCTACCTCATCTCCACTTTCCTGCACTAGCCCCATATCCCTTGATAATGGTATTGCAACAATTTCCCTCAGTGCTCTTGGCCTAGGGAAGGGAAGAGGGGAAAGAAAAATCAGCAAAGGTTCTTATTCCTGATCATTTCCAGTTATTCCTGCTATGAAATGCCTGTGTGTAGATATCAGGTTATCAGGCAGAATCAAGTGTGAGACACCCCTACATTTGAATGGCCTACCAAGATTCAGTAAACTAGATTTTCCTATCAGTTCTGTATAAAAAAAATGTCAATTTAGAGAAAATTAGCACTGGTTCTCTGTTCATTTAACACCCCATGTAATTGCCCTCAGTATCTTCTTCTGGTGTCGATGGGAGTTTAATAGTTTACACTATTAATTAGGCCCCAGCGATATTTTTGCATGCTAAATGTATTTTTGTTTCCTCAGCGTACCAATATGAAATGAGTACCCAGCGCTGCTACGACCCAAGCTGTTGATAGATGTATCCTCTTGTTTTTTATTTAGATGTTTAGGTTCCTCTGTGGCAACTGTTGGGCCAGTGACATGTTATGCCCATGTCGTTACTAGTACTACAATGAGTTCCCTCATAGGAAGCCATCTGTACTGGTTTTAGCAAAAAGAGGAGGTCCAACAGAAATAGGCTGCACTGGAGATGATCTCCACCCACCCATTGCTACCCTTGCATGTGCCTTTGAAGACTGAGATCCACACAGATGTAACTGCAGTGCTGCAGTGCTTGCGTGGGCAGTGATTGAGTTATGTCACATGCTGCAAAGTGACCTGCTACCAAACCCATCTACAGGCTTGGCATTGGCAGTGCCTGTGAAGGTCACAACAGTAAAAGCCCTTAACTTCTATAGCTCAGGATCAATTCAAGGCACCACTGGTGATGCTAGCCACATTAGTCAATCCGCAGTACATAGATGTATAAAGCAAGTGATAGATGTCATGATGTCTTTATTTTAAGGCAGCCCACATGCATTTTCCAATCAGGAGCTCCCTGTGATTATGCAAATGATGCAGAGACCAGAAATACAGGCAGGGCGAGCGCATGATGGGGTAGAGAGTGCTCTTCTCATACTCTCCCTCTTCCAGTCAGGCCTACATCACTTGGAGCATGTACTAGAGGGCTGCTACTGTCCTTAGGACCATATCACTGCTCATCATTGGCTTCAGGAAGGAGACAATTGAGGGGAAAACTTCAGAAGTTAACATCCAATGAATCTTTTTAATTTATTGACTTACCTAATATGGTATAAATAGAATACGTGAGGGGGAGTTGTGGGAGACAGTCCACATTCTGCTCCTGACGCTGACTCTAACGCACCACTGATTTTGTTGCTGTTAAGTTATCGTGCCACTTTGCCCATGGGATATAAATTGTATCCTGTCCCTCCTCACAACCCATCCTTCATACTTCCTGCTTGGCTTTAACTCGATATTGGGTGGAATTTTCCTCTCACTCACTACAAAGAGAGAGAATTTGGACTCTTGCTATTTTAAGGGTTTTTTTGTACAAGTTCATGTTTCACACTATGTTAATTTTACGTTAAATTGAACCATCTGTGGTATGTGATAATACGATTTAAATGTTTTAAATAGGTTTATAAATTTACAGGAAATGGCTCAGTAACTCAAACTGCCCGATTCTCAACCACAGATTTATCACGCCATGGGGGTACGGTAGTGTTGAAGTTATCTTATTGGACTAGTAATCCAGAGGCCTGGACTAATAAACCACAAAACACGAGTTTAAATCCCACCATGGCAGTTTGAGAGTTTAAATCCAGTTTGAAAAAAATCTGGAAATAAAAAGCTGGTATCAGTAGAAGTGTAGCAGTGACCATAAAGCTGTCGGATTGTCACTACCGTCCTTTAGGAACGGTAACCTGCTGTCCCTACCCGGTCTGGCCTATATGTGAGAGCAACGTGGCTGACTGCTATCTGCCCTCCGAGGTGTCTGGACAGTAAATGTCGGCCTTGCCAGCGACACCCACACTCGAGAATGAATAAAAACTCAAGTTCCTCTTAAAAATGGGACCATACCTGTTTTTCTACAACTAACAAAAAATTGAAAAAATGCAGTTTGAAATGTGAAAACGCAATCTTTTAAAAGTGAAATTATTAATTGCAGACGAAGAAAGCCGGTGCGCTCTCTTCAGCTCCCTGGGTTCAGTCTGGTGGTTGGGCAAATGAAGGAAGCTCAATTTCAGGAGAAGGGAAGAAATTTGCAGTAGAAATGAGTCCCAGCCGATTCTCTGGCCCAGACTCGATGATGTGAGAGCAGCGCGCGCCCGTACAGAAAGGTCCGAGGCCATTCCAACATTGGGCCTCGGGACACATCTACGTGTGCAGCTCGGCCTGTGAGACACATGAATTTCAGGCCCCGACTGAGGTAAGATCCAAGGTGGGGGTTTGGTTCAGGCAATGGGGCGGTTGGGGGGCGATAGCGGGGACTGTGGGGCGGGGGGGGGGGGGGCGGTGGCACTCTCCTACTCCTCCTGGCTCCACAGAAAATGTAATTTAAAAAAATACACCTAACACTTACCTTTTGTTGGTGGCCGTGGTGTCGTTGAAGAATCCCGAATCATCAATAACTAATTTGATAAGTCATAACGGCACAGGAGGCCGCCATTCGGCCCATCAAGTCCGTGCCGGCTCTCTGTAGAGCAATCCAGTCAGTCCCATTCCACCGCTCTATCCCCGTAGCCCTGCAAGTTTATTTCCCTCAAGTGCCTATCCCGTCTCCCCTTGAAAACATTGAGTGTCTCCACCATTTCCATCGACAGCGAGTTCCAGGTCCTCACCACTCGCTGCATAAAAAAGTTTTTCCTCACGTCCCCCCTGTAACTCTTGCCCAAAACATTAATAGTGTGTCCCCTAGTCCTTGTACCATCAACTAGTGGCAATAGCCTTTCCCTGTCTAGCCTATCCAAACCCGTCATAATCTTGTACACCTCTATCAAGTCACCCCTCAACCTCCTTTGCTCTAATGAAAACAAATCCAGCTTCTCCAACCTGTCCTTGTAGCTAAGATCCCCCATCCTCGGAACCATTCTGGTAAATCTCCTCTGCACCCTCTCAAGGGCCTTCACATCCTTCCTAAAGTGTGGTGACCAGAACTGGACCAGTTGTGGTCTAACCAGTGCTTTATAAAGGTTCAGCATAAAGGGGACATTAAACAGGCATTAGGCTATTCATTAACACATCTAAGGGGCCTAATGCCTGTGTCAGGCGTCCACCCAGGTCACCCAAAAAATGGTCCCCTACGTGTTTATCAGTTGGACCAATGCCTGCGCAGATTGTATGCAGGCCATCCCACTGCTAAATGGGTATGCTCATCGCCTGCTTCACGCTCGATAAACGGGCACAACGCACATCAATTTCTACTCCATAGACTGACTTTGGAAATATGCTTCCTGTTGGAGAGTGCCATTTGTAACAGTCATAGAAAAGTCCATGGCAGGAGCCATCCCATCTTCGCTGGTGAAGAAGACAAGCATGAATGAATGGTAATGATAGTGAGGAAGTGCGAATAATGAGATGATTAAGAATTAAAAGGGGCAAATAAAGGTCACTTTGCCCCAGTAAAGTTATTGAGATACTGTTTATAAATATGAGCCATGCCACAACACAGTGGGTGACTGCACCACCCATTCTGCCTGTGCTGAATAAAAGGTGGCTGTGAAAAGCAGATTGCAATAGCTTGCACTGTGGTAGATATTTCACGGTGCAAAACCTCCCAGCAGCCAAGACTGTGGAAGTGCAAGAGAGTGCTGTTCCATCAACTATAAATAGGGGCATCAAGTACATGTCTAAAGAAATAATACATTTGTACAAAGCATAGGTTAAGCCACAGTTAGAGTACTGTGTGTAGTTATGGGTTACTTATTATAGATAGGACATTAAAGCCATGGATGGCGTACAGTGTAGATTCGCCAGAATGATGCGTGGGATGGGAACTATGATTGTGAGGAGAGACTTGAGAACTAGCATCAGGAATTTCCTCCGGGGTTCTCCCAATCGGCTGCCGCAACTTCAGCAGAACATTGGCAGAAGCCCCACTCGTGCACATAAATGGGATTTCCACCAATACTCTGCCAAAGTTATGGTGGCCGATGGGGAGAACCCCCACGGCAATTCACCCCCTAGG
Organism: Squalus acanthias; assembly: GCA_030390025.1. Taxonomy (NCBI): domain Eukaryota; kingdom Metazoa; phylum Chordata; class Chondrichthyes; order Squaliformes; family Squalidae; genus Squalus; species Squalus acanthias. The sequence continues at coordinate 115,779,195 of CM059434.1, forward strand.
ATTTCCACTGACCAGGGAAGGCTAAGAGGAGATTTAATTGAGATTTTTAAAATAATGAAGGGTTTTGATAGAGGGAATAGGGAAAGACTATTTCCTCTGGTGGGAGTGAGGGGTCATGAATGTAAAATCATCACTATAAGAGTGAGGAGAGAGGATAGGAGAAATACTTTCATGCAGATGGTTCTTGGGGAACGGGATGCTTTGCCACAGGCAATGGTTAAGGCAGAGACCAGTGCAATAGTTAAGGGAAAATTGGATAAATATTTGAAGTTGAGAAAAATAAAGGGTGATGGGGAGAGCGCGGGGCAATGGAGCTAGTTTCTGCACTAAGTCCCATAAAAACGATTGTTGTTGTTTCTCTGATTTTTCCCCCTGCTCATTGAAAGCTATCATTGCTTTAATGATGAATATTCGGACAGTAGTGATTTCCCCCAATGTATGGTCACACTGATCAAACAAGGACATCTCTTTTTCGTTTGGAGATCACCTGGTAATGATTAAAGTAGGGGTGATTTAGGAATACTTTGAACAGAATGTCCTTTCCTTACCGTCTGCTGCAACAGAAATGCCAGTTTCTTTACGGCTACCATAAGCTCTAGTGCAGCTGGTTGAACTGGTGTCCCATGACTTTTATGTCAGGTAGCTAGCTAGCCAGCAAAAGTATTGAGCGCGCCAATCCATAGATTGCACCCTTGGGTAAGAGGTGATAAAAGCGTCTAAAGGTGCGAGTTACACACTTAAGTTTACGTCTTCACTGACGTGGAATTGTTGGCAGTGAAAATCACAAATCGGTTTTCCTATTCACGTTTTGCCATTTTATATTTCAGACGTTATGTCTTGCAGCATTTCCAATTGTAATTCCACAGATGTAGAAAAATTCAGGGATTAGCTTTCTGAGCTATCTCGGCGAGGGCGCTGAGCCTCTTGCTAAGTGTAGCTGGGTTTCCGTTCGGGGACCACATGTCTTTCTTGTAATTCCTACAGGAACTGCAGCAATCAGTAGATTACATAAAAACAAACAAGTAGCAGGAGTGGGTCAGGCCTGGGTGAGTAATAAAAACAAGCTTCACTCTCTGGACACCTGCTGGGTACAGCAGTGACACTCGCCATCCATTACCGTATACAGCAATTGAGTCATTCTGTTTTCACTGCCTGGCCGGTGATTTGGTGAGGCTGATTGCCGCTCTTTGTAGGAACCGTTTGATTTTTCATCCCATTGAAGTCAAGTCCATGTTTCAAAAACTCGGATATTTGGAGAAACTGTGAAAATTCAGACAGGTGGATTTAACTGACAATATTTCCCTTTTGAACAGGCACATTGGCATCTTTGCTATCAGGCCGTTCAGGGGTGATGTCAGGAAGCATTTCTTCACACAAAGTGAAAATCTGGAACTCACTTCCCCAAAAAGCTGTTGAGGCCAGAACAATTGAAAATGTCAAAACTGAGATTGATAGATTTTTGTTAAGCGAGGGTATTAAGGATTACGGAACCAAGGCAGGTGAACGGAGATAAGATACAGATCAGCCGTGATCTAATTGAATGGCAGTACAGGCTGGAGGGGCTGAATGGCTTCCTCCTGTTCCTAGATAATACATAGTAAACAAATCAGAGAACTAAAACCAGATGGAGGTGCAGTGGAGCTTCAGCAAACAGCTGAGATACAGACAATATGTCAGGATGCTAACAAGGGACAGAGTTACACACTGAATGGAAGGAGTGCGGATTGCTCTACATACTAGCCTGTTACCACGTTAAATTCTTCACTGGCCTAAAAACTGGTTATGGGCACTCACCACAACAGTGTTCACATTCTGCAAACACTTACTGCTTGATCTCATGATGTTAAAATTAAACTGTGAAGTATTTTTTTAGTGCAACACATTACTGCATAAAAATAGAAAATCCATTTAGGTCGCATTGTGTATACGCGGTGCAAACTGTTGTCTTTTCATTCCCCCCAAAATTCCATTAAACACATGATACTACATGCAGTTAAAAGTGAAGAGGATAATTATGTCTATTTTATACCTCATACTTGAAGTCTTCCTGAAGTATGGCCACTGTAATTATCTATTCACACACGAACCGCCTCCTCATGAAATATTGGTCCCAGCTGTGACATCCCATTGCTTACTGATAAAGGACTATGATTGGAATTCCCGAGCCACTAAGAGCTGCTACAAGTTTAACCCCATTATAGCTGGTGTCATGTAAATATATAAGAACAGGCAGAGTTCAACATGAAAGGACCAGCTTAAACGCCCTGGTGTATCTTTTGCCTCCAGCTGTGCCTCAGTGGGTAGCACCCTCGCCTCTGAGTCAGAAGGTTGTGGGTTCAAGTCCCACTCCAGGGACTTGAGCACAGAAATCTAGGCTGACACTCCCAGTGCAGTGCTGAGGGAGTGCCGCAGTGTCGGAGGGGCCATCTTTCAGATGAGACGTTAAACCGAGGCCCCATCTGCTCTCTCAGGTGGACGTAAAAGATCCTATGGCTCCATTTTGAAGAAGAGCAGGGGAGTTCTCCCCAGTGCCCTGGTCAATATTTATGCCTCAATCAACATCACTAAAACAGATTATCTGGTCATTATCATATTGTTGTTTGTGGGATCTTGCTGTGTGCAAATTGGCTGCCGCGTTTCCTCCATTACAACAGTGACTCCATTTCAAAAGTACTTCATTGGCTGGAAAGCACTTTGGGATGTCCGGTGGTCGTGAAAGACGCTGTATAAATACAAGTCTTTTTTTGTTTCTTTCCAATTCTCCCCATCTCTCCTGAAACATTGACTCATGCTGGGAAATGGTTCCACCAGCTTTGACCATCCTCTGGTATAACAACCAAGGGCCATTCATCATGTCTGAATATAGGGGTGAATGCCCACAAGCTATTTGACCATACATAGCATCACCGTAAGGCACGATCCTATCCTCATCTGATGTGCACACACATGCACCTTTCAGTCAGGGTCACCAGATAAGGATCAGGAGTGAGAACTGGAGCTGGTTCTTCCCCCCTTCGCTACCCAGGGGCGCCGAGATTAACAGTAGCAGACCTTCTCTGCCACACCCGAGAACAGCTAATTCAGCACAGACCAGAGACCAATCCCCCTGACCTATGCGGTTCCATTACTGAACCAGACTGGCCAGTCAATCATCAACACTGCCCTGGGGTATTGCAGACCTGCCTGGTTCAGGTGTTAGATTACTGAGACCGCCACGGAAGGTTGACTTAGAGCTGAACTTCTATTGCCATCTTGGAGCCACTTCAACCCCAATGAGACCTGGCTTACTACCACCCCGCCCATCCCACCCCCCCCACCGCCACCCATCCACCGACCCCCTCCCCCCTTCCCACCCCACACAAGAAAGATAGAAAGCCTGGAGATAGCTGTGCAACATGAGCATACAAAGGCTTTGTACATCGCATATGACATTGCCTTGTCTGCTACTTTATTTTAAACGAGATAAGATCTTAGTTAAACTTAGTTCAATTCTGTTAAATTTGGAGGGAATTGCACACACTAATTTTTAGCCTTTAATTACAAAGTTTACAAAACTGAAGGCTAGGAATCCACTCTGGGAGGGGAGCAGCTGTCAGTGTGAGGAAAATGCTGATGCTGAGCTGTAAAAAGGATTTACAATTTTGCTCATTGACACTGAAACATGTTCAAGCGATCAATGTTTCCAAGTCTCTTGCATTGATTGTACCATGTGTGTGGGCGTAGAGCCTTTCCATATCTTTTGCCTCCAGCAGGAGATAGCTCTCCAGTGATGTCACAAGTTAACTATGCGGTGCGAGACCTGACCTGAGCTTGCGGCTGCTCCGACACTACAACTGTTGTGTTCATTCAAAGCGCTTGGATTTCTTCCCGAAGACAGATCGTGTTGGGTTGAGGCTGCACTGTCTCTAGAAAAAAAAATTGTCAGTGCACAAACACGGAGCCACATGATGCACTTCCAAACACGTGTGCTGTCATTTCCTCTATCCATCAGCCCTGGAACATGGAACTATAACCATCTGCTCGGGAGCCAGGCAGTCTCACCTATCTTACTGAGCCATGCTAGTTTCCTCTAATTAAACATATTTGTAGGCAGCATGGAGGCTGAGCATCTCAGTACTTCAATGTGTTGGCTCACAAAATAGTAAAATGCAGGGTCCTAGTCACCAAGGAGCGATCAGGTAACATTCCCAAAGGAGCGGAGCACCCCCCACCCCGCCCCAGGGAATGCTCGGACACCCCTCAGTGGGTGATTCCAGGATAACCCTGTCAGGAGTCTGGGACCACCTAGCTACCTCTTGGCTGAACAATGATGAATGCTACAGGGCAGCGTGGAAAAGAAAAGGGAAACCCAGCCTCCCAGTCAATATTGCTGTGCGGCGCCCTGGTGGTTCAATGGCACACTGGCATGCTGCAGCACAGAGTGGGTGGGTGCAGGACATTGCCTGTGGTCGCTCTGCAGGGTGTTCCAAATTTCACACAAGCTTCCAAAATGAAGGTAAAGTTTCTCCATTATAATGAGTCAACCAGCAGTCTTGCAAGCCTCCTATTGACTGGTCCAACGATGGTAGTGTCAAAACTTGGGGGGAAAGATTGGGTTGCTTTGCGCCTCCCGTTAGTGTCCCGGGCGCGGCGCCGCTATTGCCTCCCGCAAAATTCAGCAGGAGGTTAGCGGCGGTGGTAGTCGGTAGCGCCCCGTGGCGCTACGCCCCGTGGCGATGACATCATCACCGTGCGCAGCACCCCGGCCGCAAACTTCAGTCGTGCCCCTGACCTACCGCCGGACGATATGTCCGACAGGGTCAGGGTGCCGTGTTTGCAGCCGCGGTGGCGCAAATTAAAGGGCAGGTGCCAGGCGGCCATTTTTTTGGGGGCCGCCTGCCAGGACCTGCCCCCTCTGGCCTCCCCCCGCGGGGTGCCGGCCACGATCCATCAGCCTGGCGCTCCTCTTGAGTGCCGGGCGGCTCTTTACCCGGCACCCCGCTCCCCGGTGGTCCAGCAGGGCCCCGGTGCGCGCTGCGCTAGGCCCCTCCCCTTTAATCAGGGGAGGGAGGCCTGCAGTACCGCGGCGCTACGTGCCGACACACGTGGCGCTGTTGCACGTGCAGCAGCGCCACACGTGTTGGCAAGTATCGCCGCGGTACTGCAGGCCTCCCTCCCCTGATTAAAGGGGAGGGAGGCCTGCTGGACCACCGGGGAGCAGGGTGCTGGCCAAAGAGCCCGGCACTCAAGAGGAGTGCTGGGCTGACGGATCGCGGCCGGCACCCGGACCCAAAAAAATGGCCACCAGCCACCTGCCCTTTAATTTGCACCATCCTGGCCGCTAAAACGCCCCCCTGACCCTGTCGGACACAGCGTCCGGCGGTAGGTCAGGGGGCGCGAGCCAAGTTTGTGGCCGGGGTGCGAGCGGGGCGCTGCGCATGGCAATGACTTCATCACCGGAGGCGCAGCGATCTGGGGTGCAACTGGCTACTGCTGCCGCTAACCTCCCGCTGAATTTCGCGGGATGCGTTAGCGGTGCCACGCCTGGGCGCTAGGGGATTTGCGCCCCAGGTTAGCGCCTCCTCGGGGGGCTCACCTGAGGTGCAAAGCAACCGAATTTTGACTTTTAAAAGGAGAATCAATTTGCCTGGAACTGATAATTGAGCAATAACCAATGGAATCCATCGTATTGATGATGTCCCCTCAGGGGGTGCACGGTAGTTTCATTACCCAGATACAAAAGGTGTCGCGCGTATAAAAATTAAAATACATGATTAACTGCTTGTGTAAAATAGCACCTGATGATTAGAAGCAGGCTCTGATATAGCGAAATTCAGTTAAAGTCTGCGAGGAGACTTATTCCCTTGTCATCACTGAAGGAAAGGTCCAGGGGGTTTGTCAATCATACGAATAGCTCATGTCACCAGTGAGAAATCCCTCTTGTATTGGTTTCTATCTTCGGTGTGCAAAGATTATATTTGATAATAGCTGATATTGGTTTGCTGAATGGTGCATTTTCAGATTATCAGATAGCAAATAGATCAGACTTCTATAGTACCTAATCAATTGAAGATCTGAAATTTCAGAAAAGGAATTGAACTGTCTGAGAATACGACACTGAGAGATGAATTTTCATTTTACCTGAATTAATCAAGAGAGGTGTCGAAGCCAATGACTTTACCTGTTCACTAACACAAGTTCTAGTTCAGGCAACAGCTCAGAGATGACCAATGCCCAATGCACTCAAGGGTCAACCCTTGGTCCACTATATTAATGCAGGCTTTAATCTTTTTATTTTGTGTGTTACAATAAATGCTATATAAGTGACTCAAGGGCTGGTCTGCTAATTTTTGCTACCTGTAATTCCCAGACTAATATTCTTCTTCAAACTACAATTTGAAATATTTAATATTTGGTCCTGAATTCGTGCACATCTGATTGCTTCTATTCTCGAGAAAATGCTTTGTTTCAACAATAGACTTAATATTATCGAGTAATAAGTACAATTTTTAAAAATATTATAAAAACTGGAAATTCATATAGAATATATTGTGTACAGAGAGATCAAAGTAGAATCCAGCCTAGAGAATTCATTCTCTTCTGAACTAAGCAAACATATTTTACACAATGCTTCCACTGTAGCAGAAGGCAAGTTACAGTAAATGAATATTCGCCGGGGCGCTAATTTTAGCGCCCCGAAAAAGTTAGCACCCCCGCGGCCGGTTTTCCCAGGTAGCACCCCGAGAGGGAGGAGGGGCGTTACTGGGAGCGCCCTGCGTCCTTCTTGGGGCGCTGCGAGACAATATCACGGCACTACGTGCCACAGCGCCACGCTCTGCGGCACGTCGCACCGCGGTACTGCAGGCCTTCCTCCCCTTATTAAAGGGGAGGGGCCTGGTGCAGCGCGTCCCGGAGCCCAGCTGGGCCACCAGGGATCGGGAGTGCCGGCAAACGAGCCCGGCACACGAGGAGTGCAGCCGGCACCCCGCGGGGGGGCTTCACGGGGTCCGTGGACAGCAACGGGGGCAGGTGCTGGCAGGCGGCCAGCAACAAAAATGGCTGCCTGCCACCTCCCCTTTAACTAGCGCCACCCTGGCCGTAGGTAGGCTCCCCTGACCCCGGCGGACATAGCGTCCGGCGGAAAGTTGGGGGGCGCCACCCAATATTACAGCCGGGGCGCAAGTGGGGCGTTGCGCACAGCGATGGCGTCATCGCCGGCGGCGCAGCGCCGCACGGTGCTAATGGTTAGCGCCGCCGCTAACCTCCCGCTGAATTTCGCGGGAGGCGTTTGCGGCACCACGCCCAGGCGCTAGTTGATTAGCACCCTCTTGGGCGCTAACGGGAGGCGCAAATCAACCGAATTTAGCCCCCATCGTCTTTTGCTGCAATTTTATTTAACAACTACAACTTGTATTTATACAGCACCTTTAACATCCCAAGGCGCTTCACAGAAGCGTTATCAAACAACATTCGACACCGAGTCACAGTAAACATATCGAACACATTTCACTGTATAATGGCAAAAGGCATCTTTCCTGACCAGAAAATGTTTCTTCCATCACTGTTCCGGCAGCTCAAAGGTCACTATAATGCTATTATTTTTAAGGGGCATTAAAAAAAATTCTCAGCAGCGTTGCATGCCAGCCTTTGCACCCTGACACTCAGTGCTGAGGACCATGTGGAATGTAATTTCCATACTGCCTTGCCTTACCTCAACAACAATAACTTGTATTTATATAGCGCCTTTAACCTAGTAAAACGTCCCAAGGCGCTTCACAGGAGCGATTATCAAACAAAATTTGACACCGAGCCACATAAGGAGAAATTAGGGCAGATGGCCAAAAGCTTGGTCAAACTCCAAACCATCGTTAACACCTTCACCGAAGCGTAGGAGAGCATGGGCCTTACACTAAACACCCATAAGACAAAGGTCCTCTACCAACCTGCCCCCGCCACACAGTACTGCTCCCGATTATCAAAATCCATGATAAGGCCTTGGACAACGTGGATCATTTTCCATACCTCGGGAGCCTACTGTCAACAAGGACAGACGTCGATGACGAAGTCCAACACCGCCTTCAGTGTGCCAGTGCAGCCTTCGGTCACCTGAGGAAGAGAGTGTTTGAAGACCAGGACCTCAAACCCGGCACCAAGCTCATGGTCTACAGAGCAGTAGTAATACCCGGCCTCCTGTATGCCTCAGAGACATGGACCATACACCAGGCACCTCAAAGCACTGGAGAGGTACCACCAATGCTGCCTCCGCAAGATCCTGCAAATCCATTGGCATGATAGGCACACCAACGTCAGTGTTCTCGCTCAGGCCAACATCCCCAGCATCGACGCTTTGACCACGCTCGATCAGCTCCGATGGATGGGTCACATCGTCCGCATGCCCGATACGAGACTCCCAAAACAAGCGCTCTACTCGGAGCTCCGACACGGCAAGAGAGCCCCAGGTGGGCAGAGGAAACGCTTCAAGGACACCCTCAAAGCCTCCTTGAAAAAGTGCAACATCCCCACTGACACCAGGGAATCCCTGGCCCAAGACCGCACAAAGTGGAGGAGAAGCATCCAGGAAGGCGCCGAATACCTCGAGTCTCTTCGCTGGGAGCAAGCGGAAGCCAAGCGCAAACAGCAGAAGGAGCGCACGTCAACCCAAGCACCCCACCCACCCGCCCCTTCAGCCACCGTCTGCCCCACCTGTGACAGAGACTGTAGGTCCCGCATTGGACTCATCAGTCACCTGAGAACTCATTTTTAATGTGGAAGCAAGTCATCTTCGGTTCCGAGGGACTGCCTAAGAAGAAGAAGAAGAGGAAGAAGAAGAAGGTCAAAGAGGTAGGTTTTAAGGAGCGTCTTAAAGGAGGAGAGGGAGGCGGAGAGGTTTAGGGAGGGAATTCCAGAGCTTAGGACCCAGGCAGCTGAAGGCACGGCCGCCAATGGTGGAGCGATTAAAATCGGGGATGTTCAAGAGGCCAGAATTGGAGGAGCGCAGATATCTTGGGGCGTTCTGGGGCTGGAGGAGATTACAGTGATCGGGAGGGACGAGGCCATGGAGGGATTTGTACCTCATTGTGAAAATCACCGGTAAATCAGACACTTTGCCCTGAAGATTTAAATACAGTTTGTAATTATAGCGATCTCAATGTAAATGGAACTTTTTAAAATTTGTATATTCCATGGACCATTCAATAACTTGTCAGTAAGACTTTGATTTCTGAAAGTGACAAGACAATCTGCCTTGAGTCGGAGCGCCCTGCAGTTGTCAGAACACAATGTGAAATCTGAATGATTGGCCTTTCATTTGTCAGAGGTTTGTAGACGTTTAAATAACTTTCCACATGGCAGTCACAGTTTAAGTGAAAAGAGCAGTGGTGCTGAAACTGACGTGTCCGCAGCCGCCGGGTTTACGAGGATCAGGGATTTCAGCATTGATGTGAATTCTTCCACTGCCTTTTCAAAACACTGTAGTAAACAAACATAAATTGCCTTGCATTCGCTAAATGTGTCAGCCGTGGCTCAGTGGGTAGCACTCTCGCCTCGGAGTCAGAAGGTTGTGGATTCAGAGACTTCAGCACAAAAATCCAGGCTGACACTCCAGTGCAGTGCTGAGGGAGCGCTGCACTGTCGCAGGTGCCGTCTTTCGGATGAGACGTTAAACCGAGGCCCCCGTCTGCTCTCTCAGTTGGACGTAAAAGATCCCAGGGCACTATTTCGAAGAAGAGCAGGGGATTTAACCCCGGTGTCCTGGGGCCAATATTTATCCCTCAATCAACATAACAAAAACAGATTATCTGGTCATTATCACATTGCTGTTTGTGGGAGCTTGCTGTGTGCAAATTAGCTGCCACGTTTCCCACATTACAACAGTGACTGCACTTCCAAAATACTTCATCGGCTGTAAAGCGCTTTGAGACGTCCGGCGGTCGTGAAAGGCGCTATAGAAATGCAAGTCTTTCTTTCTTTCTAAAGACTCCAGCACACACACAACCGTGGGAATATCTAACCGCCATGGCAATCGGCAATTTCAATGCCTGCGATGTGGAAAATTATTTCAACAGCACAACCTTTCATAAAAAAAACTCAAAGCGTGTTCGGTTAGATTGAATTTGGTCAATTCTATCACGGCACCTGAGGCATCTCTGATTCAAATCGGTCTGTTTTAGGAGCGAATCCAAGAATTCCGTTGATGGTAGATCAAGTGCTTTGTGTCTTCCATAACCCATTAAGAAACATGGCTCGGGTGGTCTAGTGCCTAGGAATAAAACAACACAGAGCAGGAAAGTCGCAGGTCTGATCTCAGCTCGGACAGTCACATAGGCCTCACCCTCTGAGGACTGGGGAAGATCAGTCAAGGCTCCTGGTTTTGATCACTGTCCAGTGATTCTGCTGGAAAGTGTGTGGGCATTGGGCGAGGTTAGGGCAAGAATTGGTTACAATGCCACCCCCCCCTTGACAAAAAGCATATCGACCTCTACCATCCAGCTTCACGCATCTAGAACGTTCCTGTGCAAAGTACCAGATGGCTTCCAGCTATAATTAGATTGTCTGGTGCATTTTTACCAAATTAAACGTGGATTAAAAGCATACTGCAAGCAGGAGAGAAATACTGTAAGTGCTCCTTCCTCACCCTCCAATGTATGATGCCTTACACTGAACGTTTGCGGATGAGCATTGGGGGAAATACTCTACACGGGGGGAAAATTTTCTCAGCGTCCTAGGTTCAATTAAATCATAAACCCATTTATAAAAATGCCATTCATTACACAAAGGAAATCTTCCCCCTATATGTTATGTCCCTTAATATATGCTGCAGGAATAATATGTTTTATCCGGTGCTTTTTGCATATTGATTTTATACTCTTCAGAATAGAGCAGGGTTTTTTTTTGGACAAGTAGCTTTTACAGTAGGCAACCACAACACGGAAAGATTTTCCAGTTTGAGATCTTTCTCACAATAGCCTGTCCTTGAGATATCAGATCAACACCAGAGAGCAGAGACTAGTTGTCTCTGTTTGCACAGTACATCTGACAGCCATTATGGCAGGATCTCAGCTTTCTCTAAAAAAAATGTAAAATTCAAAGCCCAAATTTAATGTTAAATAGGCAATATGTTTATTATTCTAAATGTCAACTGCACTTGCTTTGAAAGATGAGCTGGTCCACAATAGCACTGACGATGCACAGATGATATTTTTCTTCTCGCATGTACACAATGCAATGCTTTCTGCCAGAGAATTAAAGTGTCTGGAACCAATTAGAAATAGCAACAGCTAACAGTGTTTAATTAGAACAGAGACAAGTACATTTTTGTGCTGTGATGAATGTCCTTCTTTGGTGTTATAGTTACACAATCCATGCCGACTAATCCGGGGCTAATTTATGCTAAAATTGCTTTCGTCGATGGCATACAATTGATAGATCACGATTAAAAAATTGTTCAAATTCAGGATCTGAACCAAAAAAAAACGGTTGGGCGTGAAATTGAAAAGGAAGAAATGGACCGAACGGCTAAAACCAAGGCTGAGGCAGCCTCAGGCAACAATTGGAAAAGTAATTTGCATGGAGAAAGAGCAAACATTAGGATAAACACTTTCATTCTCACCATACGGGAAACAGCTTGAGGTGAAGGAGGAGTAGCTAAAGAATGTCAGTAATGTCCAAACTAACGCCACACTGGTCCCATGGGCGTTAGAAAGATTGGGGATTTTTAACTCCTTGACCCTTCTTGTGCAACTAACATCAGTGAAATAAAAACAGAAAATCCTAGAATCCACTGGCATTTCCAATGAAGGATCGACACCCAAAACATGAACTTGTCTTTTCTCTGGATAGATGTGAATCCAGCATTTTCTGTTTTTATTTAAGATTTCCAGCATTTTTTGCCTTTAATTTGAACACCAGTGAAGTGGTTTCTGTTACATAGACTCACATCGAGTCTACAGCACAGAAACAGGCCATTCGGCCCAACTGGTCCGTGCCGGTGTTTCTGCTCCACACGAGCCTCCTCCCCCCTCTTCATCTCACCCCATCAGCATATCCTTCTATTCCTTTCTCCCTCCTGTGTTTATCTAGTTTCCCCTTCAGTGCAACTATGCTGTTTGCCTCAACCACTCCATGTGACATCCTTTGTGACTGTGACAAAGGTAAACTATCCCTCCTCGTCCTTCTCAAACTGTCTGCAGCCAATAACACGATTGACCACTCCATCCTTCTCCAACGCCTCTCCACCGTCGTCCAGCAGGGAGGGACTGCACTCGCCTGGTTCCATTCTAATCTATCAAATCGTAGCCAGAGAATCACCTGTAATGGCTTCTCTTCCCGCTTCTCTGATATCCCCCAAGGATCTATCCTTGGCCCCCTCCTGTTTCTTATCTACATGCTGCCCCTTGGCGACATCATCCGAAAACACAGCGTCAGTTTCCACATGTACGCTGACGACACCCAGCTCTACCTCGGCATCACTTCTCTCGAACCCTCCGCTGTCTCTGATTTGTCACACTGTTTGTATGACATACAGTTCTGGATGAACAGAAATTTCCTCCAACTAAATATTGGGAAAACCGAAGCCATTGTTTTCGGTCCCCACCACAAATTCCATTCCCTAGCCACTGACTCCATCTCTCTCCCTAACATCTGTCTGAGGCTGAACCACACTGTGCGCAACCTTGGTGTCATATTTGACCCCAAGATGAGCTTCCGACCACATATCTGCACCATCACTAAGACCGCCTATTTCCACCTCTGTAACATCGCCCGTCTCCGTCCTTGCCTCAGCTCATCCACTGCTGAAACCCTCATCAATGCCTTTGTTACCACTAGACTTGACTATTCCAATGCTCTCCTGGCTGGCCTCCCACATTCCACCCTACGTAAACTTGAGGTCATCCAATACTCGGCTGCCTGTGTCCTAACTCGCACCAAGTCCCGTTCGCCCATCACCCCTGTGCTCGCTGACCTACCTTGGCTCCCGGTTAAGCAACGCCACGATTTTAAAATTCTCATCATTGTTTTCAAATCCCTCCATGGTCTCGCCCCTCCCTATCTCTGTAATCTCCTCAAGCCCCACAACCCCCTGAGATATCTGCGCTCCTCTAATTCTGCCCTCTTGAGCATCCCTGATTATAATTGCTCCACCATTGGTGGCCGTGCCTTCTGTTGCCTGGGCCCTAAGCTCTGGAATTCCCTGCCTAAACCTTTCCGCCTCGCTACCTCTCCTTCTTCCTTTAAGACGCTCTTTAAAACCTACCTCTTTGATCAAGCTTTTGGTCATCTGCCCTATAATCTCCTTATGTGGCTCGGTGTCAAATTTTGTTTTATAACACTCCTGTAAAGCACCCTGGGACATTTTATTGTGCTAAAGGTGCTATATTAGTTGTTGTTGTGGTAGTTTTTTTTTATTCGTTCCTGGGATGTGGGCGTCGCTGGCAAGGCCAGCATTTATTACCCATCCTTAGTTGCCCTTGAGAAGGTGGTGGTGAGCTGCCTTCTTGAACTGCTGCAGTCCGTGTGGTGAAGGTACTCCCACAGTGCTGTTAGGGAGGGAGTTCCAGGATTTTGACCCAGCAATGATGAAGGAACGGCGATATACTTCTAAGTCAGGATGGTGTGTGACTTGAAGCGGAACTTGGAGGTGGTGGTGTTCCCATGCGCCTGCTGCCGCTGGTTTGGGAGGTGCTGCCGAAGAAGCCTTGGCGAGTTGCTGCAGTGCATCTTGTAGATGGTACACACTGCAGCCACAGTGCGCCGGTGGTGGAGGGAGTGAATGTTTAAGGTGGTGGATGGGGTGCCAATCAAGCGGGCTGCTTTGTCCTGGATGGTGTCGAGCTTCTTGAGTGTTGTTGAAGCTGCACTCATCCAGGCAAGTGGAGAGTATTCCATCACACTACTGACTTGTGCCTTGTAGAAGGTGGAAAGGCTTTGGGGAGTCAGGAGGTGAGACATTCACTGCAGAATATCCAGCCTCTGACCTGCTCTTGTAGCCACAGTATTTATGTGGCTGGTCCAGTTAAGTTTCTGGTCAATGGTCATCCCAGGATGTTGATGCTGGGTGATTCGGCTATGGTAATGTCATTGAATGTCAAGGGGAGGTGGTTAGAGTCTCGCTTGTTGGAGATAGTCATTGCCTGGCACTTCTGTGGCGCAATGTTAACTGCCACTTACCAGCCCAAGCCTGAATGTCATCCAGGTCTTGTTGCATGTGGGCATGGACTGCTTCATTATCTGAGGAGTTGTGAATGGCGCTGAACACTGTGCAGTCATCAGCAAACATCCCCATTTCTGACCTTATGTTGGAGGGAAGGTCATTGATGAAGCAGCTGAAGATGGTTGGGCCGAGGACACTGCCCTGAGGAACTCCTGCAGCGATGCCCTGGAGCTGTGATGATTGACCTCCAACCACCGCAACCATCTTCCTTTGTGCTAGGTATGACTCCAGCCAGTGGAGTTTTCCCCCCAATTCCCATTGACTTCAGTTTTACTAGGGCTCCTTGATGCCACACTCGGTCAAATGCTGCCTTGATGTCTAGGGCAGTCACTCTCACCTCACCTCTGGAATTCAGCTCTTTTGTCCATGTTTGGACCAAGGCTTTAATGAGGTCTGGAGCCGAGTGGTCCTGGTGGAACCCAAACTGGGCATCAGTGAGCAGGTGATTGGTGAGTAAGTGCTGCTTGATAGCACTGTCGACGACACCTTCCATCACTTTGCTGATGATTGAGAGTAGACTGAAGGGGAGGTAATTGGCTAGATTGGATTTGATGCTTTTTGTGGACAGGACATAACTGGGCAGTTTTCCACATTGTCGGATAGATGCCAGTGTTATAGCTGTACTGGAACAGCTTGGCTAGAAGTGCGGCTAATTCTGGAGCAGAAGTCTTCAGCACGATAGCTGGGATGTTGTCAGGGCCCATAGCCTTTGCTGTATCCAGTGCGCTCAGCCGTTTCTTAATATCTCGTGGAGTGAATCAAATTGGCTGAAGACTGGCTTCTGTGGTGGTCGGGACCTCAGGAGGAGGCCGATATGGATCATCCACTCGGCACTTCTGGCTGAAGATAGTTGCAAACGCTTCAGCTTTGTTTTTTGCACTCACGTGCGCTGCAGCAACTTTCCAAGGCTTCTTCAGCAGCACCTCCCAAACCCACAACCTCTACCACTTAGAAGAGCATTCTTGACAGATCGGAAATGCCGGTTTTCAGCACATGCGCTTCGCATGCCTGAAACTGGCATTTCCGATGTCCCTACGGGTGTGTAAACAGCTCGTACACACCCGTAGGCATCGGAAAATATGGGCCATTGTCGGTCATCCAGGCTCCAAATAGTGAATGGCTGAGAAAGCTGAAGAGAAAATAGAGGATTTCAACTGTAGCATTGGAAACAGAAGGTTTCTGCTCCTATGCACTTCCTCTTTTATAGCATTTATCTCGGACACTGTCTTCTGACAACACATCACAACCATTGCTCCATTCATTTACCCTACTGAAGCAGTACTGGGAATGGATGGATTTACCAGCATAAGGCTCCTTTAACAAAATTCCATCCCTTGAGTTTTATGGAGGGACTCTTTAATTGATGATTTGGCTTCACGAGGATTTGTAATTCTAACATGTGACAACATAAGGAGGTACGTACATTTAAATTACCGTATTTGCTGCTTGCAAGTACATCACTTTTCCACAATTGAAATTAATGGCCCTGAAATTGTGGTCGGCGGTGTAGTAATGGAGACGCCACCGACCTCCGAACAAAATCCGCACTTACCTGGTGCAAAGCTCCAAACGAAAACTTGCTTTGAAACGTTGCGGAGTTATGCACAGCGGAATGGCCCACAGATCCCAGGGGTGCATCGTTGTGCGTAAGCGTACCTGGGATCAGGTGGGGCACTGCTCCTTTCACTAGCCAATCAGGAAACAGAAATCTCCGATGCCCAAGAAAGGAGGGAGACAGAAAGTAGGAAACTATAGGCCAGTTAGCCTAACATCTGTCACTGGGAAAATGCTGGAATCTATTATCAAGGAAGTAGTAGCAGGGCATTTAGAAAATCATAATAAAATCAAGCAGAGTCCACATGGTTTTATGAAAGTGAAATCGTGTTTGACAAATTTACTAGAGTTCTTTGAGGATGTAACGAGCAGGGTGGGTAAAGGGGAACCAGTGGATGTGGTGTATTTGGATTTCCAGAAGGCATTCGACAAGGTGCCACATAAAAGGTTATTGCACAAGATAAGAGCGCATGGGGTTGGGGGTAATATATTAGACTGGATAGAGAATTGGCTAACTAACAGAAAACAGAGAGTCGGAATAAATGGGTCATTTTCAGCTTGGCAAATGGTAACTAGTGAGGTGCCACAGTGATCAATGCTGGGGGCTCAACTATTTACAATTTATATTAATGACTTGGATGAAGGGACCGAGTGTAATGTAGCCAAATTTGCTGATGATACAAAGATAGGTGAGAAAGCAAGTTGTGAAGAAGACACAAAGGCTGCGATTTTATCAGCACTGAGAGGGCGGGTTTGGAGGCGGGTCAGAGGTTAAAATCATTTTGATTGACGGCGGGGTCCGATCCCACCGTCAACCTGCCTCCAAACAATTTTCCCAATTGGCGGGTCCCCGATTTGCGCATGGACCCGACACCTAGCGGCGGGAAGAGGATTAAAGCCACTTACCTGCCTGTTAACAGGTACTTGATTGTAGTTGACAGGCTCTTTTACCACGCCAGATAAGTGCTGTCATGTTACTGCATTGATGACAGCTGCAGAAGTGGTGTGAAGGATCCAATGGTGCACTGGTGAG
This sequence comes from Squalus acanthias, assembly GCA_030390025.1. Classification (NCBI taxonomy): domain Eukaryota; kingdom Metazoa; phylum Chordata; class Chondrichthyes; order Squaliformes; family Squalidae; genus Squalus; species Squalus acanthias. The sequence goes on from CM059434.1 coordinate 115,795,970, forward strand.
TTTCAGAGTTTCAGAGTGAATGTCAGTGTTTGCAGCACCTCAATGCTGTCAAACACTGAGAAATCAGCTGTCAAAAAAAAAAGTGTGCATGGTCCCTTTAAGAAAACCGGCAGCTGACGCGTCATCAAATGACGTCATCTGACCGGCTTCCTCTTAATTGGCCGGCACGCCCGCAGGGCAGGCTTAACAAGCTCAATCAACGTAAAATCACATCTGTGGGCCGGATGCAGTTGGGGGCGGGATTGGAAGCCGGAAACCACCTGACCCGCTCCCAACCCGTCTCTAATGAAAAAGTCGTGGCCAAAGAGTCTGCAAAGAGATATAGATAGGTTATGTGAGTGGGCAATGATTTGGCAGATGGAGTATAATGTGGGAAAATGTGAGGTTATCCACTTTGGTAGGAAGAATAAAAAAGCACAATATTATTTAAATGGAGAGAGATTACAGAATTCTGCGGTACAGAGGGATCTGGGGGTCCTCATACATGAAACACAAAAAGTTAGCATGCAGGTACAGCAAGTAATTAGGAAGGCAAATGGAATGTTGGCCTTTATTGCAAGGGGGGATGGAGTATAAAAGTAGGGAAGTCTTGCTACAACTTTACAGTGCATTGGTGAGTCCACACCTGGAGTACTGCATACAGTTTTGGTCTCCTTATTTAAGGAAGGATATACTTGCATTGGAGGCAGTTCAGAGAAGGTTCACTAGGTTGATTCCTGAGTTGAAGGGGTTGTCTTATGAGGAAAGGTTGAGCAGGTTGGGCCTATACTCATTGGAGTTTAGAAGAATGAGAGGGGATCTTATTGAAACATATAAGATTCTGAGGGGGATTGACAGGGTGGATGCTGAGAGGATGTTTCCCCTCGTGGGGGAATCTAGAACTAGGGGGCATAGTTTCAGAATAAGGGGTCGCACATTTAAAACGGAAATGAGGAGGAATTACTTCTCTCAGAGGGTTGTGAATGTTTGGAATTCTCTACCCCAGAGAGCTGTGGAGGCTGTGTCATTGAATATATTTAAGGTGGAGATAGACAGATTTTTGAAAAACAGGGGCCCAGATATTCCGATCCCTATGGGTGAGTACGCGCTATGTATCCACCCGTAGGGACATCGGAAATGCCGGTTTCAGGCATACACAGCGCATGTGCTGAAAACCGGCATTTCTGATCTGTCAAGAATGGTCTTGACAGATCCTCCGCCTGCCCTGGAGAAGGGCCTCTGCGGGCGGATAGTTCTGCTTTTTGGAGACCCTCCGCCCGCAGAAAACCCTTACAATTCTTACGCCTGGTAAAAGCAGGCATAAGGCCTGCTTTTACCAGGATAAGAGTTGAAAAAAAGTTTTAAAATTTTTTTTCACTGATTTATCATTTAAAAATACTTTAAAAAAAGGTAAGTTTATTTTTAGCCCCATAAAAAACTTTAATTATTTTTTTCAAAAAATTAAATTTTTGTTTAAAATACTTAATTTATTGTAATTTCAAGTCATTTTAAAAATGTGATTTTTTTTAAATGTATTTAAAGTTTTACTATATTTTTGGGGTGATCTCCATTCATATATTTGACAGGTCTTCCTGTCAAGTGTATGAAGGGAGATTCCCTTCTGTGATTGGCTCCCCATGGCCCACATGATCCCAGGGACGCTGTGAACTACATGCGCCCCTGGGATACGTGGGCCCTGCGCACTTGGAGTTTGGTGAGGCCCAGGAGCGGAAGCGTGTGCGTCCTGGGAGCCCTCAGGTAAGGGCGCAGATTTTTCCAGATCACAGGCCTCCGCTTGCGGGAGGCCTGAGTTCGGAAAATACGGGCCAGGGGAGTCAAGGGTTATGGGGAGCGGGCAGGAAAGTGGAGTTGAGGCTAAGATCAAATCAGCCATGATCTTTTTGAATGGCAGGACAGGCTCGAGGGGCCGAATGGCCTACTCCTGCTCCTGTTTCTTATGTTGTTATCAATAAACATGTAAATTAAACGGTGTGAATATTTATTTGACAAATACAGTAATTGCACTAACCTGGTTAGGCCTGTTATGGAAGTCAACAACAACAGCCGCACTACATATGGTCTGGGACTGAGCTTAGGTCAGTTTACAACACATTCAACTTTCAGCACTCAAGGTCAGGTAGTCTGATGGGTTATTCATCTCAACAGGAATAAAAGGCAATGCTTAAACTGGATTTTAACTGCCCACACCTGACAAGAATGGGGCTCGCCGGGTGGGTTAAAAGAGGGACACGCCCACTATTTAATCTACCGGGTTTCGGATGGCATGTGAGATCTCATAAACATTTAAAAGTTGGTGTCTAATGACGTAATTTGGACCTGACGCAAATTTAACCCCGGGCTGTGTGAGTTGTGCACAGTACTGATTGCGCTCGGGAAAGCTGCTACAGTATTGATCCAGGGCCAGAAGAGGCCAAGATATGTAAGACTTTAAAAAAAATTAAGGTTTCCTTCTGATCTGGAGGGAGCAGCAGTGATCTTCGTGGGCATCCCCTACCCCAGGCTTTCCCCCCCCCCTCGCCCGTCTGCAATCGCCACTCGACATCCCTCCTCCCCCCTTCCAACCCACTGATTGGACTGTGGGGGACTGTTCTCCTGGGTCTCCAACGACAGCTCCCACTGCTCAAAATCCCAGTACCGCCCGCCAGTCTCCTCGCCATTCCTGCCGTGTACGGACGTGAGCCCACTTTGGGATACGCTGATGAGGCCCGCGGGTTGAAATGGCCCGAGCCTTTGGCCGGCATGGCCGTGGGAGCTGGTCACATGCCACACCGCCCACCATGCTGCACCCCCCCCTGCCCTGAGTTACAATTGGGGCCTTAGATATTGAGTGACTGGTAAACTGAATTTATTCAAACCAAGATGCAAGTGTGTAGGTAGAGAGGCCAGTGAGGACTTTTGCTCTCACTTTTCAAGATTCCTCACTGTTGGATCGATAAACTGGCTATTCCCTTTGGAGGCTTGAGGAGGATTATGGACAGTTGGGATCCATAGCCAGAGAAGGTAGCTAATTGCCGGTCAATTGATACCTATAAAATGGAGCTTGATTGATAGCTGTTGAAAGAAGGGATTCAATGTTGTCGAGCGATTGCTAGCAGTGCTTGGTTTAGGGGAAGGAACTTCAAGGAAGATGCTCCACAGGTAATGGTGGGGGGGAGGGAGATGAGGAAGAGGGAAGTCCATAACAGAATTATTATACGTAGACTCTAGATGGAGAGGGCTTTACGGGCTGAATGTCATTTCTCACTCCAGATTTCATGTTGTGTTATTTTGCAGACCAAGTGTTGTAACTTTCTTGTGCATCTGCTCCAATCACCTAAAGGAGCACAAGGTCACATTACAAAAGTTATTTCAAACTTTTTGTTTGGCTACCTATCAGAAAAACTATTTAAATAGAATCATTTCACTGTGATCATAGAAGAGAGACAAGTTGGAAAGCCTCAAGGAAGACTAGATTTTAAGGAAAATACGTTTCTCTCTTCAAAGTAATACGTTGAATAGATTATCAATGCCCTCAATACTGTGTTGATTAGCTCGGAACCTGTATGACTCGGTTCCACTCTGATTCCACTCACTGTCCCTCTTTACACTGAGCAATTTGATAGTGTTTTATATTTCTAATCAAGTAAATCTTCCTAGACTTTGCGATGGCCTAGACGTTACACAATTTCAAAAGTTGTAAAAATAAGGTGTGACATTTCTTTAAGCAGGTCACAGAAAATGTATTATGTTATAGGTTCTTTGCTAAGGAAGCAATTTATCGCTGGTATTACAGTATATGCAGCATTATTATATACTCGCAAAACTGCAGCAACTATTTCTCGCAATATATATTATACCAAATTCCAGATGTTTTATTGGGGGTGCAGTGGTTTAATGTGCTGGGCGCACTACAATGGATTGCAGAACAGTGTTAGGAGGTGAACTCATATCCACAAGGATTCATAGGATGAAATCCCATTCTGAGCTATGCTGCCAGAGGGAAATGCCAAGCAGAGTTCTGTTTGAAGAAACAATGGTGTTGGAGACATTTCAATGGTACTTAAAGTATGGAGTCTAGTGGTTGGTTATCAGGTACTCTTTATGCAAAGACATATAATGAATGCTCTTTGGAAGATTATTTTCAGTGTTGAAGGCTGGGGGATGCAGATAAGCTCATTACTCTGCTGTTACCATTAAACATAGAAACATAGAAACTAGGAGCAGGAGTAGGCCATTCGGCCCGTCGAGCCTGCTCCACCATTCAATACGATCATGGCTGATCATCCAAATCCAGTACCCTGTCCCTGCTTTCTCACACAGAATCCCCATCGAGCCTGCACCGACACATATCCCACCCTATCCCCGTAACCCCACGTATTTAATTCCCCCTAACATATCCCATCCTATCCCTATAACCCCACATATTTAATCCCCCCCTAACACTAAGGGTCAATTTATCATAGCCAAATCAACCTAACCCGCACATTTTTGGACTGTGGGAGGAAACCGGAGCACCCGGAGGAAACCCATGCAGACACGGGGAGAATGTGCAAACTCCACACAGACAGTCACCCGAGGCCAGATTCGAACCCGGGTCCCTGGCGCTGTGAGGCACCAGTGCTAACCACTATGCCACCGTGTTGCACACTCCTCGAGATCATGGTCTCACATTTACTGTAAGATCAATTTATAGTATGAGAAATAACTTATGCTTTTTACATTGTTGGATTTTGTGTATTTATGAGCCATCTTCTTTCTAAGGAAAATGGGCGATAGGTCAATGGCAACACCTGGCAGACAATGACAATTCAGCACCTAGCAGTAGAAGCTCAGGCACTTAGACTCTCTGAAAGATATTTGGAAGATCACTTTTTGTACTTGTGAATTTTGTGCTCTTAATTGTGTTAAAGATTGGCAAAATTTTCCATTTTTGCACCATGTGTCAATATCAAGTACTTTCAAATCAGATGGAGCTCAGGTGAGATCATATTGTGTAAAGCGGCCTCGACACTGTGTCTTAACTTCAAACTCAGCAAGGACTCTTTATTACAGTAGGTTGAGAGTTCTCTTTACCCCTCCGGCCATCTTAATTGCATCTCTGATAGTATATTCACACTACAAATCTAACATTAGTGTCAACCTGCTTCAGCATCAGTTCAATTTGCAAAGCGTACATGAGGTGTCATGGGCTGAACTGACCCCAGAATGAAGAGGAGCAAGAACCCCTCCTCCAGGGAATGCCATTCCATTTCGCCCTGGTGTCAGATCAGGCGCTGATTCTAGATTCAGGCTTCAGACTGTAATTGCAGCATTAGAGTGAAGTGGTTTCACATCGCACTGACGCTAGTTATCAGGAAACTTTGCACGTTGGGTGGACGGTGGGAGGAGCATCCGTGCCTTATGCCTGAAGACCTTGCCGAGAGGCCAGAGCTGTGTTCAGGGCTGGGCCTCATCTGAGTATGAATGGCAGGCAGCGAGCACAGACTCAGGGCTCAAAAACAGCTTATCATTCGGGGTGGCAGAAAGTCCAGCGGCTCCGACGCAGAGCCAAGGTGGAAGTTGGGGGAGGTGGGGAAATCCCTAGGGTTGGACCCACAGATTTTTGTGGTGCGAGGAGGAGCATTCATTCTGAAAAAGCTTATACTCACGTTTGTCTGAATGGCCTGCCCTCCAGGGGCCTTTGGTTAAGGCTACTCATTGCTTATTATCAATAGGCGGAGTTTGTGAGATGCAGGATCCGCCCATTGGTTCTTCAACATTACATAATAAAAGTGAACACCTGTCTGAAGTAGGTGGACACCTGGGCCACACTGGGGAAGGTCCGGAGGAGAATGGCAGCAGACGATTGTGCTCGGAAACAGGGCAGGAAATCTTGCGTCGCAATAGTCGGGGCATCACCGTCCCCTTCTTGCAGAGTGGAGGCCCTCAAAATCAGGACCAGTGTCAATGCACCCTGAGGGAGTTTGTCAATGTAGCATCAGTCAGTGCTGAATTATACGACAGATTTATGCTGTGAATTCCCATCCATTAGCAACTGGATTGAGACTACTGATGTCCATCATGTAGGACTCGTACAGACAGCAGGAAAAAATACTTTTGTGCCATCAGTCTGGTCAGGACTCAAACCCAGGTCCCAGAACTTAAAGGGCAGTGAGGGGAAGACCTCGATATTTACTGGGGCGGGATATTGGAGCGGGGTGGGAGAAGTTATGGTCAGGAAACTCGGAAGGGTGGGTTTTAACTCCACGGTGTGCATGTTTTTTTAAAACTGATTCGCGCCCGGAAGCCTAGCTTGGCTGCCTGTCGGGGAGGAAGTGCTCCAGAATAGGCCTCAGCCGAGGATCAGTTAAGTTTCGTGGTTGCTCGGGATAGAGATTGTGGTGGGGCGGAGGGGCAGCGGGGGTGGGGGAGGGGTGATCGTGGGACGTCAAATATCGTGGCAGGGTCAGGGAAGATCACGAAGGGTCGGGTGAGATCTTGTGGGGGGAGTCGGTGATCAGGGGAGTTGGAGAGAGATCAGAGGCGGGTCGGAGATCGAGGGGAGAGTTTGGGGTGGTCGGGGGATAGATAGTCAAAGACTGCAGAGGAGATTAGGGGTCGGCGATGGGGGTTATCGGTGATCGTGGTGGGGGGTCAGTGATGGAAGGGTTCGAGGGAGAGATCGTGGAGGTGGGGGAGGTGCAGTTTACAGGAAAGTTTGATGGGCCGGGAAGTAACACTCCTGCTCCTCCTGGCCCACAAGCACTTACCTGATGGATTCAGCCCTTCTCACCTCCTTTAACTTGCCGGGTTTCCTGCGGCCTGGGAAACCTGGCCAACATGGGTTGAAAATAGAAACACGATAAAAATAGAAGCACGCAGCCTCCTTAAAAGGTTTCAACAACCGACCCGCCTTCTGATAGCGGATTGGTCACTTGCTCCTTGACCCACCTCCATTAAAATCGGAAGTAGGTGGGTTTGAGGCGGGTTGGGTTCCCGTATCAAATTTTTAACATTTATGCCTTCCACTTGACCCAAATCTACCCGCTTTGGGGAATTGAAATTGCTCCCAAAGTACTAAAGTAATTAGGGGGGAAAATTGGCTCGCGGCCCCTTTGGGATGATAACTTCACCAGTACTTTTAGCGCCCCAAAAAAGTTAGCGCCCCCGCGCCCAAAATTCAATGGTAGCTCCTCAAGCAGGAGGCAGGGCGCTACTGGAAGCGCTCCCTCTCCCTCTTGGGGTGCTCCTATTGAATGCGTGTCGGCAGGTAGCGCCGCGGTACTGCAGGCCTCCCTCCTCTGATTAAAGGGGAGGGGCACCGGGGCCCTGCTGAACCACCGGGGAACGGGGTGCCGGGAAAAGAGCTCGGCACTCAAGAGGACCGATCGCGGCCAGCACCCCGCGGGGGGAGGAGAGAGGGGGCAGGTGCTGGCAGGCAGCCCAAAAAAAAATGGCCACCTGGCACCTGCCCTTTAATTAGCGCCGCCCCCGGCCTCAAAAATGCCCCCCTGACCCTGTCGGACATAGCGTCCGGCGGTAGGTCAGGGGGCGCGAGTGAAGTTTGCGGCCGGGGCGCGAGCGGGGCACTGCGCATGGCGATGCCGTTGTCGCTGGAGGCGCAGCGCCGTGGGGTGCTGAATTTCGCGGGAGGAGTTAGCGGCGCCGCGCCCGGGTGCTAGGTGCTTTGCGCCCCGTTAGCGCACGGGAGGAGCAAAGCAACCAAATTTTTCCCCTACAGTTTAATGTTGTGAACATGCATTATTGCCAAACACGCAGCATTCCTTATTTATTACAGAGTAAATAAAGACAGCATAAATCAAGAGGAGTTAATGCTTTTAAAAAGATAAATCCATCCACACACAGTTTTACCCTGACACCAATCCACTTAAGAGCTTCAAATGATCTTATCATTCACTTTTTGAGCATTGAGCTTGCATTGTGTTATTTACATTGTTTAATTCAAGTGATTGGACAACTCAATGCTTTAGTGCCGAAAATGGCTGAATTATCAGGAGTAGACTCCGTTCTCTAAATTCACTACAGAAGACACTTAGTCGTATATCTCCGCATCATAGGAGGTTCGACCGCAACAATTGAGGACATTACCACCATTTGCATTGGAGGTCCCAGATCGGCTCAACGGCTCCTGAGTAAGATAATAGGCTCAAAACTAATAAATCTTCAGGAACAGATGCTATTTGCCCAAAGGTGCTAATTGAGATAAAGGGCAAAATCTATGAAGTGCTGATAATCATCAAGAGGGAGTTTATGAATACAGGGGAGGGCGCCCTGAATTGTATAAAGCCAATTCGGTGTCTTTTTTCAAAAAGTAGACAGGAAAAACAAACCTGGATAATTGCGTCGCTCCACCATTGGCGGCCGTGCCTTCAGCTGCTGAGGGCCCGAGCTCTGGAATTCCCTCTCTTCCTCTCTTCCTCTCTCCTCTCCTTTAGGACGCTCCTCAAAACCTACCTCTTTGGCCAAGCTTTTGGTCACCTGTCGCAATATCTCCTTATATTACAACAGTGACTCCACTTCAAAAGCACTTCATTGGCTGTAAAACGCTTTGAGGCGTCTGGTGGTCGTGAAAGGTGCTATATAAATGCAAGTCTTTCTTTTTTCTTTTACGTGACTCGGTGTCAAATTTTGTCTGATAACGTTCCTGTGAAGCTCCTTGGGACGTTTTACTACGTTAAAGGCGCTATATAAATGTAAGTTGTTCTTGAATCAGTTCATCTATACCTTTCGAAATAACAGACTCACAAATTAGATGAGTTTGCAACAGGTACAAACCAATTCATTCCGACTGGAGTAGACGTCATCTAACAGTCTGAGTATTGTAAGTCGTGCTTTAATATAAATACAGTGCTAAACTCAGTTTAGAAATCTCATTTTGTATTGCATCTGCAAATCTATATCTCGTGCACGTGGTAGCCGATTCACTTACCTGGATTTCAGTGTAAAAGTCTTGCGGCTCATTCCGAATGGGGAGTAAAAGCTGCCACCTCTGGACACAGGTTGTGAGCCCGGCTGTACGTCAGAGGATTTACATCAGACTGATGGAAACTGCTCATGCAAATTGCCATCACTTTGTGAAGCAAAAGAACAATACAGTCATACGCCAAGCTAGAAATTGAATAACACGAGTAATGTTGGAGCCAAGCTAAATGGAAATGCTGCAAGAAGATCGCGTATAAATGGATCGGAATCTCAAGCGGAGACCTCGACTGGGATTTAAACATGGTATTGCTAAACATTTATGTTTTTGTTTAATACAGGAAACTTTTGTTTATCCGGCACCCAAATATCCGGAATTCTCGCTTAACCGGCAAAAATCATCCTCCAAAAACTCCTCTCAAATAACCGGCAATGTTGCCGAGTTGCAGTCGAGTCTCCGCGAACGCCGAGTACTCCGAAAACTCCTCTCAAATAACCGGCAATGTTGCCGATCCCGAGTCCGAGTCCGAGTCCACGAACGCCGATTTAGTCAGTAGGGGTAGTTTTCAAAAGTGCCACTACTCGGCCTCCTGGCGCTGTCGGAAGTATACTGCACATTTCTTGATTTATTTATTTTTCTTTGTTAAAAATAGCCTCGGTAGATATAACTCTCCGTTATCCGGTACTTTTGATAAACCGGCACCACGTCAGTCCCGTCGGTGCCGGTTAATAAAGAGTTTCCTGTACTGGGAAAGTTTATTTGAATTTACTTCACTTAAGGTGATGTGGTCCACTAACACTGTGACAACATAGGAAATGGTAATGTTGGATGCATCACGTTCCTGACTGGTGACATGCGACAAAGCAAGTTTGGATCAAAAATTGAATGAGTGAAGTCATGAATTATTCAGTATGCGTTGAATTAAACATGACAAAGAATCTGTCACTGAACGATCTACATATTTATTTTTAAAAAGGTCACAAATGTACGTTGATCAAAAGCAGGAAAAAATCTAAATATATTGGTGCTTATTGATCAAATCTGGCAGGTGTAACAGAAACAAGGGTAAAATGTGATATTTGAAAATAACGATGACATGTAGGTTGATATTTAGCAATGTGTGAACAGCCTGAAGCGCAGAGTGGCGGAAAAGGAAAAGTCTCAATGGTCACATTGATGACACTGTTCTGAGGCTGGATTTGAGGTACTCTTGGGGAACCTCGACTACATTAAACTCCAGTCCCACACCCGGGTGATCAACACTTAACTACCCTCTGAGGTGGCCGAGCAAGCCACTCCGTTGTAGCAAACCGCTGCTGCAGAAGTTCCACAAGGCGACCCTTTCAGGAGATGAGCAATAAATGCCGGCCTTGCCAGCGATCCCCACATCCTGAGCGATAATTAAACAAAAGAAAAGAAGGAAATATTAACCTTTTTTGGTGGTTTTGATCCAGGAACATAGGGACAGGAGGAGGCCATTCAGCCCCTCCAGCCTGTTCCAACATTCAATTAGATCACAGCTGATCTGCATCTCAACTCCATCTACCCACCTTTGCTCCACATTTCTTGATGCCTTTACCTAATAAAAATGTCGATCTCCGCCTTGAAAGTTTCAATTGTCGCAGCATCCACAGCCTTTTAGGGGAGTTGGTTCCAGATTTCCACTCCCATTTGTGTGAAGATCTGCTTCCTGACATCACCCCTGAACGGCCTGGCTCTAATTTTAAGGTTATACCCCCTTGTTCTGGACTCCCCACCAGAGGAAATAGTTTATCTGTATGTACTCTATCAAATCCTTTAATCATTTTAACGATTAGATCACCCCTCAACCTTCTATACTCAGGGGAATGCAAGCCACGTTTATGCAACCTGTCCTCTTAATTTAACCCTTTAATCCCCGGCATCATTCTGGTGAATCCTCACTGCACCCCCTCCATGGACAATATCTCCTTCCTGAACTGAATGCCTACTTCAGATCTAACCAAGGCTGCATATAACTGAAGCATAACTTCCTCCCCTTTGTGTACCAGCCTCCTTGAGATAAAGGTCAACATTCCAGTAGCCTTTTTGATTGCTTTTACTACCTGTCCACTAGCTTTTAGTGATTTGTGTGCATGGATATCCACAGTTTCTAGTTTCTCACCATTTAGAAAATACTCCGATTTGCCTTTCTTGGATCCAAAGCGGATGCCCTCACACTTCCCCACATTGAACTCCATTCAGCACAGTTTTGCCCATTTACTGAATCTGCTGATGTCCCTTCGTAACTTCCTGCTCCCATCTGCACAACTTCCTGCGGCTCCTAACTTAAGTGTCATCTGCCAACGTGGATATACGGCGCTCTGGAAGGAATGGTGGGAGGGTACAGGGACACCTCTATGCTCTTCTTCCAGTAGCTCCATCGGATCTTTAACAGCTGAACAGGAACATAGACCCTCAGTTTAACTTTTCATCTAATGTTGAATGGCTCTTCTGGCAATGTAGCACTCCCCCCATTACTGCACTGGAGTGTCAGCCTAGGATACGGATTCAAGCCCTGAAGTGGACCTTAAATACACAACCTTCTGACTCAGAGGTGGAAGTGATACCAAGTGAAGTGAACTGGCACTCGACATACTAACCTTCTGTACTCCGACCTTCCTTATTCGTTTTTATTTTCTTCTCAAAGAAGCTTATGTTGTCATCAGAACCAAAATGTAAAGAAGGATTGAGTCTTTCTGGCTGTCACTTAAATGCTTGCCCTGGAACTCTGCACTGGCTCACCCAGTGACCTCCCAGGAGACCGGTAGAACCCCCGAGTAATGGCACAATGACTGAAAACGGCCGTTTATGCCACTTCTCTGCGAGTTACACCGGGCTTTCTCCAGGAGGGTAGGAGAATCCCATGGGAATTGCAGAGCCTATATTGTTACACAACGGAGATCTTAAAGGTTGTTTCTACTTGTCAGCAATTTGAGAACCAAGTACTGGCATTGGGAGGCAGTTCACATTTCAGACAAATTCATTGTACTCAGGAGATGAAAGTAAATCACTAGATTTGGTGCAAGCAATTTAATTTTTAGTGACGAGTGTTCACCTGCACTTCTCCATATTTATCCTTTTTACACGGTAGTGTATGGTGAGTCACCATTAGCTTTAAAAGCAGGTATACTCCAATACAAGTCTCGCTGAGAGTATTCAAAATCCAATTACAGATGGTAACATTTCCATAAAATGCTCCAGGGTTTTTTTCTCTGACTTTTTAAATTGACAATGTTTGATCGCTAATAAATGCATTTTACTTAAGTAGACATAAATAATGTCTCTAATTAATGTCGTTTAATGCAGCCATTGCTCTCACCTGCAGTGGCGATTTCGCATGCCAACATAACCCTGCTGTCACAGTGAAACAAATCCAAAAATAGGCACTGGCTCTTTGTGTCTGCAGTTTAATAAACTCCACCAATCCTCTTAGTAAAATCAGATCAAGCATTAAACCTTGGTTAGAACGTATGGATTACTCTCCTCTTGGACTCTTTGTTTGGTCCATTCACTTATATTGTCCCTTAACGCCCAGTAATCTTCTTTAATAGGAATTTCAGCACAATCGGCTATCAATCAATGAGGAGGAATGACAAATTCCCAAAGTGCTCAGATTGATGTAGACACTCTGGATACTGCCAGGTGTCTGATTTCTCAAGCAGATTGAAACATTAACCTTCAGAGTGGTTTAAAGGACAGCAGAATGTGTTCATGACCGTAGAAATCACCACCCATGGTATAAAATGACTGCTTTAAGGATAAATGATTGTTAGCTGTTCATTTTCCAATTGGAACAATATTTTCTCACACCATCAGCATGTGGTGTGGGGGGCTGTTTATGTTTTTTCCTTGTACATTTTCCTCTTGCATTTTTTCTCCTTTATGGGGCCTCAGCTTTTTGTTGAACGGTGGATGAATGGACAGTCCAACCTGCTAATGGCAGCTCGCCCTCCGACAGAGGGAGTCATGTCTGCAGGACCAGGTCACCTTGTTGATTTTAGTGTCTTTCCCGGAAAGGCAAACCACTTGCATAAAGCGTGCTGCCGTGTACCTTGATTGAAAGCGAAGGAAACTCCGTGCAAATACAGCCGACACTGAAACCCAAGGTTTCAGAAATAAAAAGTGTGCACGTCAACTGCTGCACTTGGCAGTTGGTATAGAGCTTTCAACTGTAAGACTATCTGAGCTGGATAATGTACACAAGGCTGAAACTTGACTTTTTTTTTTAAGGATGAATATTAGTTTAGGCACTAAGAATATGCATTTATTCAACAAATCCCATCTTAATCCGTGTTTTCATTTAAGTAAAGACTGTGAAGAAATTGTAGCCATGTGAGACAGATAAAACCCTTGATGCATCAGGGCAGATTAAGGATTTATTTAAAATCTGGCACATAGGAACTGGGAGTTGCATCAAATGTATAAAATAACACAAACATTCCCCCAAAAGCTCAGTGTGGAGTACTGAGCCTTCCAAACCAAGGAAGTCCCGCCTTTAATCCCTGGTCTGATTAGAGGCAGCAGGGATTTCACAATTAGTCTCGAAGCTCCTGGGCGAGAGAGGAAAAAATCAGACCAAGTCCTCACTCCTGACTGCTATTCACTGACGGCACTGGAAAGTGCACGTATATAGACATCAGAACTGCAGAAGGGCTCCATTCAAAACATTGGCATTCCTGTCCCATATGAAGATACGCAGTATGACATAAAGATAACTAAAGAAAGTCTTGCATTTCTATAGCGCCTTTCATGACCTCAGGACGTCCCAAAGCGCTTTACAGCCAATGAAGTACTTTTTGAAGTATAGTCACTGTTGTAATGTAGGAAACGCAGCAGCCAGTTTGCGCACAGCAAGCTCCCACAAACTGCAATGTGTTAATGACCAGATAATCTGTTTTAGAGATTTTGATTGTGGGATAAATATTGGCCAGGACACCAGGGATAACTCCACTGCTCATCTTTGAAATAGTGCCATGGGATCTTTTATGTCCACCTGTGAGAGCAGACGGGGCCTCGGTTTAATGCCTCATCCAAAAGACAGCACCTCCGACAGTGCAGCACTCCCTCAGCACTGCACTGGAGTGTCAGCCTAGCTTTTTGTGCTCAAATCTCTGGAGTGGGACTGTGAACCCATAACCTTCTAACTCAGAGACGAGAGTGACACCCACTGAGCCACGGCTGACACTACTTGGATAAAAGTGAGAAGTCGTACAACACCAGGTTATAGTCCAACAGTTTTATTTGAAATCACAAGCTTTCGGAGCTGCTGCCCCTTCGTCAGGTGAAGTCATTTCAAATAAAACTGTTGGACTATAACCTGGTGTTGTGCGACTTCTCACTTTTGTCCACCCCAGTCCAGCACCGGCATCTCCGCATCATGACTACTTGGCTAGACTGCCGTTTTCTCTCAGAGTGTCTCGCACGTTTCTCTTTATTTAGCTTCCTTATCCTTCCATTGCTTTAATAGCAGTTTATAAGACAGCACATACATTGCTTTTCTGTTTGAAATCAAACTTGAATTCAATTGCTGCTTAACAAGCACAAAAACTTCAATCTCAGCGCATTAACACACATTACACACCCATTGACACCCAGGGTTTTTTTTAAACAAAAGTTAGCACTGCTCCAGAAGGCTAAAACACAAAATTAGGACATTGATGCAGGAGTGTCCAAGCCTTCGTCATAGGTCCATAACATGGAACCTCCAGACCACATAGAAAGATCTTGGTATTGTGATGCAGTATTTATTAAGGGAATCAAGGGATATGGGGATAGTGCAGGATGGTGGAGTTGAGGTAGAAGATCAGCCATGATCTTATTGAATGGCGGAGCAGGCTCGAGGGGCCAAATGGCCAACTCCTGCTCCTATTTCTTATGTTATCAATGGGGCAACAGCACCAAAAACAACATTTTACAAACCTCTAGACCTACAAAACAGGAGAAACTAGCAATTAAAAATTATAAGCAAAATCAGTCTCTATACAGGCCTGGGTAGCAAGTTGGACATCCTTATTTTAATGCACACTTAGCACATGCACTAACTCTGAAGCACAAAGTCATTTTACACATTTAACTCCCAGGCATAACTTTCCCTTCCCTTTGAGCATTTTACTCCATCCTGACTTCCTGTAAACTAGACATGAACGTCTGAACAAACTAGTTTCAGACCGAGGAATCAGGCATTAGACTGTAGCCGAGTCGGGATTCCTACAGGAAGCTCTCTGCTCCTCCTTCTTTAAAGTTGCAAAGCAAGGCGCCTGTTAATATTTTAAAACACTGTGATTGAAAACTACGGCAGATCCGAAGAAATTACATATCTTTCTACTTTCACACAGTTTTCAAAAAGTGATCTAAATCTGATCCACATAATGTCTGGTTTGTTGTGGTCTGGTGCTCTTGTGTGTGTCAATCATTGTGGCGTTGCTGTGCTCTCTTCCATTATGACAGTGCCAACAGCTTATTAAACAGCAAAGAAATTAATTGTCTTCTAATCTGAAATTTACGCTAGGTTTTACAATTTTATATGAATGTTTTTTCTCATGGAGCGCTTTAATTTTCTCTCCCCATTTGATCTCTACGTATCATTTCTCTTCCATCTGTGATGTTAAGGGGGAGAAATTGGCTTGCGCCCCCTTTGGGGCGCTAACTTCGCCGGAGCGCTACTTTTAGCAGCCCGAAAAAGTTAGCGCCCCCGCGCCCGAAATTCAATGTTAGCGCCCCAAGCAGGAGGCGGGGCACTACTAGAAGCGCTCCCCCTCCCTCTTGGGGTGCTCCCATTGAATATCGCGGCGCTACGTGCAACAGCGCCACCCGTGTCGGCACGTAGCGCCGCGGTACTGCAGGCCTCCCTCCTCTGATTAAAGGGGAGGGGCCTAGCACAGCGCGCACTGGGGCCTGCTGGACCACCGGGGAGCGGGGTGCCGGCAAAAGAGCCCGGCACTCAAGAGGAGTGCCAGGCTGACCGATCATGGCCGTCTCCCTGCAGGAGGCCGCCCGGCACCTGCCCTTTAATTTGCGCCTTCCCGGCCGCAAAAACGCCCCCTGACCCTGTCGGACACAGCGTCCAGCGGCAGGTCAGGGGGCGCGAGCCAAGTTTTTCCTGCCAGAAATCTGCTGAAAATTTATACACTTACTACAACAACAACTTGCATTTATATAGCGCCTTTAACGTAATAAAACGTCCCGAGGCACCTAAGGAGGTATTAGGACAGGTGAAAGAGGTAGGTTTGAATTGCATCTTATTAAAGGAGTAGAGAGAGGTAGAGAGGTTTAGGGAGGGAATTCCAGAGCTTAGGGCCCAGGCAGCTGAAGGCACGGCCACCAATGGTGGAGCGATGAAAATCAGGGATGTGCGAGAGGCCAGAATCAGAGGAGCGCAGATATCTCGGAGGGTTGTGGGGCTGAAGGAGTTTACAGAGATAGGGAGGGGCGAGGCTATGTAGGGATTTGAAAACAAGGATGAGAATTTTAAAATTGAGGCGATACCGGACAAGGAGCCAGTGTAGATCAGCGAGCACAGGAGTGACGGGTGAACAGGACGATCAAATACAAACCTTCTTCCTGTGGGGGTAATTTTAACATTTACCATCAGGGGAAAAAAGCCCGTAGCGAATTAGCCGTCCATTTTTCACCCTGCCCGATATTCCGTTCCATTGATTTCAATGACACTATAGATCTGCTTAATTGATGCAGGGGGTAAGTCATTGGCTGGACTGCTTTCAAAGACCCTGATTTGCCATTATACTCACTGCAGTGCGCTCAGGAAATTCTGGAGTAAGTTCACACGCGAAGATCGTGGCTCGAAACAACGTAATTTACGCTGTAAGTTACAACTTCTCCAGGAAATTCTGAGCCAAAAGTTTTCTTACACTTTAACAACTAAGAAAAATATTTTTTTGTGAAAGTGGAGTGAAAAATGGACTATTACCATTATCCCAAGACTCCTTCAAGACATTAAGGGCTGAATGTAAATAACGGGAAAATATCAACAACAAAAAATGGGCTTATTATTGACCCGAATGGGCTGACAACTCGCGCGGATTTCCTCAGCGTGCAATTTTAACAAAGTTTCCATTCTGAATGTCTAATAAGATCAGGTTTTGCTTTGGGAAAAAAGATGTACAATTTTCGGCAGTTTCAGCATAACACTGTTGTATTTTGACACTTGGCAGCTGAACCCCACGGCCATCCTTGAGCCGAGCCCAATTATCCGTCCTGAGCTCAATTCCCTCTGGCAGCCTGCACTAAATTCTCCTCCCCACCCCCATAGCAGCACACAAGCCGAGAGGAATGAATGTATGAACGGTTTCCTTTCTACATGACAGTCATTCATGGATTCCATTCATTCTTCTGCCACATTATTGGCCAGCCTGTCCCTTTAAGAGTAAGGCTTAGCTGTACAAGCAAGTCATTCGGAAATGTTGAAGAAGCTATTTCTAAGTGATAGCTTCCTGATGGAATAATGGGGAAGGAAGTTAGATTTCCCCAAGATTGTGAATAACCTAATTGTTATTGCTTTTATGTCTTGGAAAGTGCCGGTGCAGACTCGATGGGCTGAATGGCCTCCTTTTGTGTTGTATGATTCTATCTATTACCAAGAAAGTTTTGGTAATTAATGGCACAGGTACAATAATGTTAAAATGGTTGTTTTTTTTGTATATGGTGTGATATTGAATTTCCACATTAATGTCATTTGAACTATGTGTCCTGCTTTCCAAATAAAAATATTCTAAAATAAAATGCAAAAAATGGATGACATGAAAAGGTTTGCCAGAAACTTCAACGAGAAGTATCACCATCCAGATGACTGAGGTTCCTGCGGAGGAGAAGATAGCAGAGCACTTCAAGGTGAGATCACAGAAGGAGAGGAATAGACCTCGGTTCAATTGCAAGGGCTCGGCTCCGGCAAGCAACACTCAAACTTCACCGTAACCCGGAGGTCATCACTTCACACAAGACATAAGAACCAAATGTTGCAACCGGTCACTGGGAGCAGGAATTGGCACCAGGAACTTCAGGAATCACACTTAATAAGAACACGAACATAAATATCACATACCCATGGATTTCTGGAACAAAAATTAAATCACTCCAGCCACCATGGCCCAGGGTTATAATTAACATCACTGACAGCATTCACTGAGGCTGCAGGATGAGAGGAGTTGCCACGCTCTGTAGCTACAGGAGGAGTGCAGCCACCCGACTGGCTTCATCCAGATGGAATGAACAAAACCTGGCACAACTTTGAATTTGGACTGGGTGGGAGACAAGGTGCCACAGGCCTGGCTAATACTGTAAATGTTATTTAATTCATAGTCATCTTCTCGTCCATCGCATCAACATGAGGAGGAAAGGAAATTAAACCTGGAGAAAACCAATACTGTTTCTTCCTTTTTTGTAAAATTTGTTTATGGGATGTGGGCATCACTGGCAAGGCCGGCATTTATTGCCCATCCCTAATTGCCCTTGAGAAGGTGGTGGTGAGCCGCCTTCTTGAACCGCTGCAGTCCGCGTGGTGAACGTACTCCCACAGTGCTGTTAGGGAGGGAGTTCCAGGATTTTGACCCAGCGACGATGAAGGAACGGCGATATATTTCCAAGTCAGCATGGTGTGTGACTTGGAGGGGAAGTTGGAGGTGGTGGTGTTCCCATGCGCCTGCTGCCCTTGTCCTTCTAGGTGGAAGAGGTCGCGGGTTTGGGAGGTGCTGCTGAAGAAGCCTTGGCGAATTCTTTTTAAATGCTAACCAAACTTTTATAAAAAGGTACATTGGGACTACAGTCTACACTAGACGAGAATCTTGATCTTTAAATTAAAAAGACCATCTCTTGGTTGATTTTAGATGTTCAGCACAATTCTTGGCATTTGCACTTAGGAAGAAAAAGAAAATTGGATGGAATAAGTCATCAGGAGTACTGTGGACTATTTGCAATAAAGTTATAAACATGTTTATAAAGGATGAATTTATCATTTTGGTGCAAAGACGAAATCTTCGCTGCGCCTCTCTTTTCATGTTCCGTCTCCCTCTCTATTTTATCTTTTTAGCGCTGATGCGGGCAAGGGGCAAAAATATCTTGGATGAACTAACTGACACAGAACCTCTTTTTACAGCAGTACTGGAGGAACAAAATCTGTCAGTGTTGGCATATGGTGCGTGTCCCATTGCACTGTGGCGACATCCGAGTTGTGTATCTGCACAACAGAATAACAAAAAGATCATACCAGTAAAAACCTCAAATAGGCGAACATACTAATGAAGAGGTCTATAGAATCTGTACATAATATTTTGAGAGACTGCTCATATGGATTCTCTGCAGTGACCCGAGATTGTAGAATAAGTAAAGCGTTAGGGAATCTGCTGAAATTCCTAAACTTCCCAAGTGAATTCTCTTGTTTTATGTGTCTCCAGAATGAGATCTCATATTTAAGAGCTATTAGGTTCTCATTTGAAAATCAAAGGGCAACCAGGCAAACAAGGACACACAAGAACAAACCTTCCATCGCTGAAAAATGAGTAATGTTGCCCGGTGAATGGTTGGTTTTTAAAGCTTGAACTTATCCCACCCAGAAGATTAAAGAGACATGACTAAAAAATGGTTCGCTGTATACTGCGCGACAATGAGTTCTATAATCCACACTAGAGTAGGAGTGCCATGAAAAGGAACATTTTCCAATAAAATTTTAATCTGCTTAATTTTATTTAAAATGAAACATTTCATTCCACTGGAAGCCACAAGGCTGGTCATGCACCTACCACAGTGCCACATCCATTTTTTAGACCTATATATTTTCAATATAAATTTAAGCATGATTTAACTGTTAGCCTGTATTTTCCACTTGCTTCAGAAAACATCTGAAAACCGCTTTTGCAGTTGATAATGTTATTCAAACCTCCTGGTTTTATTTTCTGATTTTTGTTCTCATTAAGATGGTGTAAAATAAATGCTGGGGAATTAAACACTTCAATTTCAGCCACTCAAGTGTCAGCATCAGGCAATCCAGGGCCAGACATAGCACAGTTAGACGCAGATTGTCGCTCCCTCTATTCTTCCACAACAATGTGCGTCAGCCTCAATCTTACATCTACGCTTATCAAACCCTGAATGACACCAGTGTAAGTGCGATGTTTTTACATTCACCACACTTGTGACCTCTTTGATGGAGATTTCCAATTAATTCTCAGCGTTGAATTAGGGAGAATTTGGTGTTGTTGCGCCCAGTTCCATTAGGAGCTAGATTGAATCTGTTCAAGCAGAAGCTCTGACTTTAATTGGAGATTTGTAACTCCCTGCCCAGTATCTGCTATACGCACTCGCTGCCAGGCTCAAATCTAACCTAGACTGATGGGCTGAGAAGGTCTTTGCTAGCCGTGAAGATCCTATGGAAAATGAGTTTTAACCCAGTTCGCCTGATGGACAGGAGCACACAGCTCAAAACAGCCCAGAAAATGACAATCTCACTCAGAAGCTGAAAAACCTAGCTCATGCAAGAACTATAACATTTTACATTGGTTCAGTAGGGAGGACGCTTCTAAGGAAGGGACTTGGGCACATTATTGGGTCAGGATTTTAATCCATATGTAGCACGTACTATACTTAGCGAGATTCTGACCCTGGTGACAGAAGTTGAAGAACATGTTCATTCCCCAGAACCAATGTCCCGCACAAATAAAACACCTAAAATAAATTAAACTGAGAAACCGGAAACTTAAATCACAAATGAAACATAATTGATAGATTTTTTAAATGTTAACTCTTTACATTTTTTATTCACTACTGATTATAACAAATGCTCCAGAATATTTTACATTTAATTGGGGGACCGTTAACAGATTTAACCAATGAGTTCTCTCTTCCTCATTTTCATATTAAATATGCTAGAAGATTCACAACAAGAGCTTGAGAATGAGGAAAAGGAAAGTGTTACCAGCAAGAGGCTGGAATCTGGTAGCAGTGAGCTGCTGCAATTGCCTATGAGCTGAACGCCATCAAGGTGCAAGTCATGTGTTTAAATGGCATTGGGGTGGGGGCATAACAAAGCTACCTGACGCACGCACCCAGTCCCACTCCGCCGTCGGGTGGACCTTCCAGCCCCACTTTCACTGGTGATAGCCACACAATGTAGTCATCAATCAGCCGTAACACCACTGGCAAGACATTTAGACATTCCCATTCTCCTCCCTCCCACGAACGTTGTGTACTGCACAGTATCTCAGGCCCACAGGCAGGCAAACCCTACGAAGCCCTATCACCGCCCCATGCTCCCGGTGAGTGTGGCTCCCTGCTGGGTTTACAGGAGGAAAATAACAACAACAACTTGCATTTATATAGGACCTTTAATGTAGAGAAACGTCCCAAGGCAGAGAAGAAGTTGTAGAACCGATAATCCTGTCCTTCAAATATTGTTCTGTACCCACAACAATAACCCTTTTCCTGCCCCAGCTTATTCAAGGTACAATTAGTTATTTTGCAACCAATGTTAATTTTTTTGCCCATTTATATGTCTGACTTTGTATTTACCCATATTTGGAAAGTTTTATGATTTACCAATGGGTCTTTAATGCAACATAGGATAGTCAAGAATAACAAATTACCACTGGGCTGCTCTGCCAATAATTACATTTTCTGTATAGAACAACTTAACTCTTTATAGACATGTCAAAGCACTGAGAGCTTCACAGGCAAAACAGTTCGTGGACACACTTTGCTTTTACCTACCGCCAATTATTCTTAAATGGAGTAAACTCTATACTATTTTAAGCCAATCTCCAGTAGGAAAAAGGAAAAAGCTCCCACGAAGCGATTTGAAAGCAAAGTCAAAGAATAGATTTGGTGGAAGCAATAGAAATTCTCAATAACATTTATAGCTCACAGCCTGACACTGAACTCCATATGCCAGGAGTAAAATGAATCTCCCAAAGCGTCTTCTACAGCCAAACCACCGGCTGCTAAAGTCTTTTCCTAAAGGTGCAAATACAACAATTCCCTATCCACTTGAGAATGTCTGCAAAGAGATTGATGGGTTTCTCTCACTTTGAGCAGATTCCCCTGTGTCCAGTTCCCTTGAACAAACAGTTATCAAACTGAGCCAATTAGTGACTGAACTGCAGGGACAAAACCGGTAAATGAAAAAGGGGGATAGAAATTAGGCCACGGATAATAAAACCAAATAGTTACACATGTTAGAGTCTTTAACCCTGGAGAGTGAAATGTAAGTGCATTTCCCAAGGACACCTTTGACAGGTCGGGGATAGTGTGATGGAATGGCGTCGTCCTTTGATGAGCTCGCTACTGTTTATCTGTAATTGATTGCTTGAGCTGTAAGTAAAAAGGGATGAAGCCAACATCAGCACTCTATAAACTGAGAGCTTTTTGACAACACGAGGTAAATGAGCCCAACTAAAGTCTTGTTTGGAGAGGAAATGTGAGTTAAGATTTGTTCCAAATGAAAATACGAAGGTGTTTATTGCTACATTACCCTGCTGTGTCACATGTAAAGCAAATTGGTTCAAATCAAGCTCCTAAAAAATTAATTAAAATCCCTGTGTCTTTCCCTTCTATCAGACTACAACTTGATCTCATTTAACACAGGTTTGGGGAGCAAATGTCACGGAATTGTTCGGAGGAATGAACTAATTATATGATCACCGTGACCCATGACTGATTTTGATTTTCTCTTTCCTGAGGCTATAATGTGGATCAGTGCGATACATATTAAATCGCATTTATGCTGGAACACGAAGCTGTCAGTGTGTATTGCCTCATTTTAAATTATGTCACTTTACGTCATGTCAAGCTCCTCTGTATTGCAGTGACAGCACAGTGGGAGCTTGGAGAACAGAGCCAGGCAGGCGCTGGGGAGAGACAGGAATGGAATTACATCATAGCATCACACTGCCATGTGCATTACTTGGATACCAGTAACAGATTTCAGGGGTTAATTATGCAGTCACTGAAGGTTACCATCTACACGTGTTCCCTGAATAAAACAAGCGTGACACCGAAGAAGAAGAAGAAGTGAATATCCACTGCAGATTAAATTCAGAGCTTGGATCCTTCAGTTCAATTTGATGTTTTCTCCTCCAGAAGGAGGTGAAAAAAATCCACCACAAAGTTTGCCAATTCACTGGAGAACGCTCAGTTTTCAAACACTCAGCTTTCGAATTGACAGATAACTAGATTGGCATAACCAGAACTGAAAGCTGCTGCCAGACTGAACTCTTCCATCTCACTTACACTCAGGCGCTTTACTATAATTACTAAAGTGACTACAATGCAACGTGCCTTAAATAACTAGATGCAACTAGTTAAAAGCTGACATTTTTTATTGGTAAGGGTTACTTCCGAGCTAAAGATAAATTTTGAAACTTTGCTATATTTTTCTTCATGTATTTTCATTTATTAATAAAAGGAAAAGATAAAAATAAACTAAAGTTACAAATGTATTATGTGCTCTAGACATATAAATCCACACATTTACCAGTACAGACACCAAGGGGGGTGGGTGGATGGGGGTGCTTTTTAACTGCCAACGGGTTTCTGGTGTGAACTGCTGGTTTCAATTAGATTCTTGCCCGCCCGCAGCAGAATGAGGCTCAGCAATTTTAACCGCCGGGCCTCACTAACACACCGTCGGCTGACATCCCGCCCGGAACGGTTGGTGACCAAGAGCTGCCTGCCTGCGCTTGGGTAATTGTGGGGCCCGGGATTGTGGTGAGGGTCTCGCAGTACGGAAGGGGATGTATCTAGGGGCAGGGAAGGCATAAACATTCCTCATGGGGTTCGGAGGAGAACTTGAATGGCCTCTTCTGCTCCCCATCCTCTTCTCACTTGACTTTACTGGATTAGTTTGGAGTTACAATCGCAGTCAGACTCCGACTACATCATTGGACCTCGATCTGCATATTTAAATAGGACTCCGCTGGCCACAGGTGGGTGCCTTTGCTGGCCAGGAGAATAGGTTAAAATTGAAGACGACCAGATCCAATTTCCTTTCCAGATTTTTGTTTGCACTATGGAACTGGTTCTTCCGTTCCACGGTGCGTAACCGTTGGCGATCAATGACTGCATTTTAAACTAATTTTCAATAATAAAAACACAGTTTTACCAAGTTGCTGCAAGATTACTGGGGGTGATGGCAATGGTTAGGCTCCAAATGCATCCTTCTCTGGATAACCTGGTTGGGTAAACACAGCCTCCAGATAATGGTGCATCCATCTTATCGTTATAAACTTACTGGAGAGGATGGTGAGTAACATTCTGGCAGCGGGGCCCCCACCTGATCGATGGCATTCTGAGGGAGAGGATTGTAGGAGGTTCCTGTGACGGATTATTTTGCAACCGAATGGTTGCACTTCACACCCATGCTCCTCACCATGGGTCTTGCCATTCAATAAACTCACTACCTGTGCGAGGTACGATCCATTAATGATCTTGAAGTGTATAATTACAGTTTTGGCATTTGAAGAGCTGACTTTGCACATAGAAGTACTTCAGACAATGCAAGGCTGATTTTGATGCCAACCAGAAATCTGAATGAACCCCTAATGTCTATCCTCATTGTTTTCCACCCATTTTCCCCTTTGACTACACACTTTGAATTCTGGTTGAGGGGAAAGACGGATGATTACAGAAATCTTCGTAGCCTCCTTCATACTGCTGTATGGCTAATTTGTGACCTTCAGATTTCCCTTCCCGCCTTCCTGTTGGCAAGGCATTGTGCTTCAATTGACGCTGCATTCTGAAAATCCAGCTGTGTCCTTGAACTTGCCATCTGGGGATTGACCGAGTGAGAAGGTCAGGCCAGGGTAGGGGTATGGTGCAGACCGACTATTTATTGCAAGCCAAGTTCACTGTACATCTGTTGTGTTTTACAGCACTTGAATATATTTAGAATGACAGGAGATTTCACTCTCCTCGCCTCAACAACGTTTATGTTGCAGCTCAACACACAGCAAAAATTGGTACAAAATAATTAAACCACCATGGGGTATTGTGAATGGCATTACAGAGCTTCATAGTGATTAACAGAAGTAAATGATATACATTTAGATGACCAACTATGTTCGCTATGCAGTGCTTGCATGAACCCAACCTCTCCTCTAAAAATGCACAACATATCATAAGCTGTTGGCATTTACTGCATAAATTTGTCTTTATTTCTATTGTTTTTATAAATTAGTCACTAACATATTGACTTAATGGCACAGTTTTAAAGAGTGCGCAGGGACAGAGGGACCTGGGAGTTAATGTGCATAGGTCCCTGAAGGTGACAGGACATATTGAGAGAGTGGTTAACAAAGCATATGGGATCTTGGGCTTCATAAATAGAGGTATTGAGTACAAAAGCAGAGAAGTTATGCTGAACCTTTATAAAGCGCTGGTTAGGTCACAACTGGAGTATTGAGTCCAGTTCTGGTCACCACACTTTAGGAAGGATGTGAAGGCCCTTGAGAGGGTGCAGAGGAGATTTACCAGAATGGTTCCGAGGATGAGGGATCTTAGCTACAAGGACAGGTTGGAGAAGCTGGATTTGTTTTCATTAGAGCAAAGGAGGTTAAGGGGTGATTTGATAGAGGTGTACAAGATTATGACGGGTTTGGATAGGCTAGACGGGGAAAGGCTGTTCCCACTAGTTGATGGTACAAGGACTAGGGGACACAGATTTAAGGTTTTGGGCAAGAGATACAGGGGGGACGTGAGGAAAAACTTTTTTACACAGCGAGTGGCGATGACCTGGAATTCGCTGCTGATGGAAGTAGTGGAAGCGGAGACACTCAATGTTTTCAAGGGGAGACTGGATAGGCACTTGAGGGAAATAAACTTGCAGGGCTACGGGGATAGAGCGGGGAATGGGACTGACTGGATTGCTCTACAGAGAGCCGGCACGGACTCGATGGGCCGAATGGCCTCCTTCTGTGCCGTTATGACTCGATGACTCCATATATCCCTGATTCAAGTATTATTCTCCCACGCCTTTTCACTAAATTGTATTCATGAACAGCTGCCAGCCTCTAAAGCACAAATTCCAACAGCATCTGATAGATTTACCTGCCTTCCATCTATCTTTGTCCCAGAAGGAATGGAATCATTACCAGTCTACCGTGCGTTGCTCTAAGAGTAATGACTCCTATTGTTCTTTATTAAATGCACACACAGTTTGGGCACTCAGCCATGATGTGAAATCAAAATGCTACTTTGCACCTGTTTTGACCAGCAATAAAACAACAGCTATTGAGGTGAGGTTTGGGGCTTGAAGGGCCCTGCAGGTCTATGGTGAATTCTAGCTCAGAGTTTTCACCTTTTTTTTTTACAGGGATGCAGCATAGTCTGTTGGTACAAATGGAGCAGGACTATCTAAATAATGTGTCTTTCACCTTGATTCATGAGGTGTTCAACATCTTTCACTAACCATTATTCAGCTTAACAGACAACATAAACAGAATGCAAAATATTTCAGCAGTCCCTAATCCCTCACCCACATTTCTTACAACTAGATCAAATTATATTGCACTTGGCCTGAACTCTCACCAATGGAGGACAACATCCTGAGGAGGCTCATGTGGAGCATAAACGCCGGCACAGACGAGTTGGGCCTAATGACTTGTTTCTGTGCTGTAAATCCTATGTAATCCTACAGGGGTCTGCACCGTATGGCTTCCGAGCACGGGCTCGACTCCCGAGTACACTGGCCAGCCTCCCGAGTATAGTCTACGTCATGTCTCAAATTGCTCAGATACTGTATCCCAAAATATTATTTTCTGAATGAAATCTATTTGATTTGCATTTGAATGTATCAGCACGATCTGCTTCTACCGTCTCCCTAGCAAGCCTGTTCCATAGATTGACCACTCGCTCACTGAAATGTTTGCGCAGATTACTTTTGAATTTACCCCCTTCCGTGTCCTCTGGTTCGACTGTTGTGGATGAGGTGAAACAGCTCGCCACGGTCGACATTATCCAGTCCCTTTAGAATCCTAATTATATCCCCCCTCAGCCTTCTCCTTTCCAGTGAGAACATGCCCAATTTACGTAATTGCTCGTCATTATCCAATTCTTCCATCCCTTCAACCATCCTGGTTTCCCTCTTCTGTATCCTCTCAACAGCTGCAATATCCTTTCCATTCTGCCGCAACCAGAACTGTACACAGGATTCTAAATGCGGTCACAACAATGATTTACAAAGTGGCAGGAATACCTCACTATTTCAGCTCAATATTGGCCTTTTAACACATCCCAACTTCTGATTTGCTTTACTCACTGTCACCGAGCATTGTTGCGATAGCTTCAAGTTATTGTCAATCGGGACCCCCCCCACAACTCTTTCATTTTCCATGTACATTATTTTCTTTCCATTCCTGGAATTCTTGTCCTCAAGTGAAGCATTTGCATTTCTCTACATTGAATTTCATCTGCCCAATTCCCGAGTATATTCAAATCCTTCTGTAGCTTATCCTGTTCAGCTTGGCAGTCAACCACTTTCATTAGCTTTGTATCATCTGAAAATGCAGCCACCGTGTTTCTGACTCCCAGCTCCAGATCATTTATAAACCTATTAAACACGAGAGGTCCCCAACGAGAACCCTGTGTTACCCTAAATATTTCTATTAAAGTACATGCCACGTAAAAGTTGACACTTCTTTGTCACTTGCACAGGAGATACATGAAGTACACAAGATATAACCCACTTACACAGCTGGACAGACTTAAAATAAGGGACATTCTACACAGACTGCATCAGGGGCTGTGCGATTAGGTTTCATATTGTTTCATATATAGACTAGCCTTTGATTTTGCTTTATTATTTATAAACACAGTGGGGTAGATTCTTGCCGTTCACACCTGGGTCTGAAGCAGTGCCTGGGCACAGAGGAATACGTTGGGGAGGGTCACATGCCAATAACAGAATCCGCTTGATTTTTCTTCCATTTACATCAGTGGAAGGAAAAATCCATCAGACTCTGGGTGGGTGAGAGATCCCTCCCATCAGACTCTGGGAGGGTGAGAGATCCCTCCCATCAGACTCTGGGTGGGTGAGTGACCCCTCCTGTCAGACTCTGGGAAGGTGAGTGACCCCTCCCATCAGACTCTGGGTGGATGAGAGATCCCTCCCATCAGACTCTGGGTGGGGTGAGAGATCCCTCCCATCAGACTCTGCTCTGGGTGGGGTGAGAGATCCCTCCCATAGAAGATAGGAGCAGGAGTAGGCCATCCGGCCCTTCGAGCCTGCTCCGCCATTTAATGAGATCATGGCTGATCCTCCAATTCAGTATCCCGTCCCCGCCTTCTCTCCGTAACCCTTAACCCCTTTTGCCTGTAGAAATATATCTAATTCCCTCTTAAATATATTTAATGAGCTGGCGTACACTGCCCTCTGTGGCAATGAGTTCCACAGGTTCACCACCCTCTGAGTGAAGAAATTCCCCCTCATTTCTGTCCTAAATGGTTTAGCCCTTATCCTTAAATTATGTCCTCTAGTTCTGTTCTCACCCGCCAAGGGAAACATTCCT
This sequence comes from Squalus acanthias, assembly GCA_030390025.1. NCBI lineage: Eukaryota > Metazoa > Chordata > Chondrichthyes > Squaliformes > Squalidae > Squalus > Squalus acanthias. The sequence goes on from CM059434.1 coordinate 115,824,395, forward strand.
TCTGCATCTAGTCTGTCTAGACCTGTCAGAATTTTATACACTTCTATGAGGTCCCCTCTCAATCTTCTAAACTCCAGTGTGTACATCCCTAAACTACATAGTCTCTCCTCATAGGTCAATCCCGCCATTCCTGGTATCAGCCTGGTGAATCGCCGCTGCACCCCCTCCATGGCAAGAACATCTTTCCTCAGATGAGGCGACCAAAACTGTACACAGTACTCGAGGTGTGGTCTCACCAGTGCCCTGTACAGCTGCAGCAAGGTATCCCTGTTCCTGTATTCCAACCCTTTTGCTATGAAGGCCAGCATACCGTTTGCCTTCTTGACCGCCTGTTGCACCTGCATGCTCGCCTTCAGTGACTGGTGTACAAGAACACCCAGGTCTCTCTGTACTTCCCCCTCTCCCAATTTATTGCCATTTAAATAATAATTTGCCCTCCCGTTCCTGCACCCAAGGTGGATAACTTCGCACTTGTCCACATTATAGTGCATCTGCCATTTATCCGCCCAATCACCCAGTCTGTCCAAATCGCTCTGGAGCTTCCTGGTCTCCTCCTCTGAGCCCACCCCCCCTCCTAGTTTAGTGTCGTCTGCAAATTTGGAAATGCTGCATCCGACTCCCTGATCCAGGTCATTAATGTAAATTGTGAACAGCTGGGGCACCAGGACAGATCCCTGTGGTACCCCACTTGTTACTGCCTGCCATTCAGAAAATGAGCCGTTTATTCCAACTCTCTGTTTTCTATCTGACAGCCAGTTCTCTATCCACGTCAATACTTTCCCCTTTATCCCATGAGCTTCAATTTTCCATGCTAATCTTTTATGTGGGACCTTGTCGAAGGCCTTTTGGAAGTCCAGGTACACCACATCTACTGGCTCTCCCCCATCTATTTTACCAGTTACTCCCTCAAAAAATTCCAATAGATTAGTCAAGCACGATTTACCCTTTGTAAATCCATGTTGACTCTGTCCTATCCTGTCCCCATTTGCTAAGTGCTCCGCTATTTCATCCTTAATGATGGACTCCAGCATTTTGCCCACAACTGATGTAAGGCTTACAGGTCTGTAATTACCTGCTTTTTCCCTACCCCACTTTTTGAATAGTGGGGTAACGTTAGCTACCCTCCAATCCATGGGCACTGTTCCCGAGTCTAATGAATTCTGAAAAATCATACTTAGTGCATCCGCTATCTCTAGGGCCACCTCCTTCAGTACCCTAGGATGCATGTTATCAGGCCCTGGGGATTTGTCCGCCTTCAATCCCTTTAGCTTCCTTAACACCATATCCTTAGAGATATTGATTTGCGTCAGTTCCTCCTTTGCCAATGTCCCTATTTTTCCCGATATCCCAGGGAGGTTTTTTGTGTCTTCCTTCGTAAAGACTGACCCAAAGTATGCATTTAGTTGGTCTGCCATTTCCTTATTTCCCGTTATATATTCCCCCGTATCTGACTGCAATGGACCAACTTTGGTTTTCACCAGTCTTTTCCTCTTGATATACTTATAAAAGCTTTTGGAGTTAGTTTTTATATTTTCCGCCAGCTTGCTTTCGTAAGCTATTTTGCTCCTCTTGATTAAGCCCTTTGTCCTCCTTTGCTCTATCTTAAACTGTTCCCAATCTTCCGCTCTGGCGCTTTTTTTGGCTATTTTATACGCCCTATCTTTGGATTTTATGCTGTCTCTAATTTCCCCTGTTATCCACGGTTGAGTCACCTTTTTAGGTTTCCTTTTATGCCAGATTGGTATAAACAATTTTTGCAATTTTGTCATTCTATCTTTAAATGCTTGCCATTGTTTATCTACCTCCAGTCCTCCCAGGAACGTTGTCCAATCAGACCTACTCAGTTCCCGTCTAATGGCATCATAATTCCCCTTGTTTAAATTCAGGACCTTAGTCTCTGAGTCAATTTCTTCGCTCTCCATTTCGAGTGAGAAATCGATCATGTTATGATCGCTCTGACCCAAGGGTCCCCGTACAACAAGATTACTAATTAGTCCCTTCTCATTGCACAGTACCCAGTCCAATATAGCCTGTTCCCGAGTTGGTTCCTCGACATATTGATCCAGATAACCATCCCTTAAACACTCAAGGAATTCCTCCTCCTCATTATTTTTACTGATTAGTGACCCCTCCTGTCAGACTCTGGGAAGGTGAGTGATCCTCCCATCAGACTCTGGGTGGGTGAGAGATCCCTCCCATCAGACTCTGGGCGGGGTGAGTGACCCCTCCCATCAGACTCTGGGAGGGTGAGTGACCCCTCCCATCAGACTCTGGGTGGATGAGAGATCCCTCCCATCAGACTCTGGGTGGGGTGAGAGATCCCTCCCATCAGACTCTGGGTGGGGTGAGTGACCCCTCCCATCAGACTCTGGGTGGGGTGAGTGACCCCTCCCATCAGACTCTGGGCAGGGTGAGAGATCCCTTCCATCAGACTCTGGGTGAGGTGAGTGACCCCTCCCATCAGACTCTGGGTGGGGTGAGTGACCCCTCCCATCAGACTCTGGGTGGGGTGAGTGACCCCTCCCATCAGACTCTGGGAGGGTGAGAGATCCCTTCCATCAGACTCTGGGTGAGGTGAGTGACCCCTCCCATCAGACTCTGGGTGGGGTGAGTGACCCCTCCCATCAGACTCTGGGAGGGTGAGTGACCCCTCCCATCAGACTCTGGGCGGGGTGAGTGATCCCTCCCATCAGACTCTGGGTGGGGTGAGTGATCCCTCCCATCAGACTCTGGGTGGGGTGAGTGATCCCTCCCATCAGACTCTGGGTGGGGTGAGAGATCCCTCCCAACAGACTCTGGGCAGGGTGAGTGACCCCTCCCATCAGACTCTGGGCGGGGTGAGAGATCCCTCCCATCAGACTCTGGGTGGATGAGAGATCCCTCCCATCAGACTCTGGGCGGGGTGAGAGATCCCTCCCATCAGACTCTGGGTGGGGTGAGTGACCCCTCCCATCAGACTCTGGGCAGGGTGAGTGACCCCTCCCATCAGACTCTGGGCGGGGTGAGAAATCCCTCCCATCAGACTCTGGGAGGGTCTACTCGCGTCGTGGATCCTCTCCAGATGCTTTGCCATGAAGCACTCTCTGTGACATAATTTGATTTTTTAATAAAAGGGAATACATTTTTTTTTTTTAAATCACAATGCCGGGTTTCCAACCACCACCAGCGATGGCCCAGGTCCTGCTGCTCTCTCCGATTCACAAGGCGTCCAGTCTCAAATCTCTTTCCAGTTGCACGTTGCAACTTGTGAATTTTGCCACTGAAACATTGAGGCCCGAGAGAGAGCCCAGCATTGCACTGGTCAGTGCTCAGTCAGTCAATTCAGCCTATTAAGGGGGCAATTCTCCCCCCCACCCCCCCGCCATGTTCCACCTGACTCGACACGTATTGTCCAGGAAGGGTTGGTTGTTCCGTATTTTCCACAGTATTGCTAGGTGGTTGAGGACACAGTGTACAGATGGTTCAAGCTGCACAGCTGCATGAAGGACAGTGAAGAGAATTAGAGATTAATGAAAATAAAATAACTATTATCACTGTGCTATGCTGAGTAAACATGTGAACAAATCTCTTGCTGCACTTCATCATAGAAGATAGTCTATTAGAAAGAAAGAGTTGTATTTCTATAACGCCTTTCACAACATCAGGACGTCCCAAAGCGCTTCAGAGCATGTGAAGTACTTTTGAAGTGTAGTCACTGTTGTAATGTAGGAAACGCGGCAGACAATTTATGCACAGCAAGCTCCCACAAACAGCCCTGTGATAATGACCAGATAATCTGTTTCAGTGATGTAGATTGAAGGATAAATATTGGCCAGGACACCAGGGAGAAATCCCCAGCTCTTCTTCAAAATAGTGCCGTGGGATCTTTTGCGTCCACCTGAGAGAGCAGACGGGGCCTCGGTTTAAGGACTCATCCAAAAGACGGCACCTCCGACAGTGCAGCACTCCCTCAGTACTGCCCCTTTGACAGTGCGGCGCTCCCTCAGTACAGTCCCTCCGACAGTGCGGCGCTCCCTCAGTACTGCCCATTCGACAGTGTGGCGCTCCCTCAATACTGCCCCTCCGACAGTGCGGCGCTCCCTCAGTACAACCCCTCCGACAGTGCGGCGCTCCCTCAGTACTGCCCCTCCGACAGTGCGGCGCTCCCTCAGTACTGCCCCTCCGACAGTGCAATGCTCCCTCAGTACTGTCCCTCCGACAGTGCAGCACTCCCTCAGTACTGACCCTCCGATAGTGCAGCGCTTCCTCAGTACTGCCCCTCCGACAGTGCGGCACTCCCTCAATACTGCCCCTCCGACAGTGCTGTGCTCCCTCAGTACTGCCCCTCCGACAGTGCAGCACTCCCTCAGTACTGCCCCTCCGACAGTGCGGCGCTTCCTCAGTACTGCCCCTCCGACAGTGCGGCACTCCCTCAGTACTGCCCCTCCGACAGTGCGGCGCTCCCTCAGTACTGCCCCTCCGACAGTGCAATGCTCCCTCAGTACTGCCCCTCCGACATTGCGACACTCCCTCAGTACTGCCCCTCCGACAGTGCGGCGCTCCCTCAGTACTGCCCATTCGACAGTGTGGCGCTCCCTCAGTACTGCCCCTCCGACAGTGCAATGCTCCCTCAGTACTGTCCCTCCGACAGTGCAGCGCTCCCTCAGTACTGACCCTCCGACAGTGCAGCGCTTCCTCAGTACTGCCCCTCCGACAGTGCAGCACTCCCTCAGTACTGTCCCTCCGACAGTGCGGCGCTCCCTCAGTACTGCCCCTCCGACAGTGCGGCGCTCCCTCAGTACTGCCCTTCCGACAGTGCGGCGCTCCCTCAGTACTGCCCCTCCGACAGTGCAGCACTCCCTCAGTACTGTCCCTCCGACAGTGCGGCGCTCCCTCAGTACTGCCCTTCCGACAGTGCGGCGCTCCCTCAGTACTGCCCTTCCGACAGTGCGGCGCTCCCTCAGTACTGCCCCTCCGACAGTGCGGCGCTCCCTCAGTACTGACCCTCCGACAGTGCGGCGCTCCCTCAGTACTGCCCTTCCGACAGTGCGGCGCTCCCTCAGTACTGCCCCTCCGACAGTGTGGCGCTCCCTCAGTACTGCCCCTCCGACAGTGCGGCGCTCTGTCAGCACTGCACTGGAGTGTCAGCCGAGATTTTGTGAAAATTATTGAAAATTTTACATCCGGATTTAACTCCTGGATTTGCACAGTAACTTTTGCTGGTTAGAAATGTGAAATACGTGCTATTGCGGGAGCCCATTTCTTTCCTGTTATACCTGAAGTAAGAGACAAAAGAAACACTGGGTCTTCCATCAATGACACAAGTTGCCCTGCTGTGAAAAACTAGTTCCTGTGACACAGCGGGCACAGTTTACCCACGTTAAAGTCTGTAATATCATGTGTTTATTATAAAGGGAAGTAAATACAGAAACTGCACAGCGAATACAGATTGTGTTGTCGAATCCTTTACTACCTGCCTTTCTGCACTCACCGTGTAACTGGTTTTAACTTGTTTTCTCCAGTTAGGTGTTTAAATAAATTGTGTAAATTACTAATGCAGCAACATGACAACACGCAACCATCTACGAACACTCAAGGTACAGTATACTGGATATAACAGAGTCGAGACTGAGACGCTGGGTGTTAGCCAACCAATTCTGGTGTGAGTGAAGTTGGCTGGATTTAGTATCCATTCACAGTCAGTAGGCAGGAGATCGACCCAGTTTGACCTTTCGGATGAGACGTTAAACCGAGGCCCCGTCTGCCCTCTCAGGTGGACGTAAAAGATCCCATGGCACTATTTCGAAGAAGAGCAGGGGAGTTCACCCTGGTGTCCTGTGGCCAATATTTATCCCTGAATCAACATCACAAAAACAGATTATCTGGTCATTATCACATTGCTGTTGGTGGGAGCTGGCTGTGCACAAATTGGCTGCCATGTTTCTTACATTACAACAGTGACTACACTTCAATAAGTACTTCATTGGCTGTAAAGCGCTTTGGGACGTCCGGTGGTTGTGAAAGGCGCTGTAGAAATGTAAGTCTTTGTTTATTTTCTTTCTTTTCATTGTTATCTATAAGAACTCAACAATCTGCTTCATGAAACAATCAATCTGAATAACGGCCGTTTTCCAATTGACCACTCGTCAGTCCATGATTCCACACTCCCCAATTCATGTTCATGGATGTAAAAATTGTGGGCAGACAGTGTACAGTGGATAACCTGGCTTAAACCACGTTTAAGATGTGGTAGTTAAAACAATAGTGGTGTGGAAGTGATCTAATATACTGATATTCCCTTTTTTTGAATTTATTTTAGATAACCTCACTTTGTTGGTCTTGACAATGTTCAAATACCTTCTTGTCAATCGTGTCTGCAAATCTGGACACTGGGGATGCTTGAAGTGAAAGGATTCAGTTTCACAGTCTGCTGGTATTTACAGCATCAGCATTTTACAAGTGTGATTGACAGGAAGATATGTGGACACTGTCAGTATCACTAATGTGCAGCGTGGAGCTTGTTCCAGGTCCTAATGCCCATCGACTGAAGGCCGGGACTGATAGGGACAAGTATGGTGAACAGCACTGAATGGCCAATGGATTGCCGACAATCACAAGAAAGGATTCAGATAGAAGAACGAACTTGCATTTCTATCGCGTCTTTCACAATCTCAGGATGTCTCAAAGCGCTTCACAGCCAATGAAGTACTTTGGAAGTGTGGTCACTGTTGTAATGTAGGAAACGTGGCAGCCAATTTGTGCACAGCAAGCTCCCACAAACAGCAATGTAATCTGACCGGGGAGAACTCCCTTGCTCTTCTTCGAAATATTGTCGTGGGATCTTTTACATCCACCTGAGAAGGCAGACGGGGCCTCGGTTTAACGTCTCATCCGAAAGACGGCACCTCCAACCAGTGCAGCACTCCTCTGCACTGCACTGGAGTGTCAGCTTAGATTTTTGTGCTCAAGTCTCTGGAGTGGGACTTGAACCCACAACCTTCTGATTTAAAGGCGAAGGTGCTACCCACTGAGCCACAGCTGACACCTGAAATTCAGGGTGCGAATGACTACATCGGGCCTGGTGGTTGATGCTGTCACTAACTAGTCAATAATACTGGCGACATCTCTTTCACTTTTGACACTTGTCACAAAGATCAATCACTGCTAGGTTAACTATATCACTTTATGCTGCTCCTTCAATCCAACAATCAGTAAAACACCTCCAACAACACCAGGGTGAACTTCGATTTTGCACACCAGCCATCACGGAGGTCCTCTGAGTCTGACTGCAAATCCTTTCGAGGCATTGCATCCCTCTCCCATCTCTGTGTCCTCATGTCTTCTATCTTTGTTCCTCCAACTCTGGCCTCCTATGCATCTGCACTCCCTCCCGTTCCCCCCATCAGCTTTCAGCTGCCTTAGTCATATTCTCTGGAACTCCTGCACTGATCCCTTCCACTTCACTTTCTCTCTCCATACCTTCCTTTGGCCAGCTCCCCTACTCGTCCTGTTTGTCTGTTTCTGTCTTCTGTGGAGTATCTTGGGACACTTTCCTATGTTGAAGGTGCTGCTTCAATGGAAGTTTGCTGTTGTATCATCAACCTGTAATTAGACTGCAAACAATAAGCTTGCTCCTGTAGTCATTATACTCTTCACATCCATTGTATTGGGATATCTCTGGTGCAGAACACCTAGCAGGGCTTGTCTGGCAGGCCTTCCATTCTTGTACATGAGTCACTGAAAGTGAATGTGCAGGTGCAGCAAGCCATTAGGAAGGCAAATGGTATTGTTGCCTTCATTACAAGAGGATTTGAGTACAGGAGTAAAGAAGTCTTACTCCAATTATATAGGGCCTTGGTGAGACCACATCTGGAGTACTGTGTACAATTTTGGTCTCCTTGCCTAAGGAAGGATATACTTGCAACAGAGGGAGTGCAACGAAGGTTCATGAGATTGATTCCTGGGATGGCAGGACTGTCGTATGAGAAGAGATTGAGTAAACTAGGCCTGTATTCTCTTGAATTCAGAAGAATGAGAGGGGATCTCAATGAAGCACACAAAATTATTACAGGGCTTGATAGGGTGGATGCTGGGAGAATGTTTCCCTTAGCTGGGGGGTCTAGAACCAGGGGCAACAGCCTCAGGATAAAGGGTAGGCCATTCAGGACTGAGATGAGAAGAAATTTCTTCACACAGAGGGTGGTGAATCTTTGGAATTCTCTACCCCAGAGGACTGTGGAGGCTCAGTCATTGGGTATATTCAAAACAGAAGTCGATAGATTTCTGACTAGTAAGGGCATCAAGGGATATGGCGATAGGGCCGGTGATTGGAGTTGAGGCAGAAGATCAGCCATGATCTCATTGAATGGCGGAGCAGGCTCGAAGAGCCGAATGGCCGACTCCTGCTCCTATTTCTTAGGTTCTTATGTTCTTGCTGTGAGCACATACAAAAGAGGTGAATATCTGGTTCATATCACAAGGATGTACCAGTGGGTAAATGGACAAGGTACACAAGGGGCATGGAATCTACTCACATGTGAGTTTGACGCCACTGAACCAGAGGATGTGGGCGTCGCTGGCAAGGCCGGCATTTATTGCCCATCCCTAATTGCCCTTGAGAAGGTGGTGGTGAGCCGCCTTCTTGAACCGCTGCAGTCCGTGTGGTGAAGGTACTCCCACAGTGCTGTTCGGGAGGGAGTGCCAGGATTTTGACACAGCGACGATGAAGGAACGGCGATATATTTCCAAGTCAGGATGGTGTGTGACTTGGAGGGGTACTTGGAGGTGGTGGTGTTCCCGTGCGCCTGCTGCCCTTGTCCTTCTTGGTGGAAGAGGTCGTGGGTTTGGGAGGTGCTGCCGAAGAAGCCTTGGCGAGTTGCTGCAGTGCATCTTGTAGATGGTACGCACTGCAGCCACGGTACGCCAGGTGGTGGAGGGAGTGAATGTTTAAGGTGGTGGATGGGGTGCCAATCAAGCAGGCTTCTTTGTCTGGATGGTGTCGAGCTTCCTGAGTGTTGTTGGAGCTGCACTCATCCAGGCAAGTGGAGAGTATTCCATCACACTCTTGATTTGTGCCTTGTAGATGGTAGAAAGGCCCTGGGGAGTGAGGAGGTGAGACACTTGCCGCAGAATACCGCAGAATATCTACGGCAGACCCTAAACGTGTAACAGTGCCCTTCATCAGAATGTGTACTATTCGACTGATTATCCATCTCTCGATCGACTCTGATCCTGAAACAAGTCAAATTACTGTAGCAATAGACGGAATTATATGGATAGGCACATTATATCAAAAGGCTTCTTCTGTGAATTCTGTGTTCAGAAAATGTACAGCTGTGCCATTCTATAAACCATATATATATAGTTTTTCTAATCAAGTAGAAGCTGTTAGACAGATCTATGCTTTTTGCCCCTCCTGAAATGTTCCATTTATGTATGGATAGCCTCAGAAAGAACAGATAATTTAATCTCTTTAAAGATCGGTGTTTATACCAAAACAGGAAAGAAAATATAACACCTTTTGTTTAACGTAAAAAATATGACAGCTGTGTGTATGGAAGCATCAAACTATAATTATTTACATTCCATGATAAATATCCAAGCACTCAGGCAATGGCAGGGAGTAATAAATGAAATGATCAAATTCCTTCAATAGTCTGAGAATGGTGTCATTGTCTCGAGCTCAGCGCGGTGATACACCGCCCGCTCTAAAGGAACGTTGCTGCCATCCAAAACGTGCAGTAGAGTGGCAAGAAAAACAGTGAGTGCCGACACAGGCGGAGTGGTCAGCAGGAGGTCACTGGCCAGCCTTTGCTGCAAGTTGTACTGCAGCAAATCCTCCTTCCAGAGGCAAGAGTCTGCATGTTTCATTTGATGTAGAGATTACTGCACGGTTCAAGGAGATGATTGTCAAATCTATTAATCATTACAGACACCTTGCGTTGAATTTAGAATCTGTTTTTATAATCTATAATCATGACAACAATGAGCATTGAACTCATCACACTTGATTCAAGTATCAGCCAACAAGTGCTGGGACTCTAATGCACCACCACAGGGGTGTGAAGCAAGATTCACAATTGCTAGATTAGCTCTCATTACACACAATTAATTCTTAATCATGTTGCAGAGGCTAAGTATTTAATGCATCATACCATGTTATGAGCATCGATGTTGAAACCCTCATCCATGCCTTTGTTACCTCTAGACTTGACTATTCCAACACACTCCTGGCTGGCCTCCCACATTCTACCCTACTTAAACTTGAGGTCACCAAAAAACTCGGCTGCCCGTGCCCTAACTCGCACCAAGTCCCGTTCACCCATCACCCCTGTGCTCAGCTGACCTACATTGGCTCCCGGTTAAGCAACGCCTCAATTTCAAAATTCTCATCCTTGTTTTCAAATCCCTCCATGGCCTCCTTATCTTTGTAATCTCCTCCAGCCCCACAACCCACCGAGATATCTGCGCTCCTCTAATTCTGGCCTCTTGAGCATCCTCGATTTATAATCATTCCACCATTGGTGGCCGAACCTTCAGCTACCGAGATTCTGAGCTCTGGAATTCCCCCCAAAACCTCTCCACCTCTCTACCTCTCTTTCCTCCTTTAAGACGCTCCTTAAAACCTACCTCGTTGACCAAGCTTTTGGTTATCGGCCCTAATTTCTCCTTATGTGGCTCGGTGTCAAATTTTGTTTTATGACGCTCCTGTGAAGCGTCTTGGGACGTTTTACTACGTTAAAGGCGCTATATAAATACAAGTTGCTGTTGCTGTTCTATTATTAATACAAATGGCAGGTCATTCCAAGTGTGGCCAAATGCTGAGAACCTGCTTGATTTGCAGGTGATGATTACATTGCCCTTATTAACGCTATAATGATAGTGGAGACGTGGACAAAGGAATCTCCAAAATAGCTAAAACTCTGGAAAGCCACCAAGTGTAATAAAGCATCACCAGTACAGGCCAATCCATCCTGAGGTCTGATCCCCAAAATAATCCGAACCGATCTCCGATGTCTCATCGCCAGGTGAAAGCAGCATTCCCTCCTGGTGAGTAAATAACCCGGGGAACTGGCGACCCGTTGCTGCTGAGGGACTATGAGGAGCCTTGCTTGGTGCAATAAGTGAATGCAGCTCTTGAATGGTACAGTAGCTGTTTGATACTCCAATGTCATTTTTGTATTGCATATTGTTAGAGCAACAATTCAATGGGATAAAATATCGTGATAAAGGTGAATAAATGTAACATTGCTTGTTTAAAAAGAAGCAATTCTCAGTAGACATTGAGATTAGTATTCATTCCGGTTGGCATAAGGGGATTTGGTTTACCAGATTTCAATTCATTTACCCGAAAGATTCACTGGTCAGAGACAAGAGACGCTGACTTAGTGAAATCAAAATCATTCTGTGAACAGTAGCAAATGAAGGAATTTCATATGAACACATGAATGCGTCCATTATTAATATCACACGGCATACTTTCCACTCCAATATGGCAAAGTAACCTTTCAGAGTTGCTGATAATACCTCTGAGTCCTGATCCCAGGGCTGCAGGGCATTGTATTGTAATGTTTTCAAATGATATACAACAGAGTCTCACATATAAATCCAATGGCACTTCATGAAACTCAATCAAAAAAAAAACTACAGCCCTGGATTTCCTCAATCCTTTTGGCATAGAATGCTATATTCTAGGGTTGTAGGAGAAGAAGTTGGTGATTAACCAGCTAACATCATGCCCAGAGCACTAGTAAGCTTCCATTGCTTATCTAGCCTGGACCACGTAAACAACTAGGCCATAGTCTTGCCAGTTTATCCAGAGCCAAATGGTATGAATCCCAGCTCCTCGTGCTCCAGCTGCTATTAATGAGCTAAGTTGGTTGGTCAATCATTATCAGTGCCCTGGAGTTTGCCACATCTGTCTGGCTCAGGTATCAGATTATAAAGTCTACCACACAAATTTGACCAGTTTCCAATTTTCCATTGTCAGGCATGTCATTTGTTTCTACCTTGACTGTAAAGAGACCCTACTTATCTCCCCTAGTAACTAGTAAACTGACAAGTGGCGGGAAAGTGGAGTTGAGATCGAAGACCAGCCATGATCTTGTTGAATGGCGGAGCAGGCTCGAGGGGCCGAATGACTGACTCCTGCTCCTAATTCTTATGTATGGTCTTATGGTAAGTGCAGTTTGAGCCCTCATTAGGTGAACAGCAGGTGCTAAGAGATCTTGTGCAGAACGGTGAGCAACACAACTCGCTATAAAATGTATAGCTGCATTACCATCATCCTCCTCACCTCAACAAGGGCAAAAGCACAATACCCCATTGGACAATGGCTCCAGCAGTTGGAGGTTGCTCGTTACTCTGTCAGCCATTAATAGGAGCAACCACTTCCTGGATATTTGTCAAAATAAACAATTACAAAAGATCCCATTACCATCCCCTTTCACCTTGCACCATAATCCCTTTTGTCATTTAATCTCTCCTGCCTTCCACCCTATCACAGACCTTCCCTTTTGTTCTTTTCTCCCCTCCCTACTTTCTCTGCCTCTGTACTTGCTTAAAACTTGTTATATCTCTAACTTTTTCCAGTTCTGACGAAGGGTCATCGAGCTGAAACGTTAACTCTGTTTCTCTCTCCACAGATGCTGCCTGACCTGCTGAGTATTTCCAGCATTTTCTGTTTTTAGTTACAAAAGATCTTTTTGCAATTCTTTCATTGTGCGTTAGTTTGTGTCCCAGTTTGTGTGGCATCCTAAGTTGCGAGTGTAGATACAGCAAACTGCTCGCTTTGCACATAATAATTAAAGTAATTTTGCCTCATCAAAAATCAGAGTTTCACAGCACAGAAAGAGTCCGTTTAGCCCAGTGCACCTGTGCTGGCTCGGAGAAATAATATCCACTTAGTCCCAGTCCCTTCATTTTCCACATACCCTATTATAATTTCTTATTTTTTCAAGTATTTATCGTCTTCCCTTATATAAACTATTATGGATTTTGTTTCCATCATTGCTCATCATCGGGCATTCCCGAGTCCTGGGAACCCTGGCCGCCCAGCGTTAAATTTAAATGGCTGCCAAAAATCAGAGGAAGGGAGCCTGGTTTAAATATTCTAACGGACCCGCCTCTGCGGAGCATGTTACTTGGACACCGCGGTTAAACCGGAAGTCGTGCGTTTGCGGCGGGGTGGGGGTGGGGTTTCACATATTTACCGATTTAACCCCACCCCCCAAACTTCTCCTACCCATTGTGGGGTGGGTTAAAATTCCTCCCCGTGTGTCTGGAGGAAGTCGGAACACCCATTCTCCGTGTGGACCATTGCCCCAGGCCATAGGAACTTCCATCTATTCATTGGAATGAGGCGATCAGCTCAGTGGGGGTTGGACTTGCACCAGCGAGAACGCTAGTCTCAAAATATATGCTGCGATACACGTTGGTTTTTAGGGTGCTGATTTGTCGCCACCTTTTATATTGGAATCCGAAGCATCAGACGATCTACTTAACTGTTCTTGGCAGAGGAGCCCAATTAGAACGTGCTTCTTGGTTGCTCGATATGTTAGTGCCAGATTCATGCTGCTACCAGTTGGAGACGGAGACGTTGAATTAGTGTGCAATTTGGCTGATCGATACTGGGATATTTTGTGCCAAATTCATGCTGTTAGCATCATAAATTCAACATGAAGTCCTACTGCAAGAAGGTCATTCAACAGACAAACTGTTAACTTAGAAAAACAGTCCACCACTGTGGAGAATATATCGGTGTTTGAATTATTCACCAGTTTGTCAGCAAGTCCTCAGTAATACGCAAGATAATTATTCATAGCATGAAACCGTTACCTATCATTAGTCACTATAAACTACAACCACTTCAGACCACAGAACAGAATGCAGGCACAGTCTTGAGCTTCTTTTATACTCAGAGCCAAAACTGTACTTCCAGGAATTCTAGTTAATGAACCGGTTCTGTTTATCCCACAAACCTGGAGGAAAAAGTAAACATGGCAGTTTCTGCCGAGACTGCACCCATTGCTCTGACTGTTTCACAGTTTCTTTCCCCCCCCAATGAGTTAACTGGGTCAATTCTTATACATTTTGTGGCCAAAATTCATTGTAAAAACGAAAGGCATTTCTATAGCACCGGACGTCCCAAAGCGCTTTACAGCCAATGAAGTACTTTTTGAAGTGTAGTCACTGTTGTAATGTGGGAAACGCGGCAGCCAATTTGCGCACAGCAAGCTCCCGCAAACAGCAATGTGATAATGACCAGATAATCTGTTTTAGTGATGTTGATTGAGGGATAAATATTGGCCAGGACACCGGGGAGAACTCCCCTGCTCTTCTTCGAAATAGTGGCCATGGGATCTTTTACGTCCACCTGAGAGAGCAGACGGGGCCTCGGTTTAACGTCTCATCTGAAAGAATGTAAAAATAAAGAAAGGAAAACATATAACTTTGAACACATGTACATGTGGGGGTGCTGGTTGTGTAAGTGCAAAAAGACTAAAAACTAGAAACCTGAAATAAAAATAGAAAATGATGAAAAGACATAGTCACTGGGAATTTCCCGAGGGGTTCTCCAAATCCATCGGCGTAACTTCATGTCCAAAAGGGATTCCATTCATATTCTTCAAAATTTCGGCAGCCAATTTGGAGAACCCCCGAGGAAAGTCCCGGAGAATCGGCCCACCCACATCGGAAAAAAGAAAAGACAGGTTCATGTTTTGAGTTAAGATCTATCTTCATCTATCCCTCCATGGCCTCGCCCCTTTCTTATCTCTGTATCCTCCTCCAGCCCTACAACTCTCCAAGATGTCTACGCTCCTCCAATTTCTGGCCTCTGGCGCATCCCTGATTTTTATCGCTTCACCATTGGCTTCACTCCTTTAAGCTGCTCCTTAAAACCTACCTCTTCACCTGTCCTAATATCTCCTTATGTGGCTCGGTGTCAAATTTTGTTCGATAATGCTCCTGTGAAGCACCTTGGGATGTTTTACTGTGTTAAAGGCGCTATATAAATGAAAGTTGTTGTTGTTGAACTCTGTTTGTAGCAATTGGGGAACTGAAGGATGAAAACTATTGACCTCCCCACCCTAGTTTCTTCATATTGAGCAAGTGCGCCAATATTGAGTAATGTGTGAAACAGGTTATTTAATGGAATAGTTGAGATTTGGAAACCCGATGAGTAAAAAAGCTAAGTCAAGCTATTCGATTGTACATATCAAGTTCACATAGTGGTTTTCTTGATGACAAGATTAATATTATGAGCTGTCAAAAAACCGAAGTCAAGGAAAACACATAAAAGTATTTTTTTTCTTTAACTGTACTTCAACTTGAACGTCAAAATAGTGCTCAATTATGGAAAAAAATTAAAGTGTGAAAGGAGAGGCTAGACAGAGTGTATACACAGGTCAGAGGACTAGAATATTCAATATTGCCTGAGAGGAATTCTATCAATGTAACATATGTGCTGTACGCATGACAGAGGCATGTTTGAGCAACCTCATTTGTCTACAAGGGTGAATACAACATTTATTACCCTTGTTTGGAGTCGTACAATCAGCTGAGATTGGATCTGAATCGTCCAGAGGAAATTTGCAAAATCTCGTATTCCCGCCAGATGTTTGGAATTCCACAATTCCAAACCTATCGTGATACAGGCTGCGACATGAGAAGAATCATGCTTTAACTTGGAGAATGTTGACCAAAAGCAAGTTCATCCTCGCACTCTGACCCAGTTGTGTTACGTGAATTAAGAGTTGCTACTGAACAATAAAAGCCATTTTAGAAAACAGTAGATGTTGAGTAGAATGATACTCAGAGTCATTTCCAGGTACTGCATGCAAGTCGAAAATGCATCTCTAAAGTATAGCTGAAAAAATAGAAAGTTAAATCTTTTACAAGTCTATAGCTCACACAATGCAAAGAAAGAAAGACTTGCATTTCTATCTCGCCAGTCAGGACCTCAGGATGTCCCAAAGCGCTTTTTGAAGTGCAGTCACTGTTGTAATGTAGGAAACGCGGCAGACAATTTGCGCACAGCAAGCTCCCACAAACAACAATAGAAACATGGAAACTAGGAGCAGGAGTAGGCCATTCGGCCCGTCGAGCCTGCTCCACCATTCAATACGATCATGGCTGATCATCCAAATCCAGTACCCTGTCCCTGCTTTCTCACACAGAATCCCCATCGAGCCTGCACCGACACATATCCCACCCTATCCCCGCGTATTTAATTCCCCCTAACATATCCCATCTTATCCCCGTAACCCCACACATTTAATCCCCCCCTAACACTAAGGGTCAATTTATCATAGCCAAATCAACCTAACCCACACATTTTTGGACTGTGGGAGGAAACCGGAGCACCCGGAGGAAACCCACGCAGACACGGGGAGAATGTGCAAACTCCACACAGACAGTCACCCGAGGTCAGATTCGAACCCGGGTCTCTGGCGCTGTGAGGCACCAGTGCTAACCACTATGCCACCGTGATAATGACCAGATAATCTGTTTTTGTAATGTTGATTGAGGGATAAATATTGGGCCCAGGACACCGGGGATAACTCCCCTGCTCTTCTTTGAAATAGTGCCATGGGATCTTTTACATCCACCTGAGAGAGCAGACAGGGCCTCAGTTTAAAGTCTGATCTGTAAGACGGCGCCTCCAATAGTGCCGCACTCCCTCAGCACTGCACTGGAGTGTCAGCCTAGATTTTTGTGCTCAAGACTATGGAGTGGGACTTGAACCCACAACCTTCTGACTCAGAGGCGAGAGTGCTGCCCACTGAGTCACAGCTGACATTGTCAAAGCTGTAAAAAACCTTAATGTTCCAGAATTATTAATCAAATTTCGACAGATTTATTATTGTAATCTTAACCCATTAAAATAATCACATTGGCCCTGAGTCTGCGGTCAGAGGCTTCCCGCGGGGAAACGCCTCCGATCCGCAAATAAAATGCCCGCGTACCTGGTGGTCCGGGAGGATGCGGAGACTCGCGGTCCTGGGCCTCTCCGGGTACCCGCGGGTAGAGGCCCGCGTATCCCCGGGTTCAGGCGGGTCGCGAGCGCCCCTGGGATCATGTGGGCCGGCCCAACCAATGACAGAAGGGAATCCCCATTCATACTTATGGAGATTTCGAATGTACAGAAACCCCGTGAGCATGAATGGGAAAACCCCCAAAATACACCTAGACATCAAATAAATAAATAAATAATCACATATTTAAAATTAATTAAAATGCCATTTAATTAAATACTTAAAACAAAATTTTAAAAAAAAATTAAATGTTTTAAAGGGGCTAAAAATAATCTACCTTATTGCACAGGTTTTTTAATGTATAAATGATAAAAATTTATTTTTCTGTTTTTTAAAACTCTTACGCTGCTAAAAGCAGGCCTTACACTTGCTGTTACCAGGCGTAAGATTTTCACGGGCATTCGCTGGGCAAGTAGCGCAACTCTCCACCCGTGGAGGCCCTTTTCCCGGGGATCGGAGGATCTGTCAAGAAACATCGCAAGTTCCGGGTTTTCGCGCGCGAAAACTCGGAACTTGCGCGGCCCTTACGGGCGCATACACATCTCGCACACACCCGTAGGGGCCACAATTAATGGCCCATAATATATAATAATGATAGTTAACTTTAAAACATTTGAACGCTGCTCACCCTTCCCCATTACCTTTGTCCTATTTTTTTGAAACTTTAAATGTATTTTTCCACCCTCGTACCTTCACCGAAGCGTATGAGAGCATGGGCCTTACACTAAACATCCGTAAGACAAAGGTCCTCTACCAACCTATCCCCGCCACACGGTACTGCGCCCCGATTATCAAAATCCACGACAAGGCCTTGGACAACGTGGACCACTTTCCATACCTCGGGAGCCTACTGTCAACAAGGGCAGACGTCGATGACGAAGTACAACACCGCCTTTAGTGTGCCAGTGCAGCCTTCGGTCGCCTGAGGAAGAGAGTGTTTGAAGACCTGGACCTCAAACCCGGCACTAAGCTCATGGTCTACAGAGCAGCAGTGATACCTGCCCTGATGTATGCCTCAGAGACATGGACCATGTACAGCAGGCACCTCAAAGCACTGGAGAGGTACCACCAACGCTGCCTCCGCAAGATCCTGCAAATCCATTGGCAGGATAGGCGCACCAACGTCAGTGTTCTTGCTCAGGCCAACATCCCCAGCATCGAAGCTTTGACCACGCTCGATCAGCTCCGATGGACGGGTCACATTGTCCGCATGCCCGATACGAGACTCCCAAAACAAGCGCTCTACTCGGAGCTCCGGCACGGCAAGAGAGCCCCAGGTGGGCAGAGGAAACGCTTCAAGGACACCCTCAAAGCCTCCTTGAAAAAGTGCAACATCCCCACCGACACCTGGGAATCCCTAGCCCAAGACCGCACAAAGTGGAGGAGAAGCATCCGGGAAGGCGCCGAACACCTCGAGTCTCTTCACTAGGAGCAAGCAGAAGCCAAGCGCAGGCAGCGGAAGGAGCGCACGTCAACCCAAGCACCCCACCCACCCGCACCCTTCAACCACCGTCTGCCCCACCTGTGACAGAGACTGTAGGTCCCGCATTGGACTCATCAGTCACCTGAGAACTCATTTTTAATGTGGAAGCAAGTTATCCTCGGTTCCGAGGGGGAGGGACTGCCTAAGGAGAAGAAGATAATATATCCTATCTTTTCTATACTTTTTCCAGAAATAAAATCAACCTCTAACATCTTGTTAGTATCTGGCGCTTGGCCCTCGGGGCCCCCACTGTCTAACCTGGAGGTGGGAGCAACTTCCACAAACCTGGACATTTGTGAACACAAAGCCGGCTCCAAAGGTTAGATTTTTAGCCAACGGAAAGGGCCAAGCAGTGGAGGGTGACATTGTTTCATTGAAGGTGTGATCAGGTCAATCTTTGGTGTGTAAAAACATGTCAAAACAGAAAGAAAAAGCTGTTGATGGACAAGTAAAGTCTTCAGTGGCCCGTTGGATTGTGCCCAAACGAGGAAATGTGATGGCTCTGTGTTGAACATAAAGTATCAGTCTCATGGCATTGTCCTGAATGTTTACTGAAAGTGTAGCAAACTAGAGACACTAACCCTTGTAAAATATAATCAATACCTGACAGGGTGCCTCACAAACTCTGTCACAAATCCTTACTGTCTTGAAATCCCATGTTATCCCTGTTTAAAATAATTCTGCAATAGCATTCAAGAGCACAAATTGGGTTATAATTATGTAGCCTCATTTGAACTTTTATTAACCTTTCCTTACCTTACAGATGGTTTTGATGAGCTCGTGGCTCTGGGGATTTGCGCCCTGAAGCATTCTTTTAAGTTTATGTGTAATAAGAGCTGAACAGAAGAGCCTTTTCTGCTGACTCCATTGCCTCTGAGGAGTACTGTGCCGTTCTGCTGTTGTGTCCCACAAAACCCTGGAGTGACCTTTTCAATAATTCACCATTGCTTCAGCTATTGCAACTGACAAGGGCCAAATTGCAAAACTTGCTTTAAAGTACAACCATGCTCAGAGCGACAGTGATAGAGGACAAATCAGGCAAGATTACCATTTGATCCAAAGATGTGATTGTATCAGCTTCTAATTAAATATATGAGCAAAACCAGATTGATCCAAATTAATCTGCTCATTCACTCATTTGTGTAATCACACAAGGATAAGGATCAATGTAAAGACATTGGAGGTGAAATTCCCCTCGAGGGTCGTTTGGGGTGATAAGTAAAAAATGCTTGGAAGTTAGCGCCAGGCACCAACCTTTTCAAAGAGTAGTTAAATTCCCATTTTTTCTTCCAAGAGGGAAGTGCAGCGCTAAATCAAGCTCTCCCCTTGCCTCTTAGAGCGCGAGAGGGGGGGTGGAACGTCCCGGTCCGGGGCAAAGTGCTCAGCAGCGCCACAAGTGGCCAAGTGTGGCACTGCCGCGTTGCAGGGGCTCTTCCCCACAATAAAGGGAAAGGCCCCACGCTGCGAGCCCTGCAGGTTTATTTTTAGATATGTGGGCCACCGAGGAGCGGGACTGCCGCGCGATCAGCCGCCGTGACCGGTGGCCGAAAATAAATATTTAAAAAAAATTGGCAGTTTTTTTGGCTGGCCACCCATCGCTGCTTTAAGTTGCGCCCCTGCGAGCAGCTGGCCTCACTATTTGCGACCCCTGCAACAGTCGGTAACATGCCCGGCGCTGCTGCGGGGCACGATTGCAAATTTCTTTTCCGAGGTGTTGAGCCCGGAGATGACATCATGATTTCCGGGTGCAGTAGATCGGGGCGATACCTGGTACTGAAGGGATAATTGCTAGTCCTAGCCCCTTTAGGGCTACCCCGGATCAGGCGTATTCCCCAGGCGTTCACTTTCAACTAAAGTTTGAGGTAGCCGAATCCTAAAGACGCTTAATTGGGTCTAAATGTCCAGACTATCTCTCCCGAAAGGAAAGGAACAGCCTGAAGATGTTACCGTCCTCCAGATAGCACTTTTAATAAGTTTAGCTAGACTGTAACGTTCCAGATATTATGAGGTCTGGAAAACTCCCCCAGAATTCTGCAACTCCTCACCAAAGAGTGTACAGAGATTGAGTTCGCGAGTTTGATACAGAAGTACTATGTGAGATAATTCTAAAAATACATAGATTTATTAAAGAACCAACATGTAATTACAGCAGGTGTTTCAATCGCAACATTAACAGTTCCAAAAACAAAAAGCTTTCAATTCTATTATCAGAGATCGTTAGGGTGAAAAATTCAGTCGCGCCCCGTTTGGGGCGCAAATATCGTCCGGGCGCAAAAATTAGCGCCTGGCGCTAATTATCGCCACTGACTGGAAACTTCACTTTTAACGCCCCGGGAGGTGATTGGAGCGCTAAATCAGGCGCTGCACACCTGTCTTAAGGCGCAAAGGCCGAGGACTGAGGCGCTAACTCAGAGCGCGAGCGCAGCGCAGGTGCTGCCAGTTAGCGAGGGAACACAGACACACTGGCGCCGGCCAGTTCTTAAAGGGGGGGGGCGATCTTGCTCCCCAGCCACACCCTGCTCATTGCAGCCTTGAATCTCGGCCTGGAGAGACCTGTGAATCCATTTTCCAGCCAAGGATGGAGAGGGTGAGAGAACGAGCTGAGCGCTTCACCGAGCGGGCCTTGGATGCTCTGGTTGGCGCGGTGGAGCGCCGAAGACCAATACTGTACCCAGAGAGTGGCAGGAGGCCTTTGCCGCGCGACTACAGAAGAGTGTGGAGGGAGGTGGCTCAGTGCGTCTCCTCCAGGAGCATGGTGCCCAGGACCCATGTCCAATGCCGGAAAAAGTTCACGTGAGTGGCTTTTTTGCAATACCTCTCCATCCCTCCATCTCAACCTCACTCTATGGCCAGAGGGTCTTAAAACCACAATTAACAACACTCATCCAACACCTATGGCCCTTTCATGAAGCACACACACACATTCCATACTTTGCATACAGTAAGGGCTATTCACCTATGGGAGGCACATCAGGCAAGACCATGGCTGTATACAGTAAGGGCTATTCACCTATGGGAGGCACATCAGGCAAAACCATGGCTGTATACAGTAAGGGCTATTCACCTATGGGAGGCACATCAGGCAAGACCATGGCTGTATACAGTAAGGGCTATTCACCTATGGGAGGCACATCAGGCAAGACCATGGCTGTATATTTACTCAGACGCCGTCCTTTTTCTTGCAGGCCAAGCTGGCGCATAATAGGAGACAGCAGCAATGGACGGGTGGAGGGCGGCCTCAGCTGCAACCCCTCAGCGATCTTGAGGAGCGCGTCCACAGGATTGTGGCAAGCCGGGTGATCGGTCCCGTCGCCACTGGAGACGCCAACCCCGTTCTGGACAGCAATGGTAAGGTCATCACCTTTTTGTCCTCTGTCCTTCCACTTGTCCCTCACAACACCAGCCTTTGACACTTTCAATCCAACTTACTAACTCGCTGCACTTATTCCTCCCTTACTGCCACCCTGTCCTCACGCTAAAGCCACTCTTGCACCTCCCTGCTTTCAGATGGTGATTCACCAGCTGAGGAGACGGGCCCTGAAGCTGCCAGTGGGAGTGAAGCTGCAGCCGAGGAGGAAGAGGAAGCCGGAGCATCAGTGCCACCCTCTCCCGAGGAAGCCCATGCCGACACTGGGAACACGCCTTCCCTGGAGGGGAGCAGGGGGGAAGGGTCTGATGAGGGTGAAGCTCCAGGACCCAGCGGGCTGCAGCAACACGATGGGGGTAGGGAAGCTCGGGGGCCTTCTCCCCGGAGGGAGAGTATGCCAGCGAGTCCTGCTGCACTGGACGCAGAGGAGGAGCGGCTGATCGCGGAAATGAACACCCAGGCGGTGTGCATGCACACTGAGCTCATGGCTGCAGTGGGTAGGGTGCCCGAATGCATTGAAGCACTGGCAAGGAGTGTGGAGCACTTCGCTGCAGCGCAGGCGGATGCGACACTGAAGCTCAGTGCTGCAATTCAATCTCAGACTGCTCTCATGCAGACTCAGATTGAGGTCACGCGAGCACTGTCTGCTGCCATCCTCGCTGGTTCGTTCACATTTCCCCAGGGCTCTCACCGCGCCGCAGCAGGCCAGCAATCTGTGCTCCAGCAGATTGCTCCGGATGCTGAGGAGTGCCAGTGTGCCGGTCGAGCAGGGAGTTGCTGTCCTCGCTCAAGATGACAGCATTCCTGCTGCCACCACTGTCACTTCTCCACTGCAGTTGCCACCGCCTGTAGGACAGACTGCTGCCGCCCATGCAGAGTTGGTGCAGTCTGCAGCCGGGCCCTCCAGGCCCAGAACTGGTCGAGGCCGTCCCTCAAGGGCATCTGCATTGTCAGGGCCTGACAGTCAGCAGCCTTCCACCAGCCTTGCTGCAGCCACTGAGGTCCCATTGCGGAGCAGCAGTAGGGTAAGAAGTGGGGAAGGGCGCACGGGAAGGAGTTC
Source organism: Squalus acanthias (assembly GCA_030390025.1). NCBI lineage: Eukaryota > Metazoa > Chordata > Chondrichthyes > Squaliformes > Squalidae > Squalus > Squalus acanthias. The sequence goes on from CM059434.1 coordinate 115,847,320, forward strand.
ACCCTCGATGTAGGAGGTGTGACAAAATGCTGGTTATTTTTTTATTAAAGGCCGAGGTTCGTGGTTAAACTTTTGTTGAGTGTTTTGCACATGATCTCCAGGTTGTGAGAACCAGTTATGGTAATGACTGTTTTTTTGTGCTTATTTGTTTGAGTTTGTCATGAAGAAATGACACACACAGAGTTTGTAAAATAAATAAGTTTTGGTACTCAAAATATACATGTTTGGTGTTTGGAATCATTGGTGCCTTGGCCGGCTTAGGGGTTGCGTGTTGGGTTCATTCATGCTGTTCTCAATGGCAGAAGCCATTTCCACAGCAGGGGCCTAGAAGCGGCTTGCTATCAGCCGCTGACGGACGGCCCTTGCAGTTTCACCATTGTGGGCCGCCCTCACGCCTTGGTGCTGCTGATGATCATCCTCCTCCTCCTCCTCCTCCTCCTCCTCCTCCTCCTCCTCCTCTGGTGGTGCTCCAAGGCCTGGTGGCATTGGCTGGGTCCTGAGGATTGCCCTGTTATGCAGCATGCAGCACACAACTACGATGTTGGAAACTCGCTCAGGCGAGTACTGCAGGGCTCCTCCAGAATGGTCGAGACAGTGGAACCGTTGCTTGAGCACGCCGATTGTGTGCTCCACGATGTTCCTGGTAGCTTGATGGCTCTCGTTGTACCGCAGCTCAGCAGGGGTGTTGGGCGTACGGAGCGGTGTCATCAGCCAGGTGCTCAGTGGATACCCCTTGTCCCCGAGAAGCCAACTAACTGGCTGATGCGGTGCCTCGAAAAGTTCTGCCACAGTAGTCTGCCGCAGGACGACGCCCCCCATCAGTGCAGCCCCCATATCTCTTAGCAAGCAAAGTTATGAAGGCCAGAAACCAAAGTACCAGTGAAGTTAGGATGAGTAGCCAAAAGTACCTCACACAGCGTTGACTCAATGCAGAAGTCTCTCTTTCTCTCTCTCCGAATCTCTCTCTCTCTCTCAGAACGAGTGGTGCAAAAATGTCAACCACAGAGAAAGACAGGAAGAGGCCCCCTTTAAATAGCGCCCCCCCCCAGCCCCACAGCGATTGTTAGCGTTCCACTCTTCCGGTCGTTGGATGCGCCAGGCGGTAAGGATGGGGGCGCCACTGAAATTCTGCTCCGGGGCGCCACAAGGGCGTTGCACTCTCGTATGACGTCACAATCTGCGCGCGCAGGAGATCGCGGCGATAAAGTTTAGCGTCGCCGCAAAATGTCTAGTTAAGTTCGCGAGCGGCGCAAACATCGCTGCGCCCGGGCGCTAGCTGCTTTGCGCCCCATTAGCGCCCTCTTAAGGCGCTAACGGGAGGCGCAACCAACTGAATTTTTCCCCCTTATTCTCAAATCTTAACTTCTCTACAGTTTTACAGTTCTTAGTCTTATTCAGAATATCCACCAAAATCAAATACAGTACCATTGATCCCCAAGATAGAAAGAGTTGTAGACTTACAGAGCCTGCCTCTGAAGCCGAGAATCGCTTTGCCCCTTTACAGTGAGACTATCATCCTATTTGAAAGTTCAATATTTATATCCTTTCTCAGTGGTATTTCCTTTGACGTTTTCTGCTGATGTAAGCTAATTATCTCTAGTCATTTTTCTGCTGACCCCTGCTATTCTTACAGTTAGATCAGCTGGTAGCATTAAGAATTGTGTCTCTACCCTAGGTGTTCGAAGCTTATCATAAAAAATGGTGTAACAGCAGGTGCATCTATTTGATGTCATTTTTACCAAGGTCTTCTGTTTGTTTCTTTTTATGACGTGTAAATTAAAACACCTCAACCAGGGTGATCTATGCAATTCTTAGTTACCTCAGCTGTTTGCGACACAGAATCGTGTCTCCGGTGTTTCATTTGATGTCATTTTTACGAAGGCATATGTTTCTTAATTTTATGTGTTTCTTTCCAAAGTGTAGTTTAGAACACCTTAACAGGGTGTACCATTATGTTCTTCCCAAAGCTTCAGACTTCAGGAGCCTCCAACCTCCTGTTTCAATAAGGTTATTGATTCAGTGTCAACAACCTGTCTTATCTCAATAGTCATGCATGCTGTTTACAGCTTTAGATTGTTGAGGCTTCCAGATTTCAAACCCAGTTTGTCATGTTTTAATAAGGCCAGAATTATTTCATAGAATGGTGTATTTTTCTGATTTTTGACTTATTCCTTCACAGTAGCGCCGCCGCTAACCTCCTGTGGAATTTCGCCTGGAGGCGCAAATGTAGGGGAATTTTGCCCCCAATGTCTGAGAGAACACATTCATCATTTTACAAGAAATACTCAGGAAGCAATCTTCACAAATATAATCATGATGTTGCTACATGTTCAAAACCCCAAATTAGTTAAGAAAAAAATTGTAAATAAAAATGTAACAGACAAAACAGTTTAAAAGTACTTCATCCCCTTATACTTCCTCAAGATTATATCCTGTTCCCACTTCCTTAGATCCAAACAGGCAGGTGATTTTGTCTGTCATTGGTTGACTTTAGAAATCGATTGTGTAGCAGCGACTGTGGCATTACAAGTTATGTCATTCATTATCAATGACTTCCTGACTCCGATCCACCCCTTGACACGTTCCCCAAACAAAGACGAGGGACATTGGTGTCTTGCATCTGTCATATAAAATAACAAATGGTTACAAGCTGATCCACAGACATGTGTGGGCTCTGTTGTTGCCACTTATGGTGTACATACTGACCCCAACCAATTATGACCACGTAATTCACTGCAGACCATCAGTTAACATTAGGTGTAAATAAGTTTTCTTTCATAGAGTGGTATTTTGCAGAGTGTCTATGTTTGTGAGCATGTATACTGTGCGTGTATAAGTTCTACGTTTTTTTAATCCTGTGGGCAGGTTTCCCAAGGCAAGGGCACCCAAAGACAGGCATCAAACACTCCCAGAATGGTTAATGATCTACATGCAATGTAAAATTCCCTTTAATTTTCCCCATTAGATGCATCACTAAGGCAATCTTAGACAGGGCAGCAGTGCGATACTTGAGATTTCTATAAAATACATTTTTAACAGGCTCTCTGGGAGATTGTCAAGATAATCTGATTGCCAAACTCAGGGCAATGTTTTTTTCTCACTTTTTAAAATTTCAGAATATTAAGAACAATATAACAAATTCAAATGGGCCAGAATTTGCTGTCAAAATAACGATGAATCTAATGGCACTCACCGTTATTTATGCACAAATGGTACAGCAAATTCAGGTGAGGGGCAGATGTGAGGTTAAACGCGAATATCCAAAGTTTCTGTCCGAGATGCGTTGCTTCGCTGTTAGCTTCGCGAAAATGGAAACCTGCTGTCTGGCTCACCATTGAAATGCATTGAGCGGCGTGAAGTTATTATATTTGTGCGGTACATATGAACTAAACTCGCCACAGAAAGTTCAGTCTTATCCATTTCAGTCTAAGTCCACTGTTAACGATGTGATAAGTGTTAATTGCTGCCAAGCAACCTCTCTGGCACTGAAAATTAACTATTACACGAGTGGAGTCTCATTCCTTCAGGTTTTAATTGTTGTTGGGGATTTCAAAAATGTAAAATTTAAATTAATTTTTTTTTAACTTTTCCTTTCTGTCACTTTTTCTCTCACTTAATCCGCTCTTCCTTTCCCTCTCTTTATTTTTCTTTCTGCACCTGATTGACATTGAATTCATCCACTCTAACTTACACTTCCTGCTCAGTCCTTGCGCTGTTAATTTCTCAATCCTTCAGCCTGATTGGTTAAGGAGATACCCTGTTGCTTGCCCTGTTCACTCGGGTCCCAGATGCCCGGATTCAACTCGCTGCGATGTTATCAGCTCGCACTTCCAGCATCTTGCCACGCAAAAAAAATTTAAAACCTAAGGGCAAGTCTGACTAACAGCGGATGCCCTGCTACTGCAAATTACGGCCCAAGAGCATTACTTTGGTATTAAAGAAGCAATTAAATTAAAGGCTCTCAAGCGGTTGTCATAAAATATTGGCCGAGTTTTGCAATGGAAAATAATAAATTGGAAGGATTACCACAAGTAGCTGAAAATCCATTACAGGATGGATGACAAGAGGGTCACACAGACAAAAGGAAAGAGGGCGTGCTGTTCAAGAAGGTATTTTATAAAAGGTATAGACCACAAGGTTCACATTGATATGGCACACTGACATTTACTGAGGAAAAGGCACATCTATAAATACCTGACTTTACAATGACAGCCCTGCAGAGTAAGGGATCTGTTCCAGCAACGCTGAAAATTCTGATGATTCTGTGTCAGCTCATTTAATAAGTGCCAATCAGCAAACTGTAAATCGTGCAATATGCAACATAGATTAACTTGAAATATTGAACTAAAGAAAATATTACAGTACATATCTAACACACAGGCCTCGATTTTAACTCTCCCCCCAAACCAAGCAGGTGGGGTAACATAAGAACATAAGACCATAAGAGCAGGAGTCGGCCATTCGGCCCCTCGAGCCCGCCCCGCACAGGTAGATACTTGGGACTAGGATATGAGAGCTATTACAGAGATGTGGCTGAAAGAGGGGCAGGTATGGCAGCGCAACATTCCTGGTTACAGGATTTTGAGACGGGATAGAGAGTGAGGTAAAAAGGGAGGGGGGGGTCGCGGTATTGATTAAAGAAACTATTACAGCTGTGAGGAGGGATGATATGTTGGAGGGATCATCAAACGAGGCCATATAGGTCAAATTGAAAAACAAAAAAGGGACGATGACACTGCTGGGAGTGTACTACAGACCCCCAAACAGTGAGAGGGAGATAGAAGAACAAATATGAAGACAAATTTCTGAGACGTGCAAAAACTATAGGGCAATAGTAGTAGGGGATTTCAACTACCCCAATATTAACTGGGATAAAATTAGTGTGAAGGGTATAGAGGGTGCGGAATTCCTAAAATGCATCCAGGAGAACTTTTTTAGCTAGTATGTAGCAAGCCCAACAAGGGAGGGGGCGGTTCTGGACTTAGTTTTAGGGAATGAAGCTGGGCAGGTAGAAGGCGTATCAGTGGGGGAGTATTTTGGTGCTAGTGACCATAATTCTGTTAGATTTAAGTTAGTTATGGAAAAGGACAAGGATAGACCAGGAATAAAAATTCTAAATTGGGGGAAAGCAAATTTTGCTAAGCTCAGAGGGGATTTAGCCATAGTGGACTGGAAACAGCTACTTGAAGGTAAATCAGTGTCAGAGCAGTGGGAAGCATTCAAGGAGGAGATCTGGAGGGTTCACACCAAATATGTGCCCTTAAAGAAAAAAGGTGGGACTAACAAATCTAGAGCCCCCTGGATGTCTAGGGACATACAGGGTAGGATAAAGAAAAAAAGGAGGCTTATGACATATATCGAGGGCTAAATACTCCAGAATCTTTAGAGGAGTACAGAAAGTGCAGGGGTGCAATTAAAAAGGATATTAGGAAAGCAAAGAGAGAGCATGAAAAATTCTTGGCAAGTAAAATCAAGGAAAACCCAAAGACGTTTTATAAATATATTAAGAGTAAGAGGATAACTAAAGAAAGGGTAGGGACTATTAGAGATCATGAGAGTAATCTGTGTGTGGAGGCGGGAGACGTCGGTAGGGTTCTCAATGAATACTTTGCGTCTGTTTTCACAATGGAGAGGGGCGAAGCAGACATTGCTATCTGGGAGGAGGAGTGTAAAATATTAGATGAAATAAACATAGTGAGAGAGGAAGTATTAAGGGGTTTAGCAGTTTTAAAAGTGGATAAATCCCCAGGCACAGATGAAATGTATCCCAGGCTGTTAAGCGAAGCAAAAGTGAAATAGCAGAGGCCCTGACCATCATTTTTCAATCCTCCCTGGCTTCAGGTGTGGTGCCGGAGGACTGGAGGACTGCTAATGTGGTACCCTTGTTTAAAAAGGCAGAAAAGGATAGACCGAGTAATTACAGGCCAGTCAGCCTAACCTCGGTGGTGGGAAAATTATTGGGAAGAATTCTGAAGGACAGGATAAATCTTCATTTCGAAAGACACGGATTAATCAAGGATAGTCAGCACGGATTTGTTACGGGAAGGTCGTGTCTGACAAACTTAATTACATTTTTTGAGGAGGTAACAAGGAGGGTAGATGAGGGTACTGCGTTTGCTGTAGTTTATATGGACTTTAGCAAGGCTTTTGATAAGGTTCCACATGGCAGACTGGTCACGAAGTTAAAAGCCCATAGGATCCAGGGCAAAGTGTCAAGTTGGATTCAAAACTGGCTCAGAGACAGGAAGCAGAGGGTAATGGTTGATGGGTGTTTTTGTGACTGGAAGGCTGTTTCCAGTGGGGTTCCACAGGGCTCAGTACTAGGTCTTTGCTTTTTGTGGTATATATCAATGATCTAGACTTGAATATAGGGGTATGATTAAGAAGTTTGCAGATGATACTAAAATCGTCTGTGTGGTTGATACTGAAGAAGGAAGCTGTAGACTGCAGGAAGATATCAATAAATTGGTCAGGTGGGCAGAACAGTGGCAAATGGAATTCAATACGGAGAAGTGTGAGGTAATGCATTTGGGGAGGGCTAACAAGGAAAGGGAATACACATTAAATGGTAGGACACTGAGTAGTGTAGAGGAACAAAGGGACCTTGGAGTGCATGTCCACAGATCCCTGAAGGTAGCAGGCCAGGTAGATAAGGTGGTTAAGAAGGCATACGGAATGCTTGCCTTTATTAGCCGTGGCATAGAATACAAGAGCAGTGGGGTTATGCTTCAACTGTATAAAACACTAGTTAGGCCTCAGCTAGAGTACTGCATGCAGTTCTGGTCACCACATTACAGGAAAGATGTGATTGCACTAGAGAGGGTACAGAGGAGATTTACAAGGATGTTGCCAGGAGTAGAGAATCTTAGCTATGAGAAAAGACTGGATAGGCTGGGTCTGTTTTCCTTGGAGCAGAGGTGGCTGAGGGGAGACCTTATTGAGGTGTATAAAATTATGAGGGGCCTAGATAAAGTGGATAGAAAGGACCTATTTCCCTTAGCAGAGGGGTCAAAAACCAGGGGGCACAGATTTAAAGTAATTGGTGGAAGGTTTAGAGGGGATTTGAGGGGAAATTTCTTCACCCAGAGGGTTGTGGGGGTCTGGAACTCACTACCTGAAAGGGTGGTAGAGGCAGGAACCCGAACCACATTTAAAAAGTACTTGGATGTGCACTTGGGATGCTCTAACCTGCAGGGCTACGGACCAAGAGCTGGGAAGTGGGATTAGGCAGGATAGCTCTTCGTTGGCCGGCGCAGATACGATGGGCCGAAATGGCTTCCTTCCGTGCTATAACTTTTCCTATGATTCTCTTAATGAGATCATGGCTGATCCGATTTTGGCCTCAACTCCACTTTCCTGCCCGCTCCCCATAACCCTTGACTCCCCTATTGCTCAAAAATCTGTCTATCTCAGCCTGGGAGACTTGCGCACTGGCTGTTCCCACTAGTTGATGGTACAAGGACTAGGGGACACAGATTTAAGGTTTTGGGCAAGAGATTCAGTGAGGATATGAGGAAAAAAAGTGGTGATGACCTGGAACTCGCTGCCGACAGAAGTGGTGGAAGCGGAGACACTCAATGTTTTCAAGGGGAGACTGGATAGGCACTTGAGGGAAATAAACTCGCAGGGCTACGGGGATAGAGCGGGGGAATGGGACTGACTGGATTGCTCTAGAGAGAGCCGGCACAGACTCGATGGGCCGAATGGCCTCCTTCTGTGCCGTTATGACTTTCTTCCTGCCCCAATCTGGCCGACTGCAATTTTAAAGTGCAGATGGCACATGCAGCTGACCCAGGCCGGCGAGTGTCATCGGGGCTCAATCTGCCATTTTAACCAGGGGCCTAACCAGGGAAGTGGTGCTGGCTCCCTCACCAGGACAAACCACCCGGCAACAGCAGCCAGGGCAGGATAGGCCCAGCGAGGTAAGTTTTTAGTTTCCTTGTGGGCAGGAGGAGGAATCTTGGGCCATCTCTTTCCCAGGCTTCCCCGACCTCCCCTCACCCTTGATGGAGATTCCCCCCCGGAACCCACCGAGGGACCTACCTTGTGCCGAGGACCATTCCTGCGGGTCCCCAGCGGCAGCCTCCTGCTGCCTGCGTTCCCGCCCCTGCCCGCTAGCCAGGCTGTGATTCCTGCCGGTCTCGGGTGGGAGTGTGGTTTTGTATATGTAAATAAGGCCCAGGTGGTAATGTCTCACCAGGCCTCAGTATGCAAGCTTGCACCGACCCCACCACAAATTAATAATCGAGGCCACAGTGTCTGGTGAGCGTGTCTTTCAGCCCACAATACAGGCAGCATCTAGAGCCGACACTAATGTGCTGGCAACCAGAACTGTAGCCAGCACAGCTGATGCCAGGATATCTGCAGCAATCACAGCAGCCGACACCCACAGAATCACTATCGCAGTTTCTCAGGAGGAGAGTGTTATGCCATCAACACTGGAAAGTTAAGAACATAAGAATTAGGAGCAGGAGTCGGCCATTCGGCCCCTCGAGCCTGCTCCACCACACGGCCCCTCGAGCCTGCTCCACCACACAGCCCCTCGAGCCTGCTCCACCACACGGCCCCTCGAGCCTGCTCCGCCATACGGCCCCTTGAGCCTGCTCCGCCATACGGCCCCTCGAGCCTGCTCCGCCACACGGCCCCTCGAGCCTGCTCCGCCACACGGCCCCTCGAGCCTGCTCCGCCACACGGCCCCTCGAGCCTGCTCCGCCATACGGCCCCTCGAGCCTGCTCCGCCACACGGCCCCTCGGGCCTGCTCCGCCACACGGCCCCTCGAGCCTGCTCCGCCATACGGCCCCTCGAGCCTGCTCCGCCACACGGCCCCTCGAGCCTGCTCCGCCATACGGCCCCTCGAGCCTGCTCCGCCATTCAATAAGATCATGGCTGATCGTCGACCTCAACTCCACTTTCCCGCCCAATCCCCATATCCCTTGATTCTCCTAGAGTCCAAAAATCTCTCGATCTCTGCCTTGAATATACTCAACGACTGAGCATCCACAGCCCTCTGGGGTAGAGAATTCCAAAGATTCACAACCCTCTGAGTGAAGAAATTCCTCCTCATCTCAGTCTTAAATGGCCGACCCCTTATTCTGAGACTATGCCCCCTAGTTCTAGACACTTCACTATAGAAACCACAAACTGGGAATCCAGCTCGAGAAAGGAGGAATTGGTCACGGAAACCTTTCACAGGGCTACCAAACAAATGAAAGTGCCATTCCTTATCCCTCCTAAGAAACAAAAAGAGACACCAAAACAACAATGGTCAGAGTTACCAACTATCCTCAGATGTCCACAGGCCCAAATTAATCTGGAGTATGAGAAATCTGGGATGCCAGCTGGATAGCAGCCTGAATCACATGTATCATGGACCATTGAAAGACCAAATTGTAAGCCTGGTTACACAGCTTGCAAACCCCGAATAACCCTTCATCATGCATCTCGGGCAATTGCTGTCAGTTTGACATCTGACCGATGCATTGGGCCGGAATTTGCGGTGGGTGACAACAGTGAATGAACAGTGTTCGCTGTTATTACCACTTTGAAACTGATCGCAACTTCAGGATTTAGCGCGTGCGCATCTAAACGCCAAAATCCTGAAGTTGTGGTCAGTCAGTCACTGCTCCGACACTGGCTGCGCTGTGGACACCCCCCCCACCTGCAGTTGGCAATCAGTGTAATCAGGGAAACTGTAGTATCGGTAATATCACTGTTAAACACCCCATTAAAAGTTAGACCTTGATGGAATAGGTATAACTGGGGTTTTAACAGCGTATTGACTGCTAAACAAATGTTATAGCCCCTGAAAAACTAATTTTTATATTTGTAGAGAGTCAAGTTTCTCCATTATGATTTTTAAATAACTTAACAACAACTTGTATTTATATAGCACCTTTAACGTAGTAAAACGTCCCAAGGTGCTTCACAGGAGCGATTATCAAACAAAAAATTGACACCGAGCCACATGAGATATTAGGGCAGTTGACCAAAAGCTTGGTCAAAGAGGTAGGTTTTAAGGAGCGTCTTAAGGGAGGAAAGAGAGGTAGAGAGGCGGAGAGGTTTAGGGAGGGAATTCCAGAGCTTAGGGCCTCAGCAGCTGAAGGCACGGCCACCGATGGTTGAGTGATTAAAATCGGGGATGCTCAAGAAGGCAGAATTAGAGGAGCGCAGATATCTCGGGGGGTTGTGGGGCTGGAGGAGATTACAGAGATAGGGAGGGGGGAGGCCATGGAATGATGTAAAACAAGGATGAGAATTTTAAACTCGAGGCGCTGCTTAACCGGGAGCCAATGTAGGTCAGCGAGCACAGGGATGATGGGTGAACGGGACTTGGTGCGAGTTAGGACACGGGCAGCAGAGGTTTGGATCACCTCAAGTTTACGTAGGGTAGAATGTGGGAGGCCAGCCAGGAGTGCATTGGAATAGTCAAATCTAGAGGTAACAAAGGCATGGATGAGGGTTTCAGCAGCAGATGAGCTGAGGCAAGGGCGGAGACAGGCGATGTTACAGAGGTGGAAATAGTTATGCTGCGGATATGTGGTCGGAAGCTCATTTCAGGGTCAAATATGACACCAAGGTTGCGAACAGTCTGGTTCAGTCTCAGACAGATGCTAGGGAGAGGGATGGAGTCAGTGGCTCGGAAACGGAGTTTGTGGCGGGGCCCGAAGATAATGGCTTCGGTCTTCCCAATATTTAATTGGAGAAAATTTCTGCTCATCCAGAACTGGATGTCGGACAAGCTAGTCTGACAATTTAGAGACTGTGGAGGGGTCGAGAGAAGTGATGCTGAGATAGAGCTGGGTGTCGTCAGCGTACATGTGGAAACTGAGGCCGTGTTTTCGGATGATGTCACCAAGGGGCAGCATGTAGATGAGAAATAGGAGGGGCCCCAGGATAGATCCTTGGGGGACCCCAGAGGTAACGATGCGGGTGCGGGTAGAGAAGCCATTGCAGGTGATTCTCTGGCTAAGATTAGATAGATAAGAATGGAACCAGGCGAGTGCAGTCTCACCGAGCTGGACGACGGTGGAGAGGTGTTGGAGGAGAATGGAGTGGTCAACCGTGTCAAAGGCTGCAGACAACTCAGGAAGGATGAGGAGGGTGAGTTTACCTTTATCACAGTCACAAAGGATGTCATTTGTGACTTTGATGAGAGCTGTTATATTTTGCACTCTGTAAAATTTTTAAAAATTCTGGATAAAAGCAGCTTCTCATTTCCTGGTTTGCTGTCTGTGAGAATTCTTCAATGTGATTGGCTGCTTTGACAGCTTGTTGACGTCACAGCAGATCACACTAGGAATCCCCGTTACAGAGCACTGAAATCACTTGAATGTCGAAAATGGCAAACTTCTCACCACAGAGATCGCGAGATCTCTGTGGGCAGCTATCTTCAAGGCCAGTGGCGAACACCTTTGCTTCACCACTGACTGCAAATTATGGGCCAATGCAACACGATTGATGTGTCCGCCTTAAAAGCCACTTGTGCACATCCCTAACGGTGGTTCCTGCACCTACGTTGTAACTCAAAACAGTTTACAGTTTACATGGAAAGAACAAGAATTGCCAATTGTCACACGATCAGGCCCTTTAGCACTGCTAATCTCACTCTACTTTTCCCGTAAGGGGTCTGCATATATTTTAGTCTAAAATGTGCATCTTTTTGTTAACTGGCCTTACAGCGTTTGCATGAATCCATGGTCTAAAAAAAAAAATCAACCCATTTGCAGGACTGCAGCTCAAGTACACACTGTAGTGTGTTACCACAGCACAGTCCCTTTGGAATAAGCAGAAATATTGCAAGCAATCTCAGCTGTCTGTAGACTTAAATCCTAATAAAGTTTATTTATAGATTAGAGTTATGAGGCACGCATCTTACTAGAGTACACGGCAAATTGTGTCTGTGCCGGCTGAAAAAGAGCTATCCAGCCTAATCGCACTCTCCAGCTCTTGGTCCGTAGCCCTGTAGGTTACGGCACTTCAAGTGCATATCCAAGTACTCTTTAAATGTGATGAGGGTTTCTGCCTCTACCACCCTTTCAGGCAGTGAGTTCCAGACCCCCACCACTCTCTGGGTGAAAAAAGTTCTCCTCAACTCCCGTCTAATCCTTCTACCAATGACTTTAAATCTGTGCCCCCTGGTTTTACATACTCAAGCACAGGAATTCTGTCAGAGGGTAAGCCCCACACGAGCCGTTTTTCAGCAGATCGAGTCTTGAGTGCTGGCACCGCGACAGCCAACATTCAACCTTCTGAGGCCAGTTTCAGTATCAAATTAATGTCTTGAGCTCGATCTGTCACTTTGGGATGTTCTGTGAAATACGTCAGCTGCTCAATTACTGACCCCTTTGTGTAAACAAACTTCAGAGTTTCAGCGAAGGACGAAAGAACTGCAGAAAATATCCCTGTCTTTTTATCAATGTAATTTACTTAAGGTGGGATATACCAGAGGAACTTCAATAATATTAATGTGCAAATACACAATGGGAGCAGGCCAGCCAACATTGACCCATAACAATAAAAGACGTTGGAATTATGCAATGACAAAATTCATTTAAACAATTCCCAACGTCTGCATTGAATGGCTGGAGCATTTCACAAAGCACAACTAATTGCCACACGTAAAACGCTGTAATGATGATAAACAACAATTATCTAGCACTTGCACTGGGGGGCCGGGAGAGAGAGAGAGAGAGAGAGAGAGAGAGAGGTGGCCGCAAAGCAACAGGAGGAGAGGTGGTCAGAGGCAGAGACACAGAATGGAAGGGGAATCAGAGAAAGGTCTAGAGACTGAAGATGAAGGAAGGTGATGTGGTGGCAAATACATGGCTATGGTGTTTGAAAGTGCACGATCAGCTTCTTTTACTTTTTGAATAAGTCCAATCAAAGCCAAATTTATTGTTTAACAAATCTCTTTAAAGACTACAGGGGTAAAAATTCAGTTGGTTGCGCCTCCCGTTAGCGCCTTAAGAGGGCGCTAATGGGGCGCAAAGCCGCTAGCGCCCGGGCGCAGCGATGTTTGCGCCGCTCGGGAACTTAACTAGACATTGTGCGGCGGCGCTAAACCTTACCGCTGCGACCACCTGCGCGCGCAGATTGTGACGTCATTCCATGGTGCAACGCCCTTGTGGTGACCCGGAGCGGAAATTGAATGGCGCCCCCTGCCTTACCGCCTGGCGCATCCAACGACCGGAAGACTGGAACGCTATCAATCGCTGTGTGGCTGGGGGGTGCGCTATTTAAAGGGGGCCTCTTCCTGTCTTTTTCTGTGGTTGACATTTTTGCACCACTCATTCTGAGAGAGAGAGAGATTCGGAGAGAAAGAGAGACTTCTGCATTGAGTCAACGCTTTGTGAGGTAGTTTTGCCTAGTGATCCTAACTTCGCTGGTACTTTGGTTGCTGTCCTTCATAACTTTGCTTGCAAAGAGACTATGGGGGCTGCACTGATTGGGGGCGTCGTCCTGCTCCAGCTGAATCGGAGGACACAGAGACGCAGAGAGAGAGTGGCAATGATGGCCAGACGGAGGAGGGCCAACAGGCATATGTACAGGAGAGCTTACCCTCCCAGGGTATATCGTGAACAGCTCTCCTACATTCATATGTCTGAGGAGCTGTGTTTGCGAAGGCTGCGATTCAGCAAGGAGGTGGTCACTGAGCTCTGCCACCTGCTGCAGCCAGATCTGCAGCCTCAACTGAGGTCCAGGACGTCTCTGTCGGTGGCAGTGAAGGTCACAGTGGCTCTCAACTTCTATGCTACTGGCTCATTTCAAGCTGCTGCTGGGGACCTCGCCAATATCTCCCAGTTCGCGGTGCATCGCTGCATCCGGCAGGTCACAAATGCCCTCTTTAAAAGGAGACGAGAGTTCATCTCTTTCCCCATGACCCCAGACAAGCAGCGTGACCGCGCTCTGGGCTTTGCGAGGATAGCGGGCTTCCCCATGGTGCAGGGCGCCATTGACTGCACGCATGTGGCTTTGCGTGCTCCACATGAGAATGCCGAGGAATTCCGGAACAGAAAGGGGTTCCATTCCTTGAATGTTCAGTTGGTCTGTGACCACAGACAGCTGATACTCGCTGTCAATGCCCACTATCCTGGCAGCTGCCACGATGCTTTCATCCTGCGCCAGACTACTGTGGCAGAACTTTTCGAGGCACCGCATCAGCCAGTTGGTTGGCTTCTCGGGGACAAGGGGTATCCATTGAGCACCTGGCTGATGACACCGCTCCGTACGCCCAACACCCCTGCTGAGCTGCGGTACAACGAGAGCCATCAAGCTACCAGGAACATCATTGAGCACACAATCGGCGTGCTGAAGCAACGGTTCCGCTGTCTCGACCATTCTGGAGGAGCCCTGCAGTACTCGCCTGAGCGAGTATCCAACTTCGTAGTTGTGTGCTGCATGTTGCATAACATAGCAATCGTCAGGACCCAGCCAATGCCACCAGGCCTTGGAGCACCACCAGAGGAGGAGGAGGAAGAGGAGGAAGAGGACGAGGAGGATGATCATCAGCAGCACCAAGGCGGAGGGCGGCCCACAATGGTGAAACTGCAAGGGCCGTCCGTCAACGGCTGATAGCAAGCCGCTTCTAGGGCCCCTGCTGTGGAAATGGCTTCTGCCATTGCTAACAACATCAATGAACCCAGCACGCAACCCCTAAGCCGGCCAAGGCACCAATGATTCCAAACACCAAACATGTATATTTTGAATACAAAAACTTATTTATTTTACAAACTCTGTGTGTGTCATTTCCTCATGACAAACTCATAGAAATAAACACAAAAAAAGGCATTAACATAACTGGTTCTCACAACCTGGAGATAATGTCCAAAACACTAGACAAAAGTTGGACCACGAACCTCGGCCTTTAATAAAAAAATGACCAGCATTTTGTCACACCTCCTACTTTTTGCCCTTCGAGGGTGATCTCCTTCCCTTGCGCACTTCCCCCCTTCTAACCCTACTGCTCCTCCGTAATGGGACCTCAGTGGCTGCAGCAAGGCTGGTGGAAGGCTGCTGCTCGTCAGACCCTGACACTGCAGATGCCCCTGAAGGACGGCCTCGACTACTTCTGGGCCTGGAGGGCCCGGCTGCAGACTGCACCAACTCTGCATGGGCGGCAGCAGTCTGTCCTACAGGCGGTGGCAAGTGCAGTGGAGAAGTGACAGTGTTGGCAGCAGGAATGCTGTCATCGTGAGAGAGGACGGCAACTCCCTGCTCGCCCGACACACTGGCACTCCCACCGGGCAGCACTTCAGCATCCGGAGCAATCTGCTGGAGCACAAATTGCTGGCCTGCTGCGGCGTGGTGAGAGCCCCGGGGACATGTGAACGAACCATCGAGGTTGGCAGCAGTCAGTGCTCGCGTGGCCTCAATCTGAGTCTGCATGAGAGCAGTCAGAGATGGGATCACGGCAGTCAGTGACTGAATTGCAGCACTAAGCGTTAGTGTGGCATCCGCCTGTGCTACAGCGAAGTGCTCCACACTCCTTGCCAATGACTCAATGCATTCGGGCACCCTTCCCACTGCACCCATGAGCTCAGTGTGCATGCCCACCGCCTGGGTGTTCATTTCTGCGATCAGCCGCTCCTCCTCTGCGTCCATTGCAGTAGGAGTCGCTGGCATACTCTCCCTCTGGGGAGAAGACCCCGTTCTTCCCTACCCCCATGGCGTTGCTGCAGCCCACTGGGTCCTGGAGCTTCACCCTCATCAGACCCTTCCGCCCTGCTCCCCTCCAGGGAAGGCGTGTTCCCAGTGTGGGCATGGGCTTCCTCGGGAGAGGGTGGCACTGATGCTCCGGCTTCCTCTTCCTCCTCGGCTGCAGCTTCACTCCCACTGGCAGCTTCAGGGCCCGTCTCCTCAGCTGGTGAATCACCATCTGAAAGCAGGGAGGTACAAGAGTGGCTTTAGCGTGAGGACAGGGTGGCAGTAAGGGAGGAATAAGTGCAGCGAGTTAGCAAGTTGGATTGAAAGTGTCAAAGGCTGGTGTTGTGAGGGACAAGTGGAAGGACAGAGGACAAAAAGGTGATGACCTTACCATTGCTGTCCAGAACGGGGTCAGCGTCTCCAGTGGCGACGGGACCGATCACTCGGCTTGCCACAATCCTGTGGACGCGCTCCTCAAGATCGCTGAGGGGTTGCAGCTGAGGCCGCACTCCACCTGTCCATTGCTGCTGTCTCCTATTATGCGCCAGCTTGGCCTGCAAGAAAAAGGACAGCATCTCAGTAAATATACAGCCATGGTCTTGCCTGATGTGCCTCCCATAGGTGAATAGCCCTTACTGTATACAGCCATGGTCTTGCCTGATGTGCCTCCCATAGGTGAATAGCCCTTACTGTATGCAAAGTGTGGAATGTGTGTGTGTGTTTCATGAAAGGGCCATAGGTGTTGGATGAGTGTTGTGCATTGGGGTTTTAAGACCCTCTGGCCATAGAGTGAGGTTGAGATGGAGGGATGGAGAGGTATTGAGAAAAAGCCACTCACCCTGACGACCCGAGTGAGGTCGTTGAACTTTTTGCGGCATTGAACATGGGTCCTGGGCACCATGCTCCTGGAGGAGACGCTCTGAGCCACCTCCCTCCACACACTTCTGTACTCGCGTGGCAAAGGCCTCCTGCCACTCTCAGGGAAGAGTATACATCTTCTTCGCTCCACCGCGCCAACCAGAGCATCCAAGGCCCGCTCGGTGAAGCGCTGAGCTCGTTCTCTCACCCTCTCCATCCTTGGCAGCAAAATGGATTCACAGGTCTCTCCAGGCCGAGATTCAAGGCTGCAATGAGCAGGGTGTGGCTGGGGAGCAAGTTGCCCCCCCCCCCCGCTTTAAGAACTGGCCGGCGCCAGTGTGTCTGTGTTCCCTCGCTAACTGGCAGCAGCTGCGCTGCGCTCGCGCGCTGAGTTAGCGCCTCACTGCTCGGCCTTTGCGCCTTAAGACAAGTGTGCAGCACCTGATTTAGCGCTCCACTCACCTCCCGGGGCGGTAAAAGTGAAGTTTCCAGTCAGTGGCGATAATTAGCGCCAGGCGCTAATATTTGCGTCCAGACGATATTTGCGCCCCAAACGGGGCGCGACCTAATTTTTCCCCCTATAAATCTTCAATATCTGCTCATACGCTCAATGATTTTATAACATCCATCCTGAAAACTATCCCAAGTTTCTAAACTTCCTGTGGAATCACAATGTTAACCAAAGAAAAACCTTCCAACAAGGAAGTTATGATGAACCTTTATAAAACACTGGTTCGGCCACAACTGAAGTATTGTGTCCAATTCTGGGCACCGCACTTTAGGAAGGATGTGAAGGCCTTAGAGAGGGTGCAGAAAAGATTTATGAGACTGGTTCCAGGGATGAGGGACTTCAGTTACATGGATAAACTGGAGAAGCTGGGTTTGTTCTCCAAAGAGCAGAGAAGATTGAGAGGAGATTTGATAGAGGTGTTCAAAATCATGAGGGGTCTAGACAGAGTAGATAGAGAGAAACTGTTCCCATTGGTGGAAGGGTCGAGAACCAGAGGACACAGATTTAAGGTGATTGGCAGAAGAACCAAAGGCGACATGAGGAAAAACTTTTTTACTCAGCGAGTGGTTAGGATCTGGAATGCACTGCCTGAAAGGGTGGTGGAGACAGACTCAATCGTGGCTTTCAAAAGGGAATTGGATAAGTACCTGAAGGGAAAAAATTCACAGGGCTACGGGGAAAGGGCGGGGGAGTGGGACTAGCTGAAGTGCTCTTGCAGAGAGCTGGCACGGGCTCGATGGGCTGAATGGCCTCCTTCTGTGCTGTAACCATTCTATGATTCTATGAACAAATGTCTGGGGGGGGTGGATGGGAATGTGATGCTGATAACTGAATCTTGAAATGTTTACAAGTAATAGCAAGGGATAGAATAAACATGAAAAGAGAAGGAGAGGAGCAGGGTTGACGCAAGTTAGAAAAGAAAAAGGGAAATTGATTTTTAAAAATTTGTCATGTCAAGTTCGTAGGCAAATAATTGCTCCCTCCTCTTCTGTACAACTTGTGGTGCACGAGAGATTTCAGTGTGAAAATGCTACCACCACCACAATTCTAAACCTCTGCTGTTATTCACGTCAAATGCAAGTCGGAATAAATGCCACCAGTATTTGACGCTTAAAACTCGATTTGAAAATTCTAACTGGACACTTTTCCTACCATTCTGCTGCTCTGTTATTGAATGAGGTGGTTTTTAATGTCTGGCAGTAGTCAGTACTACCCGTCAATAATTGTGATTGGGAAATACAAGCTGCTGGAAATCCAACCACGAATGGAATTAATGCCCATTTTCTTCATCTCCCATTGAATCCAATTATGCCAAAATCTGGGTCTGTATCTAACACAGAGAAACGCACAATGGTTTCATAACGCCTTGCACTTTGAGATACTTCACATCAACATGCTCTGTCTGAACTTCTCTAAACTTATTAGTAAGACCCTTTATTAATGCACCTTTAGCTTGAAATGGTCACATCAAAGTGGGAAAAGGTTTCAAAACGACTGACTGCAGATTAGGATTATAGCAGAAAAATAGTGACCTCAGGACTATAGAAGTGACTATCAGTATGCTTTAATGCTCAGTGCCAAATATCGAGGATAGTGTTACACATACAAGGTCACTATTCTCAACTAAAGGAGAATCTTCTTATAGTTCCTCAAGTATAAGTTAATGTTTGTGTTGGTGAAAGTGTCAGCCGTGGCTCAGTGGGCAGCACTCTTGTCTCTGAGTCAGAAGCTCGTGGGTTCATAGTCCCACTCCAGAGACTTGAGCACAAAAATCCAA
Source organism: Squalus acanthias (assembly GCA_030390025.1). Taxonomy (NCBI): domain Eukaryota; kingdom Metazoa; phylum Chordata; class Chondrichthyes; order Squaliformes; family Squalidae; genus Squalus; species Squalus acanthias. Next base: position 115,866,109 of record CM059434.1, read on the forward strand.
CCTGACACTCCAGTGCAGTGCTGAGGGAGTCCTGCATTGTCGGAGGGGCAGTACTGACGGAGAACTGCACTGTCGGAGGTGCAGTACTGAGGGAGCGCCGCACTGTCGGAGGTGCAGTACTGAGAGAGCGTTGCACTGTCAGAGGGAGCGCTGCACTGTTGGAGGGGCCGTCTTTCGGATGAGATGTTAAACTGAAACCCTGTCTGCTCTCTCAGGTGGATGTAAAAGATCCCATGGGACTATTTTGAAGAAGAGCAGGGGACTTCTCCCCAGTGTCCTGACCAATATTTATCCTTCAATCAACGTAACAAAAACAGATTATCTGGTGATTATCAAGTTGCTGTTTGTGGGAGCTTGCTGTGTGCAAATTGGCCGTTGCGTTTCCTTCATTACAACAGTGACAACACTTCAAAAATACTTCATTGGCTGTAAAGTGCTTTGGGATGTCCTGAGGCTGTGAAAGGCGCTATATAAATGCAAGTCTTTCAGCCTTCTTTAGTATAACTTTAAAGCATTAATTTTATAAAAGAAGGAAAGCATTTCAATCATCTTACATCTGTGCGTGTTTTGTGACATCTGTAATCAATAATCTTTATGCTATTGCCTGTTGTCATTCACTACAGATTGCTACCTAGTGATACAAATGCAGTTGGTAAAAGTATTTTCTCACGTGTTGACCCTCAAGCCAATTATAATTAGTAATTCATGCCAGAAGTATAATATAAGAACATAAGAATTAGGAGCAGGAGTCGGCCATGCGGCCCCTCGAGCCTGCTCCGCCATTCAATAAGATCATGGCTGATCTTCGACCTCAACTCCACTTTCCCGCCCGATCTCCATATCCCTCGATTCCCCTAGAGTCCAAAACTCTATCGATCTCAGCCTTGAATATACTCAACGACTGAACATCCACAGCCCTTTTGGGGCAGAGAATTCCAAAGATTCACAACCCTCTGAGTGAAGAAATTCCTCCTCATCTCAGTCTTAAATGGCCGACCCCTTATCCTGAGACAATGACCGCTAGATCTAGACTCTCCAGCCAGGGGGAAACAATCTCTTAGTGTCTACCCTGTCAATCCCCTTCAGAATCTTATATGTTTCAATGAGATCACCTCTCATTCTTCTAAACTCCAGACAGTATAGGCCCAATCTACTAAATCTCTCCTCATAGGACAACCCCTCTCACTCCACCATTAGCACCTCCCTGTCTGGTTCACCATTCAAATGTATTGAGCGGTGTGAAGTTCCTGCATTTACACGGTAGATACAAAGTAAACTCACCACAAAAAGTTAAGTCAAGTCATTTATTGGGAATGGTACCATAGTGGTTATGTTATTGGCCTAGTAAACCGAGGGGGCTGGACTAATGATTGGGTGAGACATAAGTTCAAATCCCACCGCAGCAGCTAGGGACTATTAAATTCAGTTAATTAAATAAAAATGGAATAAAAAGCTAGTATCAGTAATGGTGACCAGGAAACTATTGGATTGTCATAAAAACCCATCTAATGCCTTTCAGGGAATGGAAATCTGGTCTATATGTGACTCCAGACCCACAGCAATGTGGTTGATTCTTAACTGCCCTCTGAAATGGCCCAACAAACCACTCATGTCAAGAAGGCGACTCACCACCACCTTCTCAAGGGCAATTGGGGATGGGCAATAAATGCTGGCCTTGCCAGCAATGCCCACATCCTGTGAATGAATAAAAAATAATTCAGTCAAAGTACCCTTTAAACAATATGAAAAGTGTTCATTATTGTCAGTCAACCTCACTGGAAATTAACTATTACAAGTGTGGGGTCTCATTCCTTCAGGTTTAATTGTTGTTGGAGATTTTTTTTTAAACATTAAATTAAAAATAATTTTTAACTTTTTCTTTCTGTCTCTTTTTTCTCTCTCTTAATCCAATCATTCTTTCCCTCTCTTCATTTCTCTTTCTGTACTTGATTTGGCATTGAATTCACCCACTCTAATTCACCATACTTCTCAGTCCTGGCGCTGTTCATTTCACAATCTTTCAATCTGATTGGTTAAAGAGATGCATAGTTGCTTTCCCTGTTCACTCAGATCCCAGATGCCCAGTAGAGGGCGCCATGCTGTTTCCATCTCGCACTTCCAGCAACTTGCAGCGCAAGATATCGGCCCAGAAATTAGACTTCGATGGTTGCCGCGGGGGTAAGGATCCAACGCGATCTTACCTACCGCGCCTGCCTTTATGGTTCGGGCCCACACGAACTTCTGGTCCTGGGCCTCTCCCTGGTGCCGGCGCGCAGTGTGTGCGTGTCCCAGAGGCGCAGTTAGTTCGATGCGACTCCTGGGATCACGTGGGCCAGTTAGAGCCAATGGCAGCACACCATCTTTCATTCATAGATTTGACAGGAAGAGCTGTCAAAACTATGAATACAAATTGCCCCCCAAAAGAACAGCTAAACCTCAAATAAATTTTAAAAACCCTCACATTAATAAAATAACTATAGTTAAATAAATTAACCACTTTAAACAAAAATTTAAATTTTTGAAAAAATTTAAATTCTTTTTAAAAGTTATAAAAATAAACTTACCTTTCTTTAAAGTCTCTAAAAAAGATAAAGCTGTTGAAAAAAATTTAAAATACTTCATTAACTACTTACCTTGTTAAAAGGGGGTCTTACGCCTCCTTTCTTCATGTGTAAAATCTTCCATACTTACCTTCGCGTTGAAACCTGAAAAAAAACCTAAGTGCGCTGCGTGCGCACAGCCTGTAGTGTGCACGCGGTTCACTTAGGAACTGCCCCCTTAGCAATATCGGAAGTGCCGGTTTCCCATGCATGCAGGAAACCGGCACTTCGGGACTGAATACGGGAGAGTACACAGTTCGTACTCTCCCGTATTCAGCCGAATTTTTGGGCCATAGTTGACATTAAATGGGCAAGGGCAGGTCTAACTAAGAGCAGGCGCCTTTCGTTGGCCTCCCACGCAATTTTGAGGCCAGCATAAATGCGGCCCGAGTCCAGTTTCAGTGCTTAAACTCATCCCAGGACAAAGCAGAGTGAGACTCCCCAGAGGAGGGACGTTCCACTTCCCTTCAAAGTCAATCTGGGTCTTAGCACCCAATTCACATTACGTTGAGTATGGAGTATGAATGAGCTTTTTATTTTTTTTAATTCATTCACGGGACGTGGGTGTCGCTGGCAAGGCCAGCATTTATTGCCCATCCCTAGTCGCCCTTGAGAAGGTGGTGGTGAGCCGCCTTCTTGAACCGCTGCAGTCCATGTGGTGAAGGTACTCCCACAGTGCTGTTAGGGAGGGAGTTCCAGGATTTTGACACAGCGACGATGAAGGAACGGTGATATATTTCCAAGTCATGATGGTGTGTGACTTGGAGGGGTACTTGGAGGCGGTGGTATTCCCATGCGCCTGCTGCCCTTGTCCTTCTAGGTGGAAGAGGTCGTGGGTTTGGGAGGAGCTGCTGAAGAAGCCTTGGCGAGTTCCTGCAGTGCATCTTGTAGATGGTACACACTGCAGCCACGGTGCGCCAGTGGTGGAGGGAGTGAATGTTTAAGGTGGTGGACGGGGTGCCAATCAAACGGGCTGCTTTGTCCTGGATGGTGTCGAGCTTCTTGAGTGTTGTTGGAGTTGCACTCATCCAGGCAAGTGGAGAGTATTCCATCACACTGCTGACTTGTGCCTTGTAGCTGTGAGTATGGAGTGCAAATACACCATCCGTGTTGGAACTTATGATTTGGGGAGACACTCCAATGGTGTATAACCTTGGTTGTAGAAAACCTTAAGAGCATCTTTAAACAAATTGTACTAACACTGAATTGGCACTGACCACAACATATTGTTGTATTTCACCGGTAAGAATGATCATTTATGATTATAAATGTTGAATATTGAGGCAAAAAAGAAATAAACACTTTTAAACCCTCAGCCGATTACTAGAAAGTCAGATACATACAAAAGGCCAGAGATGTAGAAAATATATTATTCAATAGCATGCACACGTGTTCAGCTTAAGTAGTATATTCACCAGCAAAGCGATATGCCCAAAGATTTCAGTTTCTATGCTGCATTGGAATGTTGTTTTACTGTGGAACATTAATACACTAATAAACAAAGGAAATTCCCCGACTGTGAAACTCACTGCATAATATGCAAAGCAACACATCAGTTTGAGTGAGACTCCTCCTGCTAGTATTGCGTTGCATTAATAGATCTTTCCTGCTCCACAAATATTTTTTGTGTGGTTGATCAAAGTGAGTTTCTGCACGGCTCCCTAATGCACGAGGCACATATGGAACTAATAAACTAGGAGAGTGATCAAAGTTTCACAGAAGAAAAATACCCACAAAGAAAATAAACAGTCAGGTATAACTTCATAACAGGAAATGAATGCTAGGGGAGTACACAAGGCCGCTAGAGAAGCAATATTTCATTACTAACCTTTCTTAAATAGATAGTACATACGGACATATGAACGTATCGGACCAGAGAGGATTATGTAGTCCATCTGGGCAGTTGGAGAAACGAACAATTCTTCCTTGGTCACCCCCTCAAATATTGATCCATTTCTCCCTTAAATCTTTTCCACAGTATCTGCCTCTTTCGGCAGTTCACCTCACACACTCACCACCCTCTGCGTGAAGGAGTTAAATCTACACCAACAGTCGGGAAAATCTTTTGGAAATTATGTTTTTTCCTCATGAGCAACTAATGTGTAATTCATATTAATTGGATATATGGAATTTTACCGTTCTGAAAACAATGCAGTCCTGTAATATTAAACAGGCCAACCGGTCGAAAACATCACTGATAGGACAGCTGGAATGGAGCAGAAATAGCTGTATGCAGAGCAATGGGATTTCATAAACGACTTTCCCCTCCTTCCTGAACATGTTAATCCCATTGCTGCCAGTCACCTTCTTAGTAACTTACCCAAGTGCCCATTCTTCACGCAAGCTCAGCGAGTGTTGGCAGATTATTTGTTTGTGGGGGGTATCATTGTCCAATTTGATTCTGTTGTCACCTGATGTTCATAAACATTAACTTTCCATTAGGAGTCACTGACTGGCAATCGGGAGTGTTAATGTTGGCAGATGTCCTCCTTCTCTAGCCTAATGGTTCTGATGTTAACTGCAGAGCCCCAACTGCTGCCTCAGCTGCCAGCCTCTAACTCTGGACAGATGTTCAGTATGGCTCACACTGGACTGCCAATTCACCCATTAGGCCAGCAGGAGGGTTAATTAAGGTATTGTTAAGACCTCATTAATAACAGCATTGTGTAAATGCAAACATAACTACATGTGTGTGCAAATAGAGCATCAAACAGCCCACCAATGTGTATTCTTTAACTAATAAATGGAACAGATTGCAAATTATAATTAAAACACCATGATTCATTTGTAACAGGGAGACTCATTGAGCAAGCCCATTCAACAGAGAAGCTGAAAGATGAATTAAACACTATCTTCATTTACTTGAGAAGAACTGGTTATCCAAAAATACTTCCTACAGGTTGAATGTAGAATAAGAAACTGCCATTAAAATGCAAATATCAGAAAAACATCCATCTAGCAAATGCTAATTATCTGTTGAAGTGATTATTCAAATAAACGACTCCTGGGAAAAGAAATTGAGAATCCCATTTGTTTACATCAACCTGGATGTGCGATTCTTGCTTGCTGTGTAGATATACACATTCTAAAGGACACGAACTACCTTTGGCCAAACTAAACGTTAAAAATACAAAGAAACAAGCTCAGCATCTCACACCCTCACACAATTGCCTTGGAACAGGGATGTAAGCGACAGATTTAGAATTGTAGACATTTCTTCCAAATATCGCTACCCCCCCAAGTACACACAATTCTCTGGGGATCTGTGGCCAGGTCTCGCAGAGAATTATAAATGTTTCTTGAAAATTCTGGTTCATTATAAACACTTTTAATAGATTGGTTTTAATAAAATAAAATTAGTCTACTCTTAATTCAAAGTCACAATTTAAATTATCGGATCGTTCAGTTTTCTAGGAATAATTTCCTACTTTTTATGTTAGTTACATTGCTTAATTCAAATTATTGGATAATTCAAATGTTTTAGCGTTACAAAACAACATTAAATTATCAGAAGTAGACTGCATGGGAAAATAGTGACATTTTGAATTAATCATATTCAATGCATCAACAAGACCATTATTGGATGTTGCCTGGGCTGGGGAATTTTAGCTATGAGGAACAATTGGATAGGCTGGAGTTGTTTTCTTTGGAACAGAGGAGGCTGAAGGGAGACCTTATTGAGATGTATAAAATGATGAGGGGCCTAGATAGAGTGGATAGGAAGGACCTATTTCCCTTAGCAGAGGGGTCGATAACCAGGGGGCATAGATTTAAAGTAATTGGTAGAAGGATTAGAGGGGAATTGAGGAGAACTTTTTTCACCCAGAGGGTTGTGGGGATCTGGAACTCACTGCCTGAAAGGGTGGTAGAGGCAGAAACCCTCATCACATTTAAAAAGTACTTGGATATGCACTTGAAGTGCTGTAATCTACAGGGCTACGGACCAAGAGCTGGAAAGTGGGATTAGGCTGGAGAGCTCTTTTTTGACCAGCGTAGACACAATGGGCCAAATGGCCTCCTTTTCTGCCGTAAATTTCTATGACTCTATGATTCATTTCCCTAAAGGCTACCAGAACATCCTCATCTCCTTTTCACAGAGAAACTCGTCCCCCTCCCATCCCCCAGGGACGCTCGCTTCCTCTAACCTCATCCCACCTCTGCTCCCTCGAGGTGCTCTTTGCTGCTGGCTCGAGGTGCAGCTCCCACTAGTTCTGCTTCATTCTGGGAATAGATTCCCACCGCAGCTGGAATTCCAGATTGACCAGGAATTTCCCCTTGCAGCACGGAGTGAGATCCTAGAACGGAGAGAGCCGGGAATGGCAATGGACAGGACATCTCATAAAACTAGCAAAAGCTGACCAATAGTTTCAAAAATGGCTGCCACAACCTGTAACAAGCTAGCAACTCAAAGCAGCCCTCCATACATACCTCTGGCATTTAATTACATAGAATTTACAGCACAGAAACAGGCCATTCGGCCCAATTGCTCTATACTGGTGCTCATGCTCCACACCAGCCTCCTCCCACCCTAGTTCATTTCACCCTATCAGCATACCCTTCTATTCCTTTCTCCCTCATGTGTTTATCTAGTTCTCCTTAAATGCATCTATACTATTCACCTCAACACTCCCTGTGGTAGCGAGTTCCACATTCTCACCACTCTCTGGGTAAAGAAGTTTCTCCTGAATTCCCTATTGGATTTATTAGTGACTATCTTATATTTATGACCTCTAGATTTCGACTCCCCCACAAGTGGAAACATCTTCTGTACATCTACCCTATCGAACCCCTTTATAATTTCAAAGACCTCTATTAGGTCACCCCTCAAACCTATTCTTTTCTAGAGTTTTTCCTGATTTTTATAACCTCTCAGTTCTGGTATCATTCTTGTAAATCTTTCTTGCTCCTTCTGAGAGTGCAGTGGGGCACAGGCTGGTCATACTTCCAATCTTCAGACTTGTTTACAAAGTTCTTCCTATCAGTTTTTATGGAAGCTTCATCTCTTTAGACACTTGAGACACTAGCCTGGATTTTCCAATTGCCATTATTTTAAAATAAATGGGTTCTACTGGCATTAAAATAACACTGATCCAAAAATCTAGGCTACAGTCTTAAACCTTCATCAACAATATCAATATTAAAAATGTTAGGTGGTCAGATGAGCTCTTATAAATTTCCCATTTTGTATTGGAGTTCTTGTGACCCTTTGGGAACAATTACTTTAGGAAGGATGCCAAGATCATAGCAAGGGTACAGAGTGATTCACTCGGGTAATACCAGGGATGAGAAACTTTAGTTATGAGCAGAGAATGGAGAAACTGGGGATCCTTTCATTACAGCAGGAATGTTTAAGAGGTAATCAGATAGAGATTTTTAAAATTGTGAGGGGTTTGATAGAGGATAGAGAAACACTATTTCCATTGATCGGTGAGTCAATAACTGGTGGTCATGTGGTAGAACTTGGCATGCGTTGTGCCCATTCTGCGGGCGTAAAACGGGCACAACACATACCAATGAATCAATGGGAAGGCCTGCGCCCAATTACCATCGATCCTCGGGCCTCTTGGTTTGGGTGCGCGCGCAGGGAGGCCTTATATGGGCACAGAATACTTTCTACCCCCATGAATCGTCACCAGAATAATGAAAGGGCAAGTTAGGAAAATTTTATTCAAAGGGTTGTTAGGACATCAAACACACTTCCAGAAACTCTAGAATAACTTTTAAAATAAAAGTAGATAAATATTTGAAAAAAAAAATACGAGTCTGGGGAAAGGGCAGATGATGGTTCTCAATGAACAGCTCTTTGGGAGAGCCAGCATGGGTCTGATGGGTTGAACGGCAGTTTTCTGAGCTGTAACAGTCTATGATTCTATAACGCTATCTATTTATTGGTACATTGGGTGCTAATCTATCTGTTGATGGCTTGTCTGTTAAAGGGTTTACAAACTTAATGATGGTACAGATTTTCAACCGACTATAAGGGAGTGCGTTCCTCGGCACTGCGGTCAATTGTGTTGCTCTGTAGGAACTCCTTCTGCTCACTGATAATTGTTGTGTCTTGATTCTTGTAGCTTAATAATGTTTGGAGTCGTGCTGTTTTATTTGAAATAAGCAATTTTGATTTCAGTTGTCCTGGGGGCTTTATCATTGTTATATCCAGTCTTGTGCCTGTTCAATGATGTTAGTTATTCAGTTGCTAGTGAGTTTTTAGTTTGATGACTGCTTTGTATGCAAGGCTTTCCCACCCCACTACTGTTCACATTTTCCTATTTTTTGTTTGCTCAAATGCTATTTTGGATGTTATTTTCCCTTGAGGTGTATTTTCCCTCCTATAAAGGGCACATATCCTTATTTTTTCCCTGGTGTATTCATGGCCTATCCAGATACCCTGCCTGTGTGACTGATAAAGTGAACAGCCTTTTCCAGCCAACCATCATTACCAGACACTCCTTGATCTGCTGAGCATTTCCAGCATTTTCTGCTTATACATCATTACCCTCTGTCAGTCAGATGCCAGGAGTCCCATAACAGGGACCTGGCAGGAACTCGCCTCCTCATTTCTCTCCCCAATCTGTATGAAGATACCATAGTGGGCTCCCCCAATTAACTTCCTGCCTGCAAGGGCTGAAATCAGAAGTGGAGTGGAGTGGGGATCAAGCCAGTTTTCCCAATCTGTGCCGCCCATTTCAAATTGTATTTTATATCTAGCTTCTTTGATGTGACTGTTGAAGCTGTGTTGCATTAGTATAATTATATACCTAACTTTCACCTTAATATACTGTCCATGACAATCGGCACATGGGATTCTATAATCAGAGACATTGGTATACCTTACAATTAAGCTGCTACAAAGCTGTAGATATAACATTAGGGGGGAAAAATTCAGTATCGCCCCATTTGAGGTGCAATTATCGGCTGTGCGCAAAGTTTAGCGCCTGGCGCTAATTATCACCTCCGACTGCAAACTTGGCTTTTATCGCCCCTGGAGGTGATTGGAGCGCTAAATCAGGCGCTACACACCTGTCTTAAGGCGCAAAGGCCGAGGAGCGAAGCGCTACCTCAGAGCGCTGGTGAAGCTCATGTGATGTCAGTCAGCAATGGAACACAGACACACTGGCGCCGGCCAGTTCTTAAAGGGGAGGGTTGATCTTGCTCTCCATCCACATCCTGCTCATTGCAGCCTTGAATCACGGCCTGGAGAGACCTGTACATCAAATCTGCTGGAAAGAACAATGGACAGTACCAGGGAAAGAGCTCAGAGTGCAGTCCCCAAAGTCTCTTCTAAAAGATGCAAGGAAGGGCAAATCAAAATGAACCTGCAAAGTGCTGCTCAGTACCCAAAACTCCTTCACACAGCGTTGAATCTCTCCAGAAGTGTCTGTCTGTCTCTCTCTCTCTCTCTCTCTCAGAATGCGTGGTGCAAAAATATCACCAACAAAAAAAGGCAGGAAGCGTTCGCCTTTAAATAGCGCTCCCCCAGTCCCTTCCTGACTGCAAAACGCTCCCCTCAACCTGTCGTTGCTAGCGGCAGGCGGTAAGGCAGGGGGCGCCACTCAATATCCGGTCCGGGGCACTACCGGGGCGTTGCACTCTCGACTGACTTCATGATCTGCAGGAGATCGTGGTGGTAGTGTTTAGCGCCGCCGTAAAATGTCTGGTCAATTTCACGAGAGGCGCAGATATTGCCGCGCCCGGGCGCTAGTTGCTTTGCACCCCATTAACGCCCTTTTAAGGTGCTAATGGGAGGCGCAAACCAACTGAATTTTTCCCCCTCTACGTGCTTTCCCCCCCCCTCCCATTATCCACACTGTATTGAAATCAACTCTCACTGTCCACTCTCCGACTCTTAACTCATTTTGTCCCAGACTTCAAAATTATGAAACATAGGAACGTAGGAACAGGAGGAGGCCATTCAGCCTCTCGAGCCTGCTCTGCCATTCAATGAGATCATGGCTGATCTGCGACCTAACTCTATAAATTCGCCTTTGGTCCATATCCCTAAATATCTTTGGCTAACAAAAATCTATCAATCTCCAATTTAAAATTCTACCACCCTTTGTGTGTAGAAGTGTTTCCTAATTTCACTCCTGAAAGGTCTGGCTCTAATTTTTAGACTATGCCCCCGAGTCCTAAAATCCCCAACCAGCGGAAATAGTTTCTCTCTATCTACCCTATCTGTTCCCCTTAATATCCTGAAAACTTCGATCAGATCCCCCCTTAACCTTCTAAATTCTAGGGAATACAACCCCAATTTGTGTAATCTCTCCTTGTAATTTAACCCGTGGAGTCCGGGTATCATTCTGGTAAAGCTACGTTGCACTCCCTCCAAGGCCAATATATCCTTCCTAAGGTGTGGTGCCCAGAACTGCTCACAGTACTCCAGGTGTGGTCTAACCAGGGTTTTGTATATCTGTAGCATAACTTCTACCCCTTTCTATTCTGGTCCTCCAGATATAAAGGCTAGTATTTTTGATTATTTTCTGTACCTGTTCATGACATTTTAATGATCTATGTACCTGGACCCCTAGTCTCTTTGGACCTCCACTGTTTTTAGCTTTTCACCATTTAGAAAGTACCCTGTTCTATCCTTTTTAGGTCCAAAGTTGATGTCCTCACATTTGCCTACATTGAAATCCATTTGCCAAAGTTTTACCCATCCACTTAATCTATCAATAACTCTTTGTAATTTTATGCTTTCATCTACACTGCTTGCAATGCCGCCGTGATTATACTTCAAAAAGTACTTCATTGGCTGTAAAGCGCTTTGGGACGTCCTGAGGTTGTGAAAGGCGCTATAGAAATGCAAGTCTTTCTTTTTTCTTTTTTGTGATAAAAACTAACTATTATTTGGCATTAAAACCTTCTTTTATTACATTCCAAGATATTGTAAAACTCTCTGTATTTGGGAGAAAATCATAAGGAAAATCTCAGTAGTCATAACTGTACTGGTAACAAAATATATAAACACAGCTTAAATTTCCCATGGGAAACTTTGCAAAAAGGTAAAGCAAAGTTAAACTCTATAAATTACTAAAAATAAATGGCATTTGTAATATAATCAAGCCTGCAATACACTGGTTGGGTGTCATCCATTTCAGCTTCACTCTCAAGGTCACTGGTTTCATGTAAATCGCAAATATGTCACATCCATTTTCTCCCGGTTTTCTTTCCTCAATGAAATATTCTTTTTTTTAGGGTTTCAATTGCTACCACCTGCTATCTTATTTCAGCTATGAGGCAGAACATTGGCCCAGTCTTGACCAAGGACTAAATCAATCAGTGCTGGTGTGTGATCGTCAGGAGGCCCCTGTTTGAGCCGTATCGCTAACCTTGCTTCGTTCCCCTCCTGATCTAGAACTGTTGTTGTACAGAACTACCAGTGTATTTGCAAGCAATCCCCCGATAGCCTAGAACTGTTAACCCTAAAATAAAAAAAATGTCATGCAAATGCTTTAAATGTTCAGCATAAAAGGAGGCCATTCGGCCCATCGTGCCTGCGCCGGCTCTGTGAAAGAGCTCGCCAATTAGTTCCCACTCCCCCGCTCTTTCCCTCTAGCCCTGCACATTTTTTTCCTTTTTCATACCGGAAATTTGAAACAGAAACAGAAAATGCTGGAAGCACAGAGCAGGTCAGGCAGCATGTGTGGAGAGGAAAGGTTAGTTATTATCTTGGGTGTGGACCCTTCAAAGTGTTTGCCTGCTAATATTACCAACAGTAATTTCTCGGGTTTTATGTGCAACCAGGAAATGACAACATTCAAACAAATGAGGGCAAACACACCCCCTCAGTCAGGCTCTTACTTAAAGTCACGACCCTTTTGGTTGGCGCCCAGTCATTTTAGGGATATTTTGTCTTACTATTGCACTTCAACCGCTGGAAATAGAAAAAGACCATTTGGCCCAACAAACCCAACCTTTTTTGCCTATACTCTAGATTCATTACCCCAATCTTTGTCAATAAACACAGCCAGTTGAATCTTGAATCCACTTGTATAATCGGTTTCTCCTGGTAAATTAGTCTATGGCTATTATTTTATGTGCAAAATATTTCAGCCCAAATTCCCAATCCACTTTAATCGTCCAATGTTTTCTTTGAATCTTGAAAATATTGCCAGTGTAAACAATTTCCCTGGATCAACTTGAACTATCACCTTCATAATTTAACAAATCCTATTATTAATAGACTGTTTAAATGAACATTAACCCTGGCACAATTTACCAAATTAGGAAATACCAACAGTCCAACATTCAAATATGCTTGGCAGGGGCGGTTCTGGACTTAGTTTTAGGGAATGAAGCTGGGCAGGTAGAAGGCGTATCAGTGGGGGAGCATTTTGGTGCTAGTGACCATAATTCAGTTAGATTTAAGGTAGTTCTGGAAAAGGACAAGGATAGACCAGGAATAAAAATTCTAAATTGGGGAAAAGCAAATTTTGCTAAGCTCAGAGGGGATTTAGCCATAGTGGACTGGAAACAGCTACTTGAAGGTAAATCAGTGTCAGAGCAGTGGGAGGCATTCAAGGAGGAGATCCGGAGGGTTCAGACCAAATATGTGCCCTTAAAGAAAAAAGGTGGGACTAACAAATCTAGAGCCCCCTGGATGTCTAGGGACATACAGGGTAGGATAAAGAAAAAAAGGGTGGCGTATGACAGATACCGAGGGCTAAATACTCCAGAATCTTTAGAGGAGTACAGAAAGTGCAGGGGTGCAATTAAAAAGGATATTAGGAAAGCAAAGAGAGAGCATGAAAAATTCTTGGCAGGTAAAATCAAGGAAAACCCAAAGATGTTTTATAAATATATTAAGAGTAAGAGGATAACTAAAGAAAAGGTAGGGCCTATTAGAGATCATGAGGGTAATCTGTGTGTGGAGGCGGGAGACGTCGGTAGGGTTCTCAATGAATACTTTGTGTCTGTTTTCACAAAGGAGAGGAGTGAAGCAGACATTGCTATCAGGGGGGAGGAGTGTGAAATATTAGATGAAATAAACATAGTGAGAGAGGAAGTATTAAGGGGTTTAGCAACTTTAAAAGTGGATAAATCCCCAGGCCCGGATGAAATGTATCCCAGACTGTTAAGTGAAGCAAAAGAGGAAATAGCAGAGGCCCTGACCATCATTTTCCAATCCTCTCTGGCTTCAGGTGTGGTGCTGGAGGACTGGAGGACTGCAAATGTGGTACCCTTGTTTAAAAAGGGAGAATAGGATAGACCGAATAATTACAGGCCAGTCAGCCTAACCTCGGTGGTAGGAAAATTATTGGAAAGAATTCTGAAGGACAGGATAAATCTTCATTTATAAAGACACGGATTAATCAAGGATAGTCAGCACGGATTTGTTAAGGGAAGGTCGTGTCTGACAAACTTGATTGAATTTCTTGAGGAGGTAACAAGGAGGGTAGATGAGGGTAGTGCGTTTGATGTAGTGTATATGGACTTTAGCAAGGCTTTTGATAAGGTTCCACATGGTAGACTGGTCACGAAGTTAAAAGCCCATAATATCCAGGGCAAAGTGTCAAGTTGGATTCAAAACTGGCTCGGAGGCAGGAAGCAGAGGGTAATGGTTGATGGGTGTTTTGGTGACTGGAAGGCTGTTTCCAGTGGGGTTCCACAGGGCTCAGTACTAGGTCCCTTGCTTTTTGTGGTATATATCAATGATCTAGACTTGAATATAGGGGGTACGATTAAGAAGTTTGCCGATGATACTAAAATCGTCTGTGTGGTTGATACTGAAGAAGGAAGCTGTAGACTGCAGGAAGATATCAATAAATTGGTCAGGTGGGCAGAACAGTGGCAAATGGAATTCAATTCGGAGATGTTTGAGGTAATGCATTTGGGGAGGGCTAACAAGGAAAGGGAATACACATTAAATGGTAGGACACTGAGTAGTGTAGAGGAACAAAGGGACCTTTGAGTGCATGTCCAAAGATCCCTGAAGGTAGCAGGCCAGGTAGATAAGGTGGTTAAGAAGGCATACGGAATGCTTGCCTTTATTAGCCGTGGCATAGAATACAAGAGCAGGGGGGTTATGCTTCAACTGTATAAAACACTAGTTAGGCCTCAGCTAGAGTACTGCGTGCAGTTCTGGTCACCACATTACAGGAAAGATGTGATTGCACTAGAGAGGGTACAGAGGAGATTTACGAGGATGTTGCCGGGAGTAGAGAATCTTAGCTATGAGGAAAGACTGGATAGGCTGGGTCTGTTTTCTTTGGAACAGAGGAGGCTGAGGGGATACCTTATTGAAGTGTATAAAATTATGAGGGGCATAGATAAAGTGGATCGAAATGACCTATTTCCAATAGCAGAGGGGTCAAAAACCAGGGGGCACAGATTTAAAGTGATTGGTGGAAGGTTTAGAGGGGATTTGAGGGGAAATTTCTTCACCCAGAGGGTTGTGGGAGTCTGGAACTCGCTGCCTGAAAGGGTGGTAGAGGCAGAAACCCTAGCACATTTAAAAAATACTTGGATGTGCACTTGGGATGCTGTAACCTGCAGGGCTATGGACCAAGTGCTGGGAAGTGTGATAAGGCTGGATAGCTCTTTGTTGGCCGGCGTGGACACGATGGGCCGAAATGGCTTCCTTCCGTGCTATAACTTTCTATGATTCTGTGATCCATCACATAACCTGGAGAAACTGTTGTCTGCATTGGAGTCTGCCATTTAACTTTGGCAACACCGGTGAATTCTATACAGGGGACCTCCATCGACACAGTAGGATATTCTCTCATGAATTCTCCCATTGCTGATATAGAGGCTTTGGGATCTAAAGTCCAACACAACTAGCTTCAACTCACTTGGAGAATAGTAATTGCAACCGTGCGGAAGCTGACTGACCTCATGGTGAAGACCTCAGATCATCATTGTCCGTAGACAGATCAGTGAGCACGCTGAGGCGATGCCCTTCAACAATGGCATGCGGGGAGTGACACAACAGTAGCTGATTGGCACTCATGTTAGTAGTAGTTCTGTGCCATCACGTTGCCTTGCACAAGTGACAGTCGGTACTGCCTTGGAAAACAATGCGTCTTTGGGACCCTAGTGCAATGGCTACCTTTGGCACTGATGTGGGTTCAGGAGATAGTAGGAAGCCATCTGTAAAAGAGTAGATGCTAGCTCAATTAATAATTTAAAATCTGAGATTGATAGACGTTTGCAAGCCAAGGGTATTAAGGGATATGGAGCCAAGGCGGGTAAATAGAGTTAGGATACAGATCAGCCATGATCTCATTGAATGGTGGAACGGGTTTGAGGGGCTGAATGGCCTCCTCCTGTTCCTTTGTTCCCTGCAGTCACAAACTCCAGTGCTTCTCCTTCAACAGGGAAGCATTTAGAGGGAGAAATTGGGCACCTTAGCGCCTCCCATTAGCGCCTCCGGAGGGCGCTATCAGGGCGCTACTGGCTTTGCGACCGGGCGCGGCGATAGTACTGATGCCCATGAAATTGAAGTGGAGGTTTGCGGCGCCGGTAACCACTAGCGCCACGCGCTCCTGCGGCCGGAGATTGTGACATCATCCGGGTGCGCAGCATCCCGGCTCTGAAATTCTGAGAGGACAGCAGGTTCCTGCCCCACTGACCCACTGCTACTCCCCCAGGGCAGCACCTCAGCATCCCTACCAATCTGCTGGAGCACAGATTGCTGGCCTGCTGTGACACCATGAGATCCCCGGTGGACTGTGGTGGACCCAGCGACGATGGCAGCAGTCAGAGCTTTCATGGCATCAAGCTGAGACTGCATGAGAGCAGCCTGAGACTGGATGGCAGCAACCATTGACTGCATTACAGCACTAAGACATTGCGTCACTTCTGCCTGTGCTGCAATGGAAGCTGCCACATCGCCCATGACACGTGGCATGAGGTCTGGATCTGCACAGTCTCTCTGAGAGTCCAGTATCCTCTGCACAGTGGAAATTATGGGATCCATGGTGTACACAGAGCTTTGTGCAATGTTGGAGGCGGACTCCTCCACACTCCTTACCATTGCCGAGAGGCTCTCGGGCACCCTTGCCATTGCACCTATCATCTCGGTGTGCATGACCATCACCCTTCTTGTGAACGCCTCCCCATCAAGGTCCTCATCTGAGTTCTGTGCATCTGAACTCGCCCTCTGGGGAGCTGGCTCCTGAGCTACCCTTTGCCCCTGCCCTTGCTGCAGCCTGCTCGTCCCCGGTGCATCACCCAGTGCAGACCCCTCTACTAAACTTGCCTCTAAAGATCGTGTAGTGCCAGTATCTGAGGTGGTGCCTGCGGGTGAGAGATGCAGTGACGCGGTGCTTTGCTCCTCCTCCTCTTCTCCTTCCTCACTCTCAGTGGGAGGCTCAGGGTTAGGCTGGTCATCTGGTTGCTGATTATCTGAAAGCATAAAGGCACAAGACTCGCGTTAAGGTGAGGGCAGGGGGGCAAGAATGGAGGAAGGAATGCAAACATTCTCAGGAGATGGAAAGTGAGAAAGGCTTGTGGTGTGAGGGGGAAGTGTGATGAAAGAAGGAGAGGGGCTCAAGATACCGTTGTTGCCCCCAAGGGGGTTGACATTGCCGAGGGCCATGCTGCCCACCACCTGCTGCCCAATGAGTCTCAGCACTCGCTCCTCAAGGTCTGAGAGCTGCTGGAGCTGCGCATCAGCCCCGCCTGTTCTCTGCTGCTCCCTCCTATTGTGGGCCATCTTAGGCTGCAAGAGAAACAAATGTGTGTGAGTCAGAGTCCAGCTATGTGTTTGGGAGATATGCCTGCCGTAGTTGAATAGCTGTGATTGTAGGCAAGGCGTGAGATGTGGATGTGAGTTTGAGTAGGTGAAGATGTTTGATGGGTGCGTGGTGGCGGTGTGGTTTCTTGCGCAGTGTGCACAGACTGAGGTTCAGATGCTGGTATGTACGAGCTGCTGGAGCATGTACTCACCTTGACCACCCGACTGAGGTCGTTGAATTTCTTCCGGCACTGTGTCAGGCTGCGTACGACCACACTACTGACTGAGACCTCCTGGGCCACTTCCCTCCACATTGCCCTGAAGACCTGGGGCAATGGCCTCCTTCCAGTGTCCGGGAACAGCACTGCCCTCCTTCGCTCCACTCCCGCCACCAATGCCTCATCCGTGAACCGACGAGCTCTCTCCCTGGGAGTGGGATCAGCCATCACGATCAGGGGATTGAGTTGGTTGCAGGTCGCCTTCACAGCCAGCAATGCTGATAATGAGGATCTGCACAATGATGCAACCTCCCCTTTAAGAGCTGGAAGGAGCCAGTGTGAAGGATCATTCCCGATTGTATAACACCTGAAATTCATCATCGCTCTGCTGGTAGCGCCTCTGTAGCGCCCTGCTTAGGTCAGTAGCGCTTGATTTAGCGCTCCAGCTCTTTCCAGGAGTGCTAGCAGCCAATTCAGGGAAACCTCAGACTCATTAGCACCTGGTGCTCATTTTTCACGATTTCAAAATTTAGTGCCCCAAACGGGACGATACCGAACTTCCCCCCCTCAGTGTTTGGGCACATGTACAAACAGCACCAAAAGGTTCACGAAACACAAGAGGCAAAAGTACCAGAAAAACACAAACATATACCCCACTATGCAATGTAAGAAAATTCATTTACTTTTGCTGTCTCTTGCGGTCGGACACATTTTTCTTTAAAAAGAAGGCAAACAAAGTGACTTTGTCCGGAGAGATCCCTCTGCTTATGATACCTCTGGCGAACCTCAGCCTGCTTACGCACTGCTCCTCTATCACGCCCAGGCAGCTGACTTTGTGTCTATTGTGTCTTCTGTGCTGTGTTGTGTCTGTTAACCATCCGAGGGCAGGAGACCACTGCAAACAATCTTTCAAGGTTAATTGGGATAGCCTGGTGAAAATGCCTTGGAAGGAAAGATTGATACTGAGTAATGATAATTTAATTTTATGGCAGGACTTTGTGCAGAGGTTCTCCAGAATTTATTGGATTGCGCTGCAAGTCAACAAATGTGATGCTTTTGGACCTATGACTTTGGCGAGTTCTGCCTACAGATAACAGCATCAACAGAAAAAAGAAAGACTTGCATTTCTATAACGCCTTTCACAGCCTCAGGACGTCCCAGAGTGCTTAAGCGTAGTCACTGTTGTAATGACGGAAAGGCGGCAGCCAACTGGCGCGCAGCAAGCTCCCACAAACAGCAATGTGACACATTTGAAGCAGTGAATCCAACTGTCACAGCAAGAACAGAAATACAATGATGGAGGTACACACAAGGGCATGTTCAGAACTGAAAAGGCAGCTCCTTTCTACTAGTGCTTTTAACATTTAGCAGCTTTGCAGCCCGAGCTTTTGACCTTAACACAACAAGGAAAACACGAGAGACAGCGTTTCTGGCATTGATCAAAGTGATTAGTCTGTGTAACAGTTCCGCATTGAGAAATGGATGAAATGATGATGTATGGAACATTCATGAGATCCAGGTGGTGCCCTAAATTGCTTTAACCTCTCAAGACTAGGGTCCAAATCCAGTTAAGGAGCTAATTAATATCACCTCTCACTTTCATCTGAGAAGGGTCACATAAAAAAACACACAACAGTCAACACTTTCCCCTTTCCCTTGAACGGACAGGATTTAAGAATCTTAAAGCTACGGTGTCCCAAAGAGTATTCATGTAATTTTTATGTTAGGATATTAAAGGCTTCACTTTATTTACTATAAATCACTGCAATTCCAAATTCATCTTGAGTTGTGATGGCTTTTTTGTCACTTAGTGGCTGTAAGAGCCTTAATAAAGTCTCGCACCCCCCAGACAGTTAGGACTTTGGGCCCTTTCCCATTCCATTTTTCTCCAAGGGTAAATTAATCTTTCTCATAGAATCATACGGAATCATAGAATCCTAGAAGTTTACGGCACAGAAGGAGCCCATTCGGCTCATCGTGTCTGTGCTGGATGAAAAAGAGCCACCCAGCCTAATCCCACTTTCCAGCTCTTGCTCCGTAGCCTTGTAGGTTATGGCACTTCAGGTGCATATCCAAGTACTTTTTAAATGTGATGAGGGTTTCTGCCTCTACCACCCTTTCAGACAGTGAGTTCCAGACCCCCACCACCCTCTGGGTGAAAAAAGTTCTCCTCAACTCCCCTCTAAACCTCCGACCAATAACCCTTGGTTATTGACCTCTCTGCTAGAGGAAATAAGTGCTTCCCATCCACTCTGTCTAGGTCCCTCAAAACTTTATACACCTCAATTAAATCTCTCGTTGACACTATTCTAATATCTAATGACCTACAGCCATCAAGGGGCTGCTGAGATACATTTTGGGGAACAGATATTGGAGGAGATATGAAATTAACAACAGCTTGCAGGAAGAACAACTGCCAGTCATGCACAGTGCCTCCCATAATCCAGTGTGATTCTATTGTGAGAAAACTAATGTATCCGTGACACATTGGAGAGTTTATTGGGATAGTCCTCCACTTCTTCTGAAGCAATCCTCAGATGCTTGGGGTGGGGTGGGAGGGGGGTGGGGTCAATCTGTTGCCAGAAAAACCATCATACCCAACTCACTTCAAAGTGTTTGAGGACTCCCACTGAAGGTCCTGTTGGATCTCGGTGTGTGCTACTCATGACTTCCTTTTATATATTGTATCGCTCTGTACAAAGCTATGTAGTCCACCTGGATCCAAATATTGCAGCTATATGCCTTATTGTACATACTAGTAGATCTCCCGCAGCATTGAGTTGGAGGTTTTAGAATACCAGCAGTATTATGCAAAGTAATGGGGTTTTTATTTGTTCATGGGATGTGGGTGTCGCTGGCAAGGCCCAGCATTTATTGCCCATCCCTAATTGCCCTTGAGAAGGTGGTGGTGAGCCGCCTTCTTGAACCGCTGCAGTCCATGTGGTGAAGGTGCGCCCACAGTGCTGTTAGGGAGGGAGTTCCAGGATTTTGACCCAGCGACGATAGAGGAACGACGATATTCTTCCAAGTCAGGATGGTGTGTGACTTGGAGGGTAACTTGGAGGTGGTGGTGTTCCCGTGCACCTGCTGCCCTTGTCCTTCTAGGTGGTAGAGGTCGCGGGTTTGGGAGGTGCTGCCGAAGAAGCCTTGGCGAGTTGCTGCAGTGCATCTTGTAGATGGTACACACTGCAGCCACGGTGCGCCGGTGGTGGAGGGAGTGAATGTTTAAGGTGGTGGATGGGGTGCCAATCAAGCAGGCTGCTTTGTCCTGGAGCTTCTTGAGTGCTGTTGGAGCTGCGCTCATCGAGGCAAGTGGAAAGTATTCCATCACATTCCTTACTTGTGCCTTGTAGATGGTAGAAAGGTTACCAGGGATTATCAGCATTGGGTGTGGCCCGTGGATTTGATAGCACTGGGATGGGGTCTTGGGATCCAACAGTAGTTTAAGCTGGGCTCCCAGAATCTGAGAGCACTGGGAGGGGTATCCTAGATCCCCAGGAACACTGAAGAGGGAGATCCTAGGAACACTGAAGTAGGTCTTGGGATCTGGGGTCACTGAGAGTGACATCCTAGGGCCGAGAGGTATTGAAAAGAGAGTTGTTAAGATCTGGGAACATTAAAGAAATAAATGAGAGAAAGTATTTGCAATTATATAGCACCTTTCATAATCTCAGGATATGCCAAAGCACTTCACAGGCATTACTTTTGAAGTTTAGTCACTGTGACAATGTAGGGAAACGCGGCATCCAAATATGCACACAGCAAGGTTCCACAAACAGCAATGAGATAAATGACCAGATAATTTGCTTTAGTGATGTTGGTTGAGTGATAAATGTAGGCCAGGAAACCAGGAGAACTCCCCTGCTCTTCTTTGAATAGTTCCATGGGACCTTTTATATCCATCCGAGAGGGTAGATGGTGTCCTGGATTAACTTCTCATCCAAAAGATGTCTAACAGTGCAGCACTGCACTGAAGTTCCAGCCTGGATTATGCGTTCAAGTCTTTGGAGTGGGGCTGGAACTCACAACCTTCTGACTCAGAGGTAAGGATCTGCGACTAAGCCAAGGTTGGGGGAGGTTATGGGATAAGGGAGCACTGGGAATGTGGCCTAAAGGTTTGTGAGCACTGAAGAAACCATGGCATGTGAGAATGGGGGAGGGATAGAGGACATCTGAAGTGGGAGTTCCTGGGGACCAGCAGGATGTGCAAGGTGGTTTTGGAGTATTGGCCATTGCTGGGATTTGGCAGCGTTGGGGGCGGCAGGTTCTAGAACCCTTGTGTGTGTGGGGGGGGGGGGGGGGGGGGGCGGGGGCGGGATAAAAGAATGGGATCCAAAATGCTATTGGCCCCTTTGAACCATCAAGATCTTTTATCTCGTATGTTCCTGAATTTCAGGTACCCCCACCAGCACTTTCCCCATTGGTAGCCAGTCTCTATCTTTATGTTCTTATTTTTAAGTACTTACACAAATATTCTGATGTTGAAATTAATGGACAGAAAATGAAAGGCTAGAGCTACCTTCGAGCAATTCCCTCAGATGCACTCTGGGAATGCACCGGGAATACAAAATTAGCGAGTTTGAAGACTTTAATAAACATAAATTTACATAAACAGACAAATCTGCCACCCACAGGCCAGGTTATGGAAGTACAGAGTCATAGACGATCACATTAATGGAAATATCTCATTAAAACCGAGTTAGGGCAGATGTCACCAGGCGTGAACATAGAGCTTTTAAATGGAAGGATGACAGGAATTATTCATTTTAATAACATGTAGATATTGTGGAATTGTTTACTCTATGTAGTTTGTTTTGATTTTGTCATGTACTTCTGTATCAACTTGTTGGATGTCAGGGTCCAGAAATGCTGTAAAAATACGTTGATCCCATTTGTGATGTGGTCTACTATAAAATGTACAGAAGGTGCTACAGTTTAAAGTATTTGGCACTATGTTACTGTATGAAAAAGATCTGTCCTATAAGTGGAATAAAATGATATCAGACTTCATTTTATAAATTGCTGCTACCTGTATAAGCTTCCCCCAC
This sequence comes from Squalus acanthias, assembly GCA_030390025.1. Lineage (NCBI taxonomy): Eukaryota > Metazoa > Chordata > Chondrichthyes > Squaliformes > Squalidae > Squalus > Squalus acanthias. Next base: position 115,888,655 of record CM059434.1, read on the forward strand.
AGGACCACTTTTAAAGAATTTCAGCGTGTGCCCAAACTCTTAAATGTACTCTTGGTTCAATATGTGAATTCATAAAATAACTCCCATCAAAACAAGGTGGAGCAGTGAACTAGCCCACCGATGTGATGTGCAGTGGAGAGGCAGAATGTAAATTTGAAGAGAGAGAGAGAGAAAGAACTTCCAAACAATTATCTTAAAAGGGAGATTGTTAGTGGTTTGATCAAGAATTTGCAATGATATTTTCATGCATTGTTGCTTTAACAGTGCTAAGTGTTTGTGACAGCATTATTAAGACACTAACTTCAGCTGGAGTTGCCTAGAGTATGAAATTGGGGTTAAGGGAGAAAAGCAAAATTATGTTTTAATATATGTATAATGAAATCATATCTAATATTTAGCAAAAGGTTAGCCGGTCAGGCAAACAACAATGATATGCCTTTAACAACAATTCTGTTTTGCCAGTGCATTTATATTCCATGAAAATTCCTTAAACATTTCTCCCATTGAGGAAGCACTGAGGACAGAGATCGGGTCCAAGCTACAAGTAAAAGAAAATACACAAGCAACCAAATTCATCTTTAGATATTTCTCCTCGAATGATCGCACCAGAATCCAATTAGTAGACAAAACTCAGTGAGCAGCGCTAGGATTTCCACTCCGTCTGTGTGTCTGCGTAACTTCCAAGTATCATTTCAGCTCTCAATCCACGAAAGTGCAAGAATGTTAGATGTATTGCAAAGCAATCCGAGTTTACTGACCCATTCAGTGTAGTGGGATGGAAAAAGCATTGCATTTCAAAGGATGGGCACAACAAGATCCTTTGGAATGTGCCCGAGCTGCCAACATGCTCTGGTGATCAGTATGATTCCCCTTGTGCTGAGCTGCAGATTTGGAAAAAGCGTTCAGTTAAAGTGCTGTCCTGAAAACGAATGTACTTGCCATTCAACTCCAAAAAGAAAGATTTGCATTTCTACAGCGCCTTTCACAACCTCAGGACGTCCCAAGGCACTTTACAGCCAATGAAGTACTTTTTGAAGTGTAGTCACTGTTGTAATGTAGGAAACGCGGCAGCCAATTTGCGCACAGCAAGCTCCCACAAACAGCAATGTGATAATGACCAGATAATCTGTTTTAGTGATGTTGGTTGAGGGATAAATATTGGCCCCAAGACACCGGGGAGAACTCCCCTGCTCTTCTTCAAAAGAGTGCCATGGGATCTTTTATGTCCACCTGAGAGAGCAGACGGTTTAACGTCTCATCTGAAAGACGGCACCTCCGACAGTGCAGCACAGCACTGGAGTGTCAGCCTGGATTTCTGTGCTCAAATCTGGAGTGGGACTCTGAACCCACAACGTTCTGACTCAGAGGCGAGAGTGCTACCCACTGAGCCACAGCTGACAAGGCGGAAACCAGCTAAGTTTTAAAAGACCGGGCAAAAAACATCACCCCTGCTAGCTCAGTGGGTATCTTGCCAATGTGGTATGGCATGGAGCCAGAAAGCTCTCGGGAGGTTTTCGGTTTGTTCTATAGTTTGTGTTGAGTTTACTGAACTCAGCTAGAGCAGTGATGTGGATATTACATCCAGCCTCAGCATCTCCAGGCTGGGGAGGGTTCAGCGAGGGTTCTTACACTGGTCACTGTTAACCAGCTGACAGTGTACATGTGCAGACGTCAGGCGAGCAGAGGAGCGGGCTCAGTTTTTAATACAGGCGAGCAGCCCATCACTACTAACTATCCAGGCTAATTCATACTGGGCTGGAAATTCATCTCAGGCAGTGGCGCAGAACGGGCGGTATCGGATCGGACGCCAGTTACACGCAGCGCTGGATATTCAGTCCCATTACAGTCAATGGGATTTATAAATCCGGCACTGTGTGTAACGGGCAGCCGATCCGATACCGGCCGTTCTGCGCCACCGCCGGAGACGAATTTCTCGGCCAATGAATACCCACTGGGACAAGGAACCAGTTTGTTAACAGCCAGGTGTAAAATTTTACTCCAGTATGAGTTGGGACCTCGAGCTGCAGCAAGGTGAGGGGACAGGAGAAGAAATAAACTGTTGGTAGGAAAATAATCCATGAAAATATTTCTAAAGGTAGAAAATAAATGCTACACCAGGGTTTGTCTGATTTAACAATGAAAAGGGAAATCTTTAAATGTATTGTTTTGTTAGACTGCCGCTGTATTGGGATAACACTCAGTCAGTGGTGCTTCTGCTCTTTAATCGTGTCGGAACTATGCTCTGTATCTTTAGCGGGACACAGGATGAACAGATTTTTTTGAGCCTGCATATAGCACCACCAACAGCATCAGGACAAGCAGCTCAATGAAAACAGGTTCTGATTCTGTAGGTGCCTACAGATTTGGAGATCATGTACATGGGAATATAGGAACAGGAGGAGGCCATTCAGCCCCTCGAGCCTGTTCCGCCATTCAGTGAGATCATGTCTGATCTGCACCTTAACTCCATTTACCCGCCTCTGCTCCATACCCCTGGATACCCTAACCTAACAAAAAGCGATCGCTCTCAGCATCCACAGCCTTTTGGGGGAGTGGCTTCCAGATTTCTACCATCCTTTGCGTGAAAAAAAATCCTTCCTGATTTCACTCCTAATTGGCCGAGCTCTAATTTTAAGATTATGCCCCCTTGTTCTGGATTCCCACCAGAGGCAATAGTCTCTCAGTATCTACCCTATCAAACCTCTTTATCATTTTAAAGACCATGATCAGAGCTGCCCTTAACCTTCTAAACTCAAGGGAATACAAACCAACTTTATGCAACCTGTCCTTATGATTTAAACCTTTAAGCCCTGGATTCCTTCTGGTAAATCTGCGCCTGTACCAGTTGCAAGATAATTACGGTTCCTGAGGTTCCGTGCCCAAAACTCAATACAATACTCCAGATGGGGTCTGACCAAGGTTCTGCACAACTGAAGCATTACCTCCTTATTATTGTATTCCAACCCCTTTGAGATAAAGGCCAACATTCCATTAGCTTTTTTGATTACTTTCTGTTCCTGTGCACTAGCTTTTAGTGATTTGTGTACCTGGGCACTCAAATCTCTGAGCTCTTCTACAGCTCTTGGTCTCTCACCATTAAGAACATTTTCCAATTTGTCTTTCTCGGAACCAAAGTGAATGGATTCACACTTCTCCACATTGACCTCCATCTGCCGTAGTCTGGCTTCCCCCCCCCGCCCCCACCTCTCCGATTGCAAACTTTACCGATCCCCCCCCTCACTTACTGAGCTGGTGACCTTTCCCGTGGTTGCTCAGCAGCAGCCTGATCCACCACGGATTTCACGCCCCGCCGAATGGCAGTGACATCATCCCTGCCGGCTTTGGGCGGGACTCATTGTCGTGGCGTTCAAATGAGACCCGGGAGTTAAAAATCTCCCGGGCCTTAAGCAGAGGGCGGCAGGACGGATGACCCTTCAACTCAGTCCCACACACCCAATCCCAGCCAGGGTTAAAATCAGGGCTAAACTGTCTCGATGAAGAATTAGCAGAACATGAAAGCCTCCAGTGTAAGATGGTGTTATTGCAAAGCAAGTTAATATCATTCCTGGTGAGCTTTATCATTGTTAACAAAAATCTATTTGCTTTTTTTTGTGGTGATCAGGTTAATGAACATCCGTGCTGAGAAGCAGAACACTTTCCCCACTCTTAATGCAGCATTACCATGTATCTTGGTCAGGAAAACACAAGTCAGATGACGAGTAAAGTTCTCTTCAGTCAAGCTCTGCAATGTTCCTTCGGAGCGTAATTGTGAAATGTTCTATTACAGTCATCAAGATGAAGCCTCGGAATGAGTTTGAAGTCAGTACCAATTTTCCATCCTGTGGTCCTGCACCACAAAGGAATGAGGTGAATCTGCTCAAACTCATTTCACGGAGGAGCCTAACAGACAGAGAGGACATTCATCAAATCCGTCTGCACTGGAATTGAAACAAAAGCACACAAAAGAAGAGACATTACAGCATAGTGCCATCCAATCCCCCGACACGGGAAGCTTCTAATCAAGGTTTTGCCATGCCAGGGAGTCTGCAATAGTCAATTGTGGTTTTAATTTTCATCTCAGCATGTTTTAATGCAGTCTGTTAGCTCTTTTATCCTGCTTGAAATATCCATTAATTCATAATGATACTATATATTTTTTCAGGCACAATTTGTGTATTCTCTACAGGGACATATGAAAAAAATAACTGGATCTGTATTGCCTTGATATCAAAACCACAATCAAATTACTATCGAGGTTACGTGATTGATTAAAGTTGGTCATGAAACTAAAACTGAGAATGTAAATAAGAAGGAATAACTTGAAAAAAGAGGGGGTCTTGAAGGTTCCTGCAGTCTCTGGAATGTGCCCTTTGTGAATAAACTGCGTATATCATTGACAACATTTACAAAGTATATTCATAGCAAATAGAACAAATGGCCTAGCATGTAAATATCAAATGTCAAAGAAATTTCCTTACGCTTTTTCAGTAGAATTGCAGATATGACAAACGATAGAATGGTTCATACATTGTTTTCTGAATAAAACAAAGTATAGTGGACCATCCCTTAACAACATTAGTGAGCTAAATAAAAGGTGTACCATAGAAACTTAAGTTAACTGTCCATTTAAGAACTTGTGGGTTGGTAAAGGTTTGCTGAATGGTATTATTTATAAGGTGGGCTAGAGGCTTCTTGCACCCTCATCCCATCATCTGTGATCTTCATCAGATTCCATGGGGGGAATTTCCAATGGAGTGGGTGACTTACCTGGCCCGATCAAGGCAGCTGCAACTTTAAATTGCAGCTGTCAAGAACACGCACTCGAAGCCAGCGGGGTTTCTTGATTAAAGATGCAGATCAGTCCCGATGAAATTCATCGGGACCCGACTGCAATCTTAGCCTCGGGTGTGCGTGGGCAAGCCCTCATGGCCTCCTCGCCAGGTCGAACCTGTTGGGATGTGGATCAAGGGCCAGAAGATGCCCAGAAAGGTAAGTTATATTTTCAACATTTGGGGATTTCTTTGTGCAGCAGGAGTGCCATCGGGTCCTCGGTGACCGCCTCCTCCCGCCCGGAATCCCTCGTCCCGCCCACCGGGCAGGTACTGATTTCCGCCAGGCTCGGGCGGGAGTCTGACCTCCGATATGGAAATGAAGCCCGGTAGGCAAAATCTCTCCAGCCATCATGCAATGCAAGCTTGCCGCTCGCCCCAGCCTCCACACTAACCCATCCCGTTCATCAGTAAGGTGGCCCCCCTCACCATGTCTCCCTATTCCCATCCACAGCCCACTGGCGCTGAGATGTTGCTGGAGCTGAGATATAAATAACAGCGAGAGAGAGGTGGGGATAGATATTGGGATTGTGGCCCCCAATAAAACATTAGTAAGTGGCGTGGCTTACTCAAACAGCCTACAATTTGACATTTCAGCATTTCTGCTGACGATTGTCTGCACCTTTGCACATCTGCTGGCAAGTCGATGCAGCTCAGTCTGCCCTCATTTATCACTGTTAAGCCTGGTAACATGCTGTGTGCAGCAAACCATGTTCTCAAAGGTAAATCTGAAACCATGAGCAGCGATATGGAAAGACAGCATTAGAAACCATATTTAAAGGCACATTCCAGCTGAAAATCGCGCTGTGCAATCGTAACAGATGGTTAAAGCATTTGTCTTAAATTGCATTGTCAGCTGATTAGCAGAGGTGCTGACCTGTTTATTTTTGGGGGTGGGGCGGGGGGGGGGGGTTAATGGCTTTAATGAAAAGGGGGATCCGAGGAATTTCATACAAAACGTCAATGTGTTTGACTAACATCACAAAAGCACAACTTCAGCGCAGTTGTGCGGCAATTATTTTCAGCTTACACACAACTGGCGTTTAGCTAAGATTTTCCGCACAATAAACAGCAAAGATAAACCTGCGAAGGCTGCAAGGGGAAGTGCTAAGGTGCAAGGTCTTCATTTTTTTTTTGCTTTTGCACCTGACAATTTTTTTGCTGAACGATCGGCGGTATTTTAAGTGTGCGCAATCTGGTCGTTTGTGGAGCCCATTGGCCCTCCTGCTGCTCATTGTCAGTGATTGAACACTGCTAACCGCTCCTCGAAGCTAAGGTGATAGCGGTTAATGTAAAGCTTTGCAGAATAAATCCATCATGTGCTAATGTCGAAGTGACAAGAAGCCAGTTCGAAAAGGATGGAATTCCGAATGGACAAAGTCAAGCCACATCAGACTCCATCACATCCATGGGGTAGAAATTAGGTCGCGCCCCATTTGGGGCGCAAATATCGTCTGGACGCAAATATTAGCGCCTGGCGCTAATTATCGGCACTGACTGGAAACTTCACTTTTACCGCCCCGGGAGGTGAGTGGAGCGCTAAAGCAGGCGCTGCACACCTGTCTTAAGGCGCAAAGGCCAAGGAGTGAGACGCTAACTCAGAGCGCTGGCGAAGCTCATGTAATGTCAGTCAGCAATGGAACACACACACAATGGCACGGGCCAGTTCTTAAAGGGGATGGTTAATCTTGCTTTCCATCCACATCCTGTTCATTGCAGCCTTGAATCTCGGCCTGGAGAGACTTGTACATCAAATGTGCTGGAAAGAACAATGGAGAGTACCAGGCAAAGAGCTCAGAGTGCAGCTCCCACAGTCTCTGCTAAATCGATACAAGGAATGGCAAATCAAAATGAACCTGCAAAGTGCTGCTCAGTACCCAAAACTCATTCCCACAACGTTGAATCTCTCCAGAAGTCTCTCCCTCTCTCTCTCAGAATGCGTAGTTCAAAAATGCCACCAACAATAAAAGACAGGAAGAGGCCCCCTTTAAATAGCGCCCCCCCCCAGCCCCACAGCGATTGATAGCGTTCCAGTCTTCTGGTCGTTGGATGCGCCAGGCGGTAAGGCAGGGGGCGCCACTCAATTTCTGCTCCGGGGCGCCACAAGGGCGTTGCACCATGGAATGACGTCACAATCTGCGCGCGCAGGTGGTCGCAGCGGTAAGTTTTAGCGCCGCCGCACAATCTCAAGTTAAGTTCTCGAGCGGCGCAAACATCGCTGCGCCCGGGCGTTAGCGGCTTTGCGCCCCATTAGCGCCCTCTTAAGGCGCTAACGGGAGGCGCAACCAACTGAATTTTTACCCCCATGTGTTTTAAGTTACTGCCGATGAGTGGTTCTGCTTGAGTAGTGTACCAGAGCTAAGAAAGTTGTGCAAAGCCTTCATTGCTATTCGGAATAAGTAACACCTAATAAAAAGTCTGGCAGATGATGTTAATATTTTCCTCGAAGAAAATATTTCCAAGTGAGCTCCTGCTCCTTTTGTGAATATCAGATCTCTTCATAAAAGTTCAAAGACACCTGATAGATTTTTTTTCCATTTTTCAGGATGCACTTAGAAATGTTTATACTGGGCAAAACAGTTCTTAAATCTTACACAGCAAGACTAACACATCAGGGAAATGCAAGTGAGCGTCCAATACCCTTCAAAAAAAACCGTAGTCTGTATTTGCATTGAACGTGTTGGACTTGAGATTGTGCTTTTTAAAGAATAATCTATTGTATAACAAAGAAGCCTCGCTCACATCGCCTTTCAAATCACTTTCAGGAAATGCGTTGTTTCAACGTATGATGAAAATAAAAGAGAGATTTGAAGCAGAATCTAACCTTTAACTCTTCTAAATTGGTTCCTATGGTAGCAGAGTTCATAGGATTTAAATCCCTTCACCCGCTTTCATGAACTTAACACTGAATGTCTCTCTGCTCTTTTTATATAACTGGCACTTCAGTGTCAAAGGTCCAGTTTGTTATAGTTTCAGACCTCTTTGACTAGCAACCTGTAAAGCATCTTGATAGGCTTTGTCACGAACAAGTAAAGATATTTTAATTTGAACATTTATTGTAATTCCGATGACTGTTGCACAAAGTGATTAATGCGCAAAGGAGCAGTGTGTAAAGAGGACAGTTATTAAGCTGCAGGGTCACAGAGTTTGTCCTGTAGTTTAGCAAAGACCCCGGTAACCTCGAAGCAACAAAACCACAAGTGGGTTATCAAGACCTTGCCAACAAGTTCAGGAAATTCCATATCCGGAACCACTGCGCCTCTGCCTTTATCCTCCTGGTATTTTATTTTAAGCTGAACTTTTCCCCATTTTCACATGGGAACTAATGAACAGAGGGCAGCGGCAGGTGCTGGGCTTCTGATGTGTGACATGATGCACTTCAGGAAGTAGGGGGTCACTGCTGTTTTAATTGCCGTGTGCTTTGTAGAATTAGTTGAGATGTTGTTTTCTCACCAGTGTTATGCCAACCTCCTGCTGATTTTATCCCACACATGTGGTAAGAATGTACAACCTCTTAAATCCTGTTTATATGGAATCCTTGAGCAGATCCATCTGTGAAGTAATAAACTGAAATGAAAGGACCTCACATCTCCCTCATGATTTGGCTCGAGTGAATATTCAATAACATTTAGCCATCCATCAATCAGTAATAGTTCCAAGATGATGTCTCTACTTTCAATCAACATAAACATTTCTAAAAATGACATTTTTCAATAGCTATATCGTATTTTCACCCCATGTTCCCTTCTTACTACTTTCAAGGCACTTACACATGCAGAGATATGGTTCCACTGGCACCAGTGTTCTTTGGTGCATTGCTCCAATGGCCATTCTCCTTGTGTGAGTCTAAGCCCTTAGTGTTGTAATATATTACCACATGGTTTGTCACATGGTTTGGTATGAGCATGCTCAGTTCGCTCTGGCCTAATAAAGCCAGCACATGGACGAGCAGCTCATCCTGTCTCTGTCCTTCATTTGTTCTACCCACATATATTACATTTTGGCGACGAGGAAGGGATAGAAACAGGATCATCTTTGAGTTCGGAACCAAAACAAAACAGCCCGAAAATTGGTTCAACACCAAAACCTTCAGTAAGGAGATCAGGAAGGCTCCACAAACCTGTTATTAAACTGGATTTGTAGTTCATTGAAAAGAAAAAAAGCCAGGAGTTTTTGTTATGTGCTACAAGTAATGCTGGGAAAGGTGGGACCATAGTTTTGTTGTATTTGAGAGGGGAATATGTACATTTTTTTAAGGGAGAAAGCAGGGTAATGTATTATTACATAGTTTGTCACATGGTTTAGTAGGAGCATGCTCAGTTCGCTCTGACCTAATAAAACAAACACCTTGACTCGCGACTCATCCTGTATCTGTCCTTCATTTGTTCTACCCACAAATATTACAAGCATCATCAGACATTCAATCATGTGAGCTATCACAGCCCAGCCCACCCTGACCCTGCCCTCATCTCATGTCCACACACAACGATATTCCAGCAAGGATCATTAGTGAGCAATCAAACTCGCAGTCAAGAAGCTCGACACCATCCAGGACAAAGCAGCCCGCTTGATTGGCACCCCATCCACCACCTTAAACATTCACTTCCTCCACCACCGGAGCACCGTGGCTGCAGTATGTACCATCTACAAGATGCACTGCAGCAGCTCGCCAAGGCTTCTTAGACAGCACCTCACAAACCCGCGACCTCTTCCACCAAGAAGGAAAAGGGCAGCAGACACATGGCGACACCACCACCTCCAAGTTCCCCTCCAAGTCGCATACCATCCTGACTTAGAAGTATATCGCCGATCCTTCATCGTCGCTGGGTCAAAATCCTGGAACTCCCTCCCTAACAGCACTGTGGGAGCACCTTCACCACTCGGACTGCAGCGGTTCAAGAAGGCGGCTCACCACCACCTTCTCAAAGGCAATTAGGGATGGGCAATAAATGCTGGCATTGCCAGTGACGCCCTGATCCCATAAACGAATAAAAAAAAAACAGGTCATTGAGAAAGTTTTCCACCTATTAATATTAATCATTCATATAACCTACAATCCTCAGCAGAGGCGGAGAGAAAATCCGAAGGAAAGAGCAGGCGCAGTACAAAGATTCCAGAGGATGTTTGACTGAACACAACTTTTGGAAAGTCAATAGAGGTTTATGGTCATGAAAGAAAATAGCGCGTAAGAGTAGGAAAGTGTAAACTTATGTAAAAATCAAACTACTCCAAAATGTATAATAGATGAAACTGAAAATAGACGAGATGCAAGAACTACAAAGCTCCATCAAGACGCTGCTACTGAAAGGAAGCTCTACAACAAACCGACAAAGCAATGGAAAGCAGTGTTGTTTTGAGTGCTCGTCACTGCTCCGACTAGACTGCAAGGGCCGGAAATTCCGTGGTGCTCTACTGGTTCACACGTTCTCACCGAATTCCAAAAACGTCCAGTTCATTTTAAACAGGTTAACAACTTTGTCAAACCGCACTCAAGAGGTTTGGCATGACCACGTTACCCAGTGGACTAAAAATGAAGTGCACAAAGGAATTTCAACCCCGAAAGTCTGATTTACTTTCTTTCTGGATGTGGTACATTGAGAACTTAAACTATACTCAAAAAAAGGAAGGTTTGCTATCACAAATTACAGAAAAATAAATAGCTGTTTAATAAAAGTTCTTTTAATTGTTAGACCTTGACATGAAGCTGCCTGGTCGAGTATTCTGCTACTGTGCTCCTTTTATGGAGCCGGTGTGTGAAAGCTGTTTTTACCTGAACTGAGTGATAGGAGGGTTAAGTGGGAAGCTGAACTCTAAAGAGAGAGCCTCTTTTTATCTGGCTTTCATGCAACATGGCTGTCAGTAAATTGTTATACCTGCAGTCTGGAGTGCCCTTCTCTGTTTCCACAGAGGACCATACCGTCAAGTATGAACTTTGCCAGAGCTGCTTTAGGGAAGTCTAAACGGAAGTGAAATTAGGCTGAATATGTTAAAATGACTCCAGCTTATTTTGTGTGAGTGGGGTTGAACATTCTAATGAGACCCTCCTAAAAAATATTATTTAAGAAAAAATATTTTTGTACAAATAGGAGTCATTTTTTGACTACCAGAAAGTTGGGAATTGAGAAGCATGTTGTGCATGATTGAAATGGCCAGAATACCGTGTACAGATAGAGAGAATTGAACCATGTGTGAAAAATAATGATCCTTGACTGTTGGGACCTTAAAATTGTTACGTCAAGGATGTACAGTATAATGAAGGATAATAGGTGAGAAGAATATTCTAGGATTGTGCTCCATTTGCCCCAGGCAGCGGGAGGGTGATGAGAGAGAAACTTTACACCACTTTTAATCAAGAGATGAAATGGGTCAGGTAGTCTCCATGGGGGCGAAATTTGGTTATGTCCCGTTTGGGGGCGGTAACCGAATTATCGCCGGAGATTTAGTGCCTGGTGCGGAAGTACCGCCCCGGCCGCTAGATTCAGCTTACCGCCCCAGCGAGGAAGCGGTGCGCTATCTCAGGCGCTCCATTTCCTCTCGGGGCGGAAGTCGGGGCCACAAAGCGCAGTAACGCTGGAGCCCTCCACGGCCGCTCCGCGTGGCGTTGACGCATTTCAGCGCCCCTCCCCTTCTGTTAAAGGGGAGGGACGCTGCGAGCTCGGCAGGACCTCCGATGGCCCACACTAGCCCACCAGGGCGGCATGGTGCCGTGGCTGCAGCCCGACACTGAGACGCGGTGCCAGGCTGCGCGATGGCGGCCATGGACCACGCCAAGTGATGCCACGGAGGGCCGACCTGGAAGTCGGCCAAAAAAGATAAAATGGTGCCGCGGATCGCAGCCGCACCGCCCTTTAATTAGCGCCCCACGAGCGGAGATCGGCCCAGCTCGTGAGCCGCGAGACTGGCGCTGACACTGCCCACGGCAGCCTCGCGGGACGCAGCAGAATTTCTGCCACGGGGCGGTAAGGGGTCACGGTGATGACGTCATCGCTGGCGGCGTAGCGGCCCGGGGCACTACCGGCGGGGGCGCGGCGCTATCGGCACTAACGGCAGGCGCAAAGAAGCCGAATTTCGCGAACCATGTCTATGGATGTTATTTATATGGACTTCCAGGTGGCATTTGATAAAGTCCCTCATAAGAGGCTGTTAGATAAGGTAGAAGCCCACGGAATTGAGGGCAAATTACTGACCTGGTTAGGAAATTGGCTGAGCGGCAGGAGACAGGGAGTAGGGATAATGGGCAGGTACTCAAATTGGCAGGATGTGACTAGTGGTGTCCCGCAGGGATCTGTGTTGGGGCTTCAACTATTCACAGTATTTATTAACGACTTAGATGATGGCATAGACAGTCATATCTCCAAATCTGCCGATGACACAAAGATAGGTAGCATTGCAAGCAGTGTAGATGAAAGCATAAAATTACAAAGGGATATGGATAGATTAAGTGAATGGGCAAAACTGTGGCAAATGGATTTCAATGTAAGCGAGGTCATCCACTTTGGACCTAAAAAGGATAGAACAGGGTACTTTCTAAATGGTGAAATGCTAAAAACAGTGGAGGTCCAAAGAGACTTGGGGGTCCAGGTACATAGATCATTAAAATGTCATGAACAGGTACAGAAAATAATCAAAAAAGCTAATGGAATGCTGGCCTTTATATCTAGAGGACTAGAGTACAAGGGGGTAGAAGTTATGCTGCAGCTATACAAAACCCCAGTTAGACCACACCTGGAGTACTGTGAGCAGTTCTGGGCACCACACCTTAGGAAGGATATATTGGCCTTGGAGGGAGTGCAGCGTAGGTTTACCAGAATGATACCCGGACTTCAAGGATTAAATTACGAGGAGAGATTACACAAATTAGGGTTGTATTCCCTGGAATTTAGAAGGTTAAGGGGTGATCTGATCAAAGTTTTCAAGATATTAAGGGGAACAGAGAGGGTAGATAGAGAGAAACTATTTCCGCTGGTTGGGGATTCTAGGACTAGGGGGCATAGTCTAAAAATTAGAGCCAGACCTTTCAGGAGTGAAATTAGGAAACACTTCTACACACAAAGGGTGGTAGAAGTTTGGAACTCTCTTCCGCAAACGGCAATTGATGCTCGATCAACTGTTAATTTTAAATCTGAGATTGATAAATTTTTGTTAACCAAAGGTATTAAGGGATGTGGGGCAAAGGTGGGTATATGGAGTTAGGTCGCAGATCAGCCATGATCTCATTGAATGGCGGAACAGGCTCGAGGGGCTAAATGGCCTCCTCCTGTTCCTGTGTTCCTGTGATAGAGGAGATGGTGGTTGATGGACTTTATAACATTGTCATCTCTACGTGCTTCAATGCTTCAACCAGTGTACACTGAAGACAATGAGCCTCTGTTTCTCATAAGGTTTTAAAGCTGGTTTGAACAAGCAGTCTCATAAAAATCGTGTTTAAAGTTACAAAAATGGGATTATTTATGTATTCTCAGCCAAATTGGCAAAAGAACCAGAGGGGAGATGAGGAGAATTTTTTTTACACAGCGAGTTGTTGTGATCTGGAATGCGCTGCCTTAAAGGGCGGTGGAAGCAGATTCAATAGTAACTTTCAAAAGGAATTGGATATATACTTGAAAAGGAAAAAATATACAGGCGTATGGGAAAGAGCTGGGGGGAGTGGGATTAGTTGGATAACTCCACCAAAGAGCCGGCACAGGCACGATGGGCCAAATGGCCTCCTTCTGTGCTGTAAGATTCGGTGATTCCATGAAAATTTCATGTAGCATTTGTAAGAAGACATCCATTGTCAGATATTATTCAAAATATCTTTCTCAGAAAGTAAATTTATTTATAAACAAAATATATGCCGATAATTACGTGGAAGCTCACAAATTTTTCAATTCAAACTTATTAGATTTAGAATATGTGCAGGTAATGTGACCACTTGCCTCCCAGTTAGAGGGGGAATTTTAAACTTAAACAGTGGGTGGGTTGGGGGCGTGGGGGCAGTTCAATTGTTAAAAATCAGAATCCCGACCTGAACCCACCTCCGACCCGCCCACTTCCGGTTTTAATGGAGGCGGGACGGGGCGGGCAGCCAATCCGCTGCCAGGAGGTGGGGCGACAATTTAAACATCATAATGAGGCCGGAAGCCTCTTTTTAAACCTCCATTTTGTTTATAATTCTATCTGGATGGGTTTTGCACAATCTGTAAAACCCGGCAGTTACAACAAGGCGGGGACTGCAGGATCCAGGAAGTTAGAGCCTTTATACCTACAGGAAACTCTCGTTTAAACGGCACCTAAATATCCGGAATTCTCTATTAACCGGCAAAATTCAGGAGTAGGTTCAGGTAAGTTTTACTGTATATTAGTGGCCGTGTAACCCGTGTTCCTGCACCTGTGGCCGTGTAACAGGGACTCCTGGATCTGTGGCCGTGTAACCGGGACTCCTGCACCTGTGGCCGTGTAATAGGGCTCTCGTACCTTGGTAGGTATACATCTCCGTTATCCGGAATTTTTAATAAACCGGCACCATCCCGGTCCCGTAGGTGCCGGATACCAAAGAGTTTCCTGTACCTCCTGGATCCAGGATCCCTGCCTAACTCACCCCCCGCGATCGGAGATTCCCCTACGAGGCCTTCGATCACCAGCCCCCGCCCAGGCCTACTCCCCCCGTCCCCTGCCGATGATGCCGAGGGCCACGATCTTTCCCCCCCCCACCGATCCTCTGGTGGCCGGCCACGATCTTCCCTTCACCCACCCCGATCCTCTCTCCCCCCCACCTCGATCTTCTGCCCGGCGCCCCCCCCCCACCCGATCCTTTTAACTGCCCGGCCCCCCCTCGTGAACCCTCCCTCCCTCCTCTGTGTGGCCTTGTACCACAGGCTCACCCGCCCTCTCCTTCCGGGCTGGCTGCTGTCGGGAAACCGAGGCCTCGCATGCAAATCAGGCCCGGCCGTTAAAGACGGCTTCAGAGCCCCGCACCCCCCCCAGCCCCCAACCTGCGTTCCTCCTTAAAATCCAGCCCAGAAGTTCATGAGGTGGCCACTTGGCTCCCAGCTGGAACCTCAGAGCTGGCTGCTTCAGCTGGGTTCCTCTCATCAGTTCATAAGTGACCAGCTTCACGTTGTTGCCCTACTGAATCGAGACCTTCCATTTTGGAGTACAATGAACCTCAAAAACCCATTGCCCAGCACCGTTCACTGAAACTGTGTCTGCTCAGGTAGCAGAGTTCAGCCTTCAGAACAGTTGTAGAGATCATTGCAGCCTTGAATATCTGCCTGGAGAGACCTGCACATCAAATCTGCTGGAAAGAACAATGGAGAGTACCAGGCAAAGAGCTCAGAGTGCAGGACCAAAGTCTCTTCTAAATCGATACAAGGAATGGCAAGTCAAAATGAACCTGCAAAGTGCTGCTCAGTATCCACAACTCCTTCACACAGCGTTGAATCTCTCCAGAAGTCTCTCCCTCTCTCTCTCAGAATGCGTAGTTCAAAAATGGCACCAACAATAAAAGGCAGGAAGCGGTCACCTTTAAATAGCGCTCCCCCTTTCCCTTCATGACTGCAGAACGCTCCCCTCAACCTGTCGTTGCTTGCGTCAGGCGGTAAGGCAGGGGGCGCCACTCAATATCCTCTCCGGGGCGATACCGGGGCGTTGCGCACTCGACTGACATCACGATCTGCCGGCGCAGGAGATCGTGGTGGTAGTGTTTAGCGCCGCCGCAAAATGTCTAGTTAATTTTGCGAGCGGCGCAAACTTAGTCTTATTCTCCTGAATGAAAAACAGACGTAACTAATGACCCACCAACAGAATCACAGGAACATTTGGCACTGAAACGTGCAATTTCTGAGACTATGATTTTGTAGCCATTTAATTAGAGAAAAGCAGGAATTCTGGTTTTAGTTGGGGTGGAGGGGAATTCCACCCCATTCGAGCCCTCCAGTATTTAAACAAATAGCAGCTAAACCAACACATAGTGGCCCATAAATTTGACTGCGCTGCACCAATTTTTCAGACCTCACAGGCCTACTACTCCCCCAATCTGATTGGCAAGAAGTGGGCATATATTCCCGGCCAGGAGTGCGCCAGCTGTCATATTGGGAATGGACAAAAAATCATCGTGCAGTGCCCATGCCTGAAACAGGTGATAACCCTTTGCATATGCAAATAAGGGGCCTAAAGCCTGTTTGACGCCCCCAATGCAGGAGTGGTCCTCCTGACCATCCATTCTACATAGGATTACATAGGATTACATAGGATATACGGCACAGAATCAGCCCATTCGGCCCAACCAGTCCATGCCGGTGTTTATGCTCCACATGAGCCTCCTCCCGTCTTTCCTCATCTAACTCTATCAGCATAACCCTCTATTCCCTTCCCCCTCTTATGCTTATCTACCGCCCCTTAAATGCATCTATACTATTTGCTTCAACCACTCCCTGTGGTAGCGAGTTCCACATTCTCACCACCCTCTGGGTAAAGAAGTTTCTTCTGAATTCCCTATTGGATTTCTTGGTGACTATCTTATATTGATGGCCTCTAGTTATGCCCTTCCCCACAAGTGGAAACATTCTTTCTGTATCTACTCTATCAAAACCTTTCATAATTTTAAAGACCTCTATTAGGTCACCCCTCAGCCTTCTCTTTTCAAGAGAAAAGAGACCCAGCCTGTTCATCCTTTCCTGATAGGTATACCCTCGCATTTCTGGTATCATCCTTGTAAATCTTCTCTGCACCCTCTCTAGTGCCTCTCTATCCTTTTTATAATATGGTGACCAGAATTGTACATAAAGAACGAGGGACGCCGCACCTTCTAACCCGGCCTCCGAACTCCCTCGCCCCCGGCTTCTGATCTCCCCTCTCGCCCGCCTCCAATCTTCCCTCTCCACTCCACCTCCGATCTCCTCTCCCTCCCTCCCCACCTCAAATCTTACCTCCCACCCCGCCTCCAACCTTCCCTTCCTCTCCACTTCTGATCTTCCCTCCCCGCCTGCGATCTGCTCTCCCTCTCCATCTCCGATCTTCCCTCCCTCCTTGTGCACAGATAAAAATAAAATCTGAGAATTATGATTTTTTTCCGTCTCAAATATGGCAACTATGGTCAATCTAACTTTCACTTTCTTTGTATTTGAGATTCCTATGGATCTAAAATAGTGATCTTTTTCATACTGAATGTCCATCAGACTTTTGACTACTCATTGAGTGACAAGGATTCAGGTTCTCTCAACTGAATGCCTCTGCTAGCCGGATATAAAGATCCGTCTTTCTACATCACTAAAACAGATGATCTGGTCATTATCACATTGCTGTTTGTGGGAGCTTGCTGTGCACAAATTGGCTGCTGCGTTTCCCACATTACAACAGTGACCACACTTTAAAAAGTGCTTCATTGGCTGTAAAGCACTTTGGGATGTCCTGAGATTATGAAAGGCGTTATAGAAATGCAAGTCTTTCTTTTCTATTTTAGAAGGATTGTCGGAAATATCTGATGGTGGAGGGTGAAAAATAATTCTGCTGAGCACATCTACTGCAGTCCTCTCAATCCCTCTCATTCTGAAGTGTTTCAACCACCTATGGTTGCTGCACTAGTACACCTGCAGATGATTCAAAAATTGGTTGTGTGGTTGATAATGAGGAAGAAAGCTGTAGACTACAGGAAGATATCAATAAATTGGTCAGGTGGGCAGAAAAGTGGCAAATGGAATTCAATCCAGCGAAGTGTGAGGTAATGCATCTGGGGAGGACTAACAAGGTAAAGGAATACACAATAAATGGTAGGACACTGAGAAATATAGGGGAACATAGGGACCTTGGAGTGCATGTCCACAGATCCCTGAAGGTAGCAGGACAGGTAGATAAGGTGGTTAAGAAGGCATACGGGATACTTGCCTTTATTAGCCGTGGCACAGAATACAAGAGCAGGGGGGTTATACTTCAACTGTATAAAACACTAGTTAAGCCACAGCTAGAGTACTGTGTGTAGTTCTGGTCACCACATTACAGGAAGGATGTGATTGCACTAGAGAGGGTACAGAGGAGATTTACGAGGATGTTGCCAGGACTGGAGAATTTTAGCTATGAGGAAAGATTGGATAGGCTGGGGTTGTTTTCTTTGGAACAGAGGAGGCTGAGGGGAGATTTAATTGGGGTGTATAAAATTATGAGGGGCCGAGATAGAGTGGATAGGAGCAGAGAGGTCAATAACCAGGAGGCATAGATTTAAAGTAATTGGTAGAAGGATTAGAGGGGAGTTGAGGAGAACTTTTTTCACCCAGAGGGTGGTGGGGGTCTGGAACTCACTGCCTGAAAGGGTGGTAGAGGCAGAAACCCTCATCACATTTAAAAGGTACTTGGATATGCACTTGAAGTGCCGTAGCCGACAGGGCTACGGACCAAGAGCTGGAAAGTGGGATTAGGCTGGAGAGCTCTTTGTCAACCAGCAGACATGATGGGCCGAATGGCCTCCTTCTGTGCTGTAAGTTTCTATGATTCTACCTCTCAACCTCTGAAATAATCAGGAACCCAGCTCACAACATCAGGGACAACTTATATTTTCCTTCTTTAATTCTCTAATATCTTTCCCCGTATTCATTTTCCTTTTGAAACAATTCACACGTTTAGTCCAAATACAGAGATTGGACTGTTTGTTGGATTTTTGTTCTTTAATCCGTCTTTCTTTCTAATACTTACTGAGATCGTATACCATCCGATTAGTGGAAGACGACTATTCCCAGTTCGGACATGGGCCATTCTATGAGGAAAAACAATCTGCTCTTAATTCCCGATTGCTAGTATGTTGGTGTAATTACCAGTAGGACTGTGTGGTTTATGGTCGTTGAAATCTAAATTGCCCAAGGCAGGGATCGCTGGTGTAGTGAGACACCAGGAATATCAAGCCTCTATCAATGATAGCATCAGCATTCATTATTTACACCGAACATTACCAAAAGTCAACTGAAATTGACGTAACC
Organism: Squalus acanthias; assembly: GCA_030390025.1. NCBI lineage: Eukaryota > Metazoa > Chordata > Chondrichthyes > Squaliformes > Squalidae > Squalus > Squalus acanthias. Next base: position 115,907,430 of record CM059434.1, read on the forward strand.
TGACAAAAAGTCAATTTTAAATCTTTCTACCTGATTCTGAGCAGGCGTTGCTCAATCTAATTAGAATTGTAACTAATTGATTTCTGAGGAGGATTCCAGTGGAAACTTCTCTTTTTAATAAATCAATGTTTGCATACGTGAAATCACTCTGTTTCCAAACTAATTAATCGTGTGAAACATTTTGGCATATCAGGTGCTGTATCAATGCAAAGATTTTTCTGGCCTTCCTCCTAATATGTGGTGCTAAATGGAAATATTAATTATTGGAATGGTGGCTGTATCTGTTCTCTGAGTAGCATAGTTGTTATGTTACTTGACTAGTAATCCTAACAGGCCTGGATTAATGATCTGGATTGGTACGAGTTCAAATCCCACCAGGACAGCTGGGGAATTTAAATTCAGTTAATTAAATATTTTTTTCATTCGTTCATGGGATGTGGGCGTCGCTGGCAAGGCCAGCATTTATTGCCCATCCCTAGTTACCCTTGAGAAGATGGTGATGAGCCGCCTTCTTGAACCGCTGCAGACCATGTGGTGAAGGTGCTCCCACAGTGCTGTTAGGGAGGGAGTTCCAGAATTTTGACCCAGCGACGATGAAGGTACGGCTGATATACTTCCAAGTCAGGATGGTGTGTGACTTGGAGGGGAACTCGGAGGTGGTGGTGTTCCCATGCACCTGCTGCCCTTGTCCTTCCAGGTGGTAGAGGTCGCAGGTTTGGGAGGTGCTGCCAAAGAAGCCTTGACGAGTTGCTGCAGTGCATCTTGTAGATGGTATACACTGCAGACACGGTATGCTGGTGGTGGAGTGATTGAATGTTTAAGGTGGTGGATGGGGTGCTAATCAAGCGGGCTGCTTTGTCCTGGATGGTGTCGAGCTTCTTGAGTGTTGTTGGAGCTGCACTCATCCAGGCAAGTGGAGAGTATTCCATCACACTCCTGACTTGTGCCTTGTAAATGGTGGAAAGGCTTTGGGGAGTCAGGAGGTGAGACACTCACCGCAGAATACCCAGCCTCTGATCTGCTCTTGTTGCCACAGTATTTATGTGGCTGGTCCAGTTAAGTTTCTGGTCAATGGTGACCCCCAGGATATTGATGGTGGGGGATTCGGTGATGGTAATACCGTTGAATGTCAAGGGGAGGTGATTAGACTCTCGCTTGTTGGAGATAGTCATTGCCTGGCACTTCTGTGGCACGAATGTTACCTGCCACTTATCAGCCCAGGCCTGAATGTCGTCCAGGTCTTGTTGCATGTGGGCACGGACTGCTTCATTATCTCAGGAGTTGCGAGTGGTGCTGAGCACTGTGCAGTCATCAGCGAACATCCCCACTTCTGACCTTATGATGGAGGGAAGGTCATTGATGAAATAGCTGAAGATGGTTGTGCCTAGGACACTGCCCTGAGGAACTCCTGCAGCGATGTCCTGGGGCTGTGATGATTGACCTTCAACCACCACAACCATCTTCCTTTGTGCTAGGTATGACTCCAGCCAGTGGAGAGTTTTCCCCCCTGATTCCCATTGACTTCAGTTTTACTAGGGCTCCTTGATGCCACACTCGGTCAAATGCAGCCTTGATGTCAAGGGCAGTCACTCTCACCTCACCTCTGGAATTCAGCTCCTTGGTCCATGTTTGGACCAAGGCTGTATTGAGGTCGGGAGCCGAGTGGTCCTGGCGGAACCTAAACTGGGCATCAGTGAGCAGGTTATTGGTGAGTAAGTGCTGCTTGATAGCACTGTCGACGACACCTTCCATCACTTTGCTGATGACTGAGAGTAGACTGATAGAGCGATAATTGGCCGGATTGGATTTGTCCTGCTTTTTGTGGACAGGACATACCTGGGCAGTTTCTCCATTGTCGGATAGATGCCAGTGTTGCAGCTGTACTGGAACAGCTTGGCTAGAGGTGCTGCTAGTTCTGGAGCAAAAGCCTTCAACACGACAGCCGGGATGTTGTCTGGGTCCACAGCCTTTGCTATATCCAGTGCGCTCAGCCGTTTCTTGATATCACGTGGAGTGAATCGAATTGGCTGAAGACTGTCTTCTGTGATGGTGGGGATCTCAGGAGGAGACCGATATGGATCATCCACTCGGCACTTCTGGCTGAAGCTGGTTGCAAACGCTTCAGCCTTGTCTTTTGCACTCACGTGCTGGGCTCCATCATCATTGAGGATGGGGATATTCATGGAGTCTTCTCCTCCCGTTAGTTGTTTAATGGTCCACCACCATTCACGACTGGATGTGGCACAACTGCAGAGCTTTGATCTGACCCGTTGATTGTGTGGTCGCTTAGCCCTGTCTATAGCATGCTTCTTCCGCTTTTTAGCATGCATGTGGTCTTGTGTTGCAGCTTCCCCAGGTTGGCACCTCATTTTAATTATGCCTGGTGCTGCTCCTGGCATGCTCTTCTACACTCCTCATTGAACCATATTTAGAAACATAGAAACATAGAAAAATAGGAGCAGGAGTAGGCCATTCGGCCCTTCGAGCCTGCTCCGCCATTCAATATGATCAAGTCCTCTGGCTTGATGGTAATGGTAGAGTGAGGGATATGCCAGGCCATGAGGTTACAGATTGTGGTGGAATACAATTCTGCTGCTGCTGATGGCCCACAGCGCCTCATGGATGCCCAGTTTTGAGCTGCTAAATCTATTCTGAATCCATCCCATTTAGCATGGTGCTAGTGCCACACAACATGATGGATGGTGTCCTCAGTGTGAAGATGGGACTTCATCTCCACAATGACTGTGCAGTGGTCACTGCTACCAAAGCTGTCATGGAAAGATGCATCTGTGACAGGTAGATTGGTGAGGACGAGGTCAAGTAGGTTTTCCCCTCATTTTAGTTCTCTCACCACCTGTCGCAGGCCCAGACTGGCAGCTATATCCTTCAGGACTCGGCCAGCTCGGTCAGTAGTGGTGCTACCAAGCCACTCTTGGTGATGAACATTGAAGTTCCCCACCCAGAGTACATTCTGTGCCCTTGCTACTCTCAGTGCTTCTTCCAAGTGGTGTTCAACATGGAGGAGTACTGATTCATCAGCTGAGGGAGGGCGGTAGGTGGTAATCAGCAGGAGGTTTCCTTGCCCTTGCTTGACCTGAAGCCATGAGACTTCATGGGGTCTGGAGTCAATGTGAGGACTCCCAGGACCACTCCTTTCCGACTGTAAACCACTGTGCCGCCACCCCTGGTGGGTCTGTCCTGCCGGTGAGACGGGACATACCCAGGGATGGTGATGGAGGAGCTTGGGACATTGGCTGAAAGGTATGATTCTGTGAGTATGACTATGTCAGGTTGTTGCTTGACTAGTCTGTGGGACAGCTCTCCCAATTTTGGCACAAGTCCCCAGATGTTGGTGAGGAGGACTTTGCAGGATCGACTGGGCAGGGTGTGCCGTTGTCGTGTCCGTAGCCGGTGCCGAGGTCGATGCCGGGTGGTCCGTCCGGTTTTATTCTTATTCGTAACGGTTAGTTACAACTGAATGTCTTGCTGGGCCATTTCACAGGGCAGTTAAGAGTCAACCACATTGCTGTGGGTCTGGAGTCACATATAGGCCAGACCGGGTAAGGACGGCAGATTTCCTTCCCTAAAGGACATTAGTGAACCAGATGGGTTTTTACGACAATCCGATAGTTTCATGGTCACCATTACTGATACTAGCTTTTTATTCCAGATTCATTTAATTAACTGTAGTTAAATTCCCCAGCTGCCGTCTCAGACCATTAGTCCAGGTCTCATGGTTTAACTAACCCAGTGACAGAACTACTATACTACCTTTACCATTAATCTGGAATGCTATGCTACTGGTGACCATGAATCTACTGGTTCACGATTGTCCTTTGAGGAAGGAAATCTGCTGCCCTGACCTGGTCTGCCCACAGGTTGACTCTTAACTGCCCTGTGAAATGGCCTCACAGGCCACTCAGTTATATATAGATGGGCAATAAATGCTGCGGATGGATTAAAAAAGCTACATTTATTAAAAATCATCAATATAATTGAAATTTCAACGTGACGTTACTTAAAAAGGGCATGCATCATCCTGTCAACAGTTTGGAGAATTAGTGAGAAGATTGCCACGGTCGTTTGCATAACAACAGTGCCTTTATTATTGGTGCACCTTCTCAGTTACAGTAAATTCTCAAACCTGGCATGTTTTACATGGTCAAGAAATGGTGTGATGACAAACGCTCTCAGTCAGTGTGCAAACACCACCGAATGTTTATTGACCAGTCGTTACTCTTGCACACCAGAAATATGAGAAAACACATGCCCAACAAACAACAATTATTTTTAATTTAGATCGGCCTTTTCTGAACAGGAATTTACAAGGATGATACCAGATCTGAGAGGTTATAATTATCAGAAGAGACTGAACAGGCTGGGGCTCGTTTCTCTAGAAAAGACAAGGCTGAGAGGTGTCCTGATAAAGGTTTTGAAGGGGTTTGATAGGGTAGACATAGAGAAGTTGTTTCTACTTGTGGCGAATCAAAAAAAAGGGGCCATTAATTTAAGATAGTCACTAAAAAATCCAAAAAAGAATTCAGGAGAAACTTCTGTACTCAAAGAGTGGTGAGAATGTAGAACTCGCTACCACAGGGCGTGGTTGAGGCGAACAACGTAGATGCATTTAAGGGGAAGCTAGATAAGTACATGAGGGAGAAAGGAATAGAAGGATATGGTGATAGGGTTAGATGAAGTAGGGTGGGAGGAGGCTCTTGTGGAGTATAAAGACCGACATAGAATCATAAAATCATAGAAAAGTTACGGGGCGATTTTCTCACTGGAGGTGAGATGGAGGCGGGTTTCAGTTTGGGTGGGTTTGAAACTCGCCACCACTGATAGGTTTCAAAAATTTGCGATTTTCCCATGATTGTCCACTTGATTTCAGAGGTGTGGGATGCCCTTGCTCAATTAGTGTTTTGGGACTGAAACTCACCTCTGTTGACAGCACTTTTCCAGTCTGATTTTATGGCTTCTTGCTCCCTTGGCTCATTCCACAGCATTTCTGCGTCTCCTGCACCACATCCAACATCTTTTGAGAAACCACTATGTCCAATTCAAAGGCAAGGGTCTACCCGAGGCTCTCGGATGAGGCGCTGCAAATGTTGTTGGCGGGGGTGACAGCTAGCATGGAGGTGCTCTTCCACTCATCTCGGAGGAAGAGGCCTGCCAAAGAAACCAAGGCTGTATGGGTACAGCTGGCAAGGGATATAACCTCCAGATCTGTGTGCAGATTGGGAGACTGTTTCTGTGTATTGATGAAATACCATCCCTGTTGGAAAGCATTAAAATGATTTGAAGCCAAAACGTTGGCGTTATGCCATCTGTTCTTTCGCCTTAGGCAGCTCCACATTGCGGGCACTGCCACACTTGCATTGTCAGGTTGGTGGCCTGAGTAAAAGGAGGCCAGAGTGTCCATTGTAAATGATGTCCTAGGATGGCACAAAGGACATGTGCCAACTTGGGCAACCTATGCAAATCTGGCCATGATAAGTTCATCCCTTGCATCCCAGGCTCTGACCTCCTCCTGCTCCTCCTCCTCCAGATCCTCCTCCTCCCCCTCCTCGTCCTCATCTGAGGTCCATGCAGAAAGAAAACGAATGGTTCCCATGCTGCTTGCAGATGCCTCCTTTGGGGAAGCGCTCATTGCAAGCGGGGAGAGGGTCTTCCAAGGAGGTCCGACAGTTGATGGAGTCAAGCTGCAGCACCTCCGACTTCGGAAGGCCTTCTAAAAGTGCTCAGAGACCTTTTAAAGCCAAGGTCTGGCACCTGCAAGTAATCCTAGCTGCAATAAACGATGTCTTGTTAGACCTGCAGCAGTGAGGAGGCCACCCACGAGTCAACCCGCCAGGTTTACCTGGCCTGGTTTAGGAGGTGCGTGGATCACACCGAAAAGCTGGAAAAATCACGAGGGCCTCTCAAAATAGGCTTAGAGAGGCCCTTAACGAGCATTTAAGGATGTTAAATAGCACAATGGCCAGCTGGAGGCGGGAGCGTTTCCCAACCTCCAAAACCGGAACCGGCAAAATCCCGCGGAGGCGGGTTGGAGGCGGGTTCCGAACCCGACCTCTTTGAATCTGATTTTCCCGCCTCCAAACCCGCCTCCAAACCCGCCTCCTCCGACGTCAGAAAATCGCCCCGAGCAGCACAGAAGGAGGCTATTCGGCCCGTCGAGCCCGTGCCGGCTCTCTGCAAGAGCACTTCAGCTAGTCCCACTCCCCCGCCCTTTTTCCGTAGCCCTGTGAATTTTTTTCCTTCAGGTACTTATCCAATTCCCTTCTGAAAGCCACGATTGAATCTGCCTCCACCACCCTTTCAGGCAGTGCATTCCAGATCTTAACCACTCGCTGCGTAAATGTTTTTTTCCTCATGTCGCCTTTGGATCTTCTGCCAATCACCTTAAATCTGTGTCCTCTGGTTCTCGACCCTTCCGCCAATGGGAACAGCTTCTCTCTATCTACTCTGTCCAGACCCCTCATGATTTTGAACACCTCGATCAAATCTCCTCTCAATCTTCTCTGCGCTAAGGAGAACAACCCCAGCTTCTCCAGTCTATCAACGTAACTGAAGTCCCTCATCCCTGGAACCATTCTTGTAAATCTTTTCTGCACCCTCTCTAAGGCCTTCACATCCTTCCTAAAGTGTGGTGCCCAGAATTGGACACAATACTTCAGTTGTGGCCGAACCAGTGTTTTATAAAGGTTCATCATAACTTCCTTACTTTTGTACTCTATGCCTCTATTTATAAAGCCCAGGATCCCGTATGCTTTTTTAACCACTTTCTCAACATGCCCTGCCACCTTCAACGATTTGTGCACATACACCCCCAGGTCTCTCTGTTCATGCATCCTCTTCAGGATTGTACCTTTAGTTTATATTGCCTCGCCCCGTTCTTCTTACCAAAATGTATCACTTCGCACTTTTCTGTGTTAAACTTCATCTGCCAAGTGTCCGCCCATTCCACCAACCTGTCTATGTCCTCTTGAAGTCTATCACTCTCCTCCTCACTGTTCACTATACTTCCAAGTTTTGTGTCATGCACTAATTTTGAAATTGTGCCCTGTACACCTAAGTCCAAATCATTAATATATAATCAAGAAAAGCAGTGGTCCTAGAACCGACCCCTGGGGAACCCCACTGTATACCTTCCTCCAGTCCGAAAAGCAACCGTTCACCACTACTCTCTGTTTCCTGTCACTTAGCCAATTTTATGTCCATGCTGCCACTGTCCCTTTTATTCCATGGGCTTCAACTTTGCTGGGAAGCCTATTATGTGGCGTTTTGTCAAACGCCTTTTGGAAGTCCATGTACACCACATCAACTGCACTGCCCTCATCAACCCTCTCTGTTACCTCATCAAAAAAAAAATACAAAAATATTTTCAAAGAAAAACCAGTTGGGCCGAATGGCCTGCTTCTGTGCTGCAAATGCTATGTATGTAATGTAAAGGTGACTTCAGATCTACAAACACACTTCGCTTATCAAAATGGCAATGAAGAATATCGAATATTCTATAGGTTGTTTTCCACCAGCATCTGTGGAGTTAAAATACTAAATTAACCTGTCCTTTCATGTGAAAAATAACCAAACTCATTCTAATTCATTGCACTTACTGTTTATTTCCCCTCCAGCAAATGTTAATGACTTCCCAGCCCAATGAAAATGAATTACAAGTCAGCCCTGATGATCTACTTGTGATCTATCAATTTTAAACCAGTAACAGGGTCACATGCTCAAATCCTGTTGTAATCCATTAGATTTGCTGGAAATGATAACCTTTAGCTCAGCTCCATTTTAAATAAAACTCACAGCCGCTCCAGATGCCACCACATGCAAGAAGGGTAATACATCACGTTGTCTCGGCTTTTGTACCTTGTTTTTATATGGCAGCAGAGTTCTGGTGCACATTTCAGCCCGCCTGTTAACTGAGATGTGTAAATACCACTAAAAGATACAGCACATTTATAACACTTTGTGGGCTGACTGGTGGCTTTGATAGGAATGAAGATTAGTGGCTACATAGGAGACAAACTAAAAGCCAAGGTGGAAAACGTGTTCCTTTCCTATTGTTAGTTCTGCCTCTGTCACTTCCTCGGCCATTGTTTTTCCCCCTCTGTCTCTTTGGGGGAAAAATTCAGTTGGTTGCGCCTCCCGTTAGCGCCTTAAGAGGGCGCTAATGGGGCGCAAAGCATCTAGCGCCCAGGCGCAGCGAAGTTTGCGCCGCTCGTGAAATTAACTAGACATTTTGCGGCGGCGCTAAACACTACCGCCACGATCTCCTGCGCCGGCAGATCGTGACGTCAGTCGAGTGCGCAACGCCCCGGTATCGCCCCGGAGCGGATATTGAGTGGCGCCCCCTGCCTTACCGCCTGACGCTAGCAACGACAGTTTGAGTGGAGCATTCTGCAATCATGAAGGGAAAGGGGGAGCGCTATTTAAAGGTGACCGCTTCCTGCCTTTTATTGTTGGTGCCATTTTTGAACTATGCATTCTGAGAGAGAGAGGGAGAGACTTCTGGAGAGATTCAACGTTGTGTGAAGTAGTTTTGGGTACTGAGCAGCACCTTGCATGTTCATTTTGATTTGCCATTCCTTGTATCGATTTAGCAGAGACTGTGGGGGCTGCACTCTGAGCTCTTTGCCTGGTACTCTCCATTGTTCTTTCCAGCATATTTGATGTGCAAGTCTCTCCAGGCCGAGATTCAAGGCTGCAATGAGCAGGATGTGGATGGAAAGCAAGATTAACCATCCCCTTTAAGAACTGGCCCGTGCCATTGTGTGTGTTCTCCATTGCTGACTGACATTACATGAGCTTCGCCAGCGCTCTGAGGTAGCGCCTCGCTCCTCGGCCTTTGCGCCTTAAGACAGGTGTGAAGCGTCTGATATAGCGCTCCACTCACCTCCAGGGGCGATAAAAGTCAAGTTTGCAGTCGGTGGCGATAATTAGCGCCAGGCGCTAATCTTTGCGCCCGGCCGATAATTGCGCCCCAAATGGGGCGATACTGAATTTCTCCCCCTTTGTCTTTTAATTTAAAATCTCCCAGTTTACAATGTCTAAAAGAACATTAACAGGTGAAAATATTTGATTGTACAAAAGGTTTTAACTTACAAAATTAAATAGGGTAAAGGAAGTGGCGCCTGAGAGCAGATGTTTATAATTTGGCTCCTATAATTGTTTGGGCTTACTGTACTTCAGTTACTGCACCCACTAAACATCTGGGAGAATCAGTGGACCAATTGACGAAAGGAACAGCTCCGTCCACGTGTCTATGAACCACTTGAATTAATGATCTACTGGTGCTGCAGTAATATGCAATGGTATTATTCTACTTACTCACGGTCTTGAGCATTATCCAGTTTTAAGTAATTATCTCCTGCCAGCTTCCTCCTGTTCAGATGAATTCATCCAACAGTTCACCTATTTCTTGCCCTTCACTTGTTTTCTGGTATAGTTTGTTGTATCCACAGTGGATTTTGCTTCTAAAGGAGTCTTTACATCTAACGGTTTCTACAGAAAACACAACATGGGACAGATTTTGGATTAGTGAACCTGGATTTTACTTTTTGGTGGAATCCTGATAGGAAATAAGAAAGAAAGACTTGCATTTCTATAGCGCCTTTCGTGACCTCAGGACATCCCAAAATGCTTCACAGTCAATGAAATACTTTTTGGAGTGTAGTCACTGTTGTAATGTGGGAAACGCAGAAGCCAATTTGCACGCAGCAAGCTCCCACAAACAGCAATGTGATAATGGCCAGATAATCTGTTTTAGTGATGTTGATTGAGGGATAAATATTGGCCCAGGACACCGGGGAGAATTCCCCTGCTCTTCTTCAAAATAGTGCCGTGGAATCTTTTACACACACCTGAGAGAGCAGACGGGGCCTCGGTTTAACGTCTCATCTGAAACAGAGACACGCACCTGCTTCTCTTATTGGGCATGAATTTAAGATCTGAAACATTTACTGCGAACATACAAATCTGTGGAATGGGAAGAGAGTCATTCAGCCCAATAACTTTATTTTATCAACTGAAGGATCTCGTGCCCCTTCAAGTAGTTATTATTCCTAAGCAAAAGTCAGGTGAGGTTCAGTTACACAACGGGTGCGGCTGGTTGTGGAGTGGCATGAGCACTGACAGAGGCTAAATAGATTGTATAACACCAGAGGGTCTAAAGAGGGAGGAATAAAATTATCCATACATCTGCATTGACAGTTCATATCTTTTTATAAATTTGTTCATGGGATGTGGGCGTCGCTGGCAAGGCCGGCATTTATTGCCCATCCCTAATTGCCCTTGAGAAGGTGGTGGTGAGCCGCCTTCTTGAACTGCTACAGACCGTGTGGTGAAGGTACTCCCACAGTGCTGTTAGGGAGGGAGTTCCAGGATTTTGACCCAGCGACGATGAAGGATCGGCTGATATATTTCCAAGTCGGGATGGTGTGTGACTTGGAGGGGAACTTGGAGGTGGTGGTGTTCCCATGCGCCTGCTGCCCTTGTCCTTCTAGGTGATAGAGCTCACGGGTTTGGGAGGTGCTGCAAATAACCTTGCACAAATGTTATTTTGTACAGCAAAGAAAAGAGAGTTTAGGGACAGATATTGAATGCTCTGTAGTTCTTTCTTTTGACTTTGTGCACCCAGAAATGTCTTCAGCATTTTGCTTCACATAAATGTTACGATGCATTAGAGTTGGAGCTGCATTATATCTTTGTGAATTGTCAACACCTACATTTCCTATTTTTTCATCAGAGGCCGGCTAATTCTATTTTAAAGTCTCGGAGCTTTGAACTCCGATCTATCCTAAAACTTAGTAACCAAAAATAAAGTTTTTGTTACAGATATCGTTCAGAAAGTTCTATAATGGTCTTTTTAACAGAATCACTGTAAAAGTTTCATGATCGAGTACAGCCCCTCACCAGCACACTGGAGCCTCAGACTGTTTCTGTTTCCTTGTTAAAGCAATGCTTTTCCAGCTTCATAAAATGGCTTTCCAAAATTCAGAACATAAAAATACATGCAACAAGAAAAGGTCATCAAGCCCGCTCTATCAACAGTCCAAGTACAATCTGCTCCATCAAAGGCTCTGGTCCACACGTTTAATGTCCTGGCAAAACATTCTGCACAAATACTCCCTGCTCCTGTTTAAAACATTTTTAGAAACAACCATCCAGCTTAGTTGGTAGCACTCTTGCTTCTGAGTCAGAAGGTCATGGGTTCAAGTCCCACTCCAGATACTTGAGCATATAAAGCTAGGCTGACACTCCAGTGCAGTACTGAGGGAGTTGCTGCACTGTTGGAGGTGCCATCTTTCGGATGAGATGTTAAACTGAGGTCTCATGGGCCCGTAAAAGATCCCATGGCACTATTTTGAAGAAGAGTAGGAGAGTTATCCCCAGTGTCCTGGCCAATATATCTCCCTCAACCAACACAACAAAAACAGATTATCTGGTCATTATCACATTGCTGTTTGTGGGACCTGGCTGTGCGCAAACTACTGCCACATTACAACAGTGACTACATTCAAGAATACTTCATTAGCTGTAAAGTGCTTTGAGAAGTCCGGTGGTCGTGAAAGGCGCTATATAAATGCAAGGCTTTCTTTTTATTACATCTTCACTGTTTGACAATATGGGGGAAAAATTCGGTTGCTTTGCACCTCCCATCATCGCCGTGCGCAGCGCCCTGGCCGCGATCTTCGGTAACGCCCCCTGACTTACCGCCGGACGCTATGTCTGATGGGACCAGGGGTGCCTACCTGCAGCCGGGGCGGCACTAATTAAAGGTGAGGTGCCGGGCGGCCATTTTTGTTGCAGGCCGCCTGCCAGCACCTGCCCCCGTTGCCGTCCCCTGACTCCTCTGCAGCCCCCCCTCCCCCACGGAGTGCCGGCTGCGCTCCGTGAGCCCGGCACTTCTCTTGAGTACCAGGCTCTTTTGCTTGCACTCTGATCCCTGGTGGTCCAGCTGGGCCCCGGGTCGCGCTGTGCAAGGCCCCTCCCCTTTAAGAAGGGGAGGAAGGCCTGCAGTACCGCGGCGCGAGGTGCCGCAGCGCATGGCGCTGCAGCACGTAGTGCCGCGATATTCCTTCGCAGAGCCCCAAGAAGAAGGTGGGGTGCTTCTAGTAGCACCCCACTTCCCTCTTGGGGCGCTACCAATGGATTTCTGCCGTTGGGGCGCTAATTTTTTCGGGAGTAGCGCCCCGGCGAAGTTAGCGCCCCCTAAGGGGGGGTGACTCAATTTTTCCCCTGTAACTTACAAGCTACTTCTTGGTCAGTCTACCAGGTACATGTAATAGCATAAATTGCCCCCACAGAAGGAAGGCAGTAACGATCGACATGCTGTCGTGAAGGGACACGGGCGAGGTTACATCATTAGCAAGGCCACTGCTTTTGGTTTTCACATTAAAGTGGAGGGAATTGTGGAACACAGTTCTTATTAAAAATCCCAGAAATCCCAGAAACACCAATAAAAATCTTGTAATCCCACGCAATAAAAATTGAATTTGATTTATTCACTTTAAATCTGTAACCCTGGTCAACAGTGAAAGATTTTCTATTCAAACAATTCCCAGCGAATGTACAGATGACGAAACAAGAACAAACAACTTACTAACTGGCAGTTCTTCAAAGTAATATTTTCCTTTCTGTGACAGACATGAAGCATTGATATTCACCGACTGTCGTGCGGTAATGGAAGGACTCTTCGCTCTTCACGCAGCCTTCATATACGCTCTCATTATCAAACAGAACAATTAACTGGGTAAATGGTGATGCTGCACAGATGTTGAGAATACCGCAGTCTAACACTTAACTGAATTTCATACATGCAGGCGATATATTGCAGCTATTATCAGCTGCAGTGGGAGACTTTTGCACACACATACAGGACACTGCAGAGCAGTGTGTTTACTTACAAAGATCAAATGGTCTATACTCATGCTCTGGTAGTTCACAATCAAGAAAAAAAACAATCAAAATCACGAAAAGGCATGTAGCATGTCGGTCACATGACTTTATTGATACTGAAGAAATGTTTTCAAGCCAATGATCTGACCTCAACATAGCCTTTAAAAAACAAGCTGGCATATATTAAGTCAAATTAAAACAAAACGAATAAACTTCAGCGGCAGTGTTTTTAGTGCTGGGCGATTATTATTAACACCCTTTTCAAATGGAAGATGCATACATGCCAACAGTCAATGTTTTAAAGGACAGTCACCATTTGAACCCATTTGTCAGCTTGTTAATGCTTCACAAGAATCATCCGACTGTTCCCCTGGGACTGAGAGGTAATCAGCATCAACTCATCGGTTCAGGACTGGGCCTGTCAGAACCAATTGCGTCAGCTGGAGGGTGGGACTGGGGTCTGTCAGGACCAATACCACATTACTCTCTCACACTGTTGGTTGCACACAAACTAGCGGCAAGAACGTTTTTAAGATGAGCTGATGGTTTCTGAATGTCACATTTACAGCTGTGTCCATTTAGTTCTTGTCCCCAAAGAATTAACAATAGATAAGTTACTAAACTACATATTTAAAAAATCTTTTTATTGTCCTCTGAAGGAACTTTCTGGTCCATGCCAGCTTTTATCTAATTGAAAGTTTATTTTATTCAAGACTGGTTGAAATTTATTTTTTTAAGGTTAAAAAGGATCTTCCGTGGTGTGAATGCACGAACGGGCTTCACCCGAGTATTCCTGTCATTAAACTTGTGAAAATGCCACGGTTTAGAAATAAAAGAAGTGAGGTTGGGGTGCGGATAAGTTTTGCTTAACTTAAAATAAAATAAACTGAGATTCCAATGTTTAGAATTTTATTACTGTGCCGTGAGATGAGGACTGTTGGTTTATTTGTGACTGAGTTGACGCACTCGATGATGCTTTGAAAGCTGTTTTCAGTTTTCTCATACATTCAGGGTAGAGAATGGATTGTTGCCATGCAGGGAGAGTGAAGAGCCTACAGCCTCCATATTGGAGTTGCCAACACACATGGAAATGTGAGGACTGACATTCAAAATTTAAAAGAATATAATAGCTACTGCAGACAGGCAGTCAGGTCCATCTCAAAGCACAGAATGCACCTTCGCTTTTAAAAAGATTGACGTGTGTAATGATTTTCATTTGCAGTTGAGAAAATAATCCCTTTTGATAAGGTCAAAAGAGCAATAGAAGCTCGAAATTCGTGCTACCAATAATAGAGGATGAATACCGTGACAGTCCTCTGTCCACTACTGCAATACAGGCATTGACCTATTCCTTTAAAATGGGTTAATGCCTCGATTAAAATAACGGACAGAAGAATTTTATACGAGCACATTTAGTGTTTGTCAGCTATAATAAGCTGACGGTGCTTTCTGAGAACATGCTTTAAATGCACAGCAAGTTGCTCAACATCGAAAAGAGAAAAACATAGGTTAATGTTTGGGTGTGACCCATTATTTGATCTCCATTCTAAGGCTTGGTTTACATGATATTGTCTCACCCTCATCCTTCCTGAAGCTTCTTAAAAATTAAAATAGTTGAAGTTGTTAAATCAGCAACCCCCTCAATCCAAGTAACCCCCCACTCGCTATCTGGGCTGCCATGAAGCCAACACAGATGCAATAATGAGTCAGAATGAAGAGCGCATTGTAGTTGGGATTAGTGAAGGTGTGCACTGTAAAGGGTTTCAGTTCACAAATTAACATGATGTATCTCAGGTTAGATTCCCAATGAAAGAAACGGGAAACTCTAAAACACCATTAAAGTCCCTGACACCATTTTTATTTTTAGATTTAAAATACCTGTAAGTCTTCATGGGGAAATTATTCTTGGTTTGAAAGGCATATTTCTTCTTCTTCTTAGGCAGTCCCTCGGAACCGAGGATGACTTGCTTCCACACTAAAAATGAGTTCTCAGGTGACTGATGAGTCCAATGCGGGGCCTACAATCTCTGTCACAGGTGGGGCAGACGGTGATTGAAGGGGCGGGTGGGTGGGGTGCTTGGGTTGACGTGCGCTCCTTGCGCTGCCTGCGCTTGGCTTCTGCTTGCTCCCAGCGAAGAGACTCGAAGTGTTCGGTGCCTTCCCGGATGCTTCTCCTCCACTTTGTGCGGTCTTGGGCCAGGGATTCCCAGGTGTCGGTGGGGATGCTGCACTTTTTCAAGGAGGCTTTGAGGGTGTCCTTGAAGAGTTTCCTCTGCCCACCTGGGGCTCCCTTGCCATGTCGGAGCTCCGAGTAGAGCGCTTGTTTTGGGAGTCTCGTATCAGGCATGCAGACGATGTGGCTCGTCCATCGGAGCTGATCGAGCATGGTCAAAGCTTCGATGCTGGGGATATTGGCCTGAGCGAGAACACTGACGTTGGTGCACCTATCCTGCCAATGGATTTGCAGGATCTTGCGGAGTTGGTGGTACCTCTCCAGTGCTTTGAGGTGCCTGCTGTACATGGTCCATGTCTCTGAAGCATACAGGATGGCGGGTATCACTACTGCTCTGTAGACCATGAGCTTGGCGCTGGGTTTGAGGTCCAGGTCTTCAAACACTCTCTTCCTCAGGCGACCGAAGGCTGCACTGGCACACTGAAGGCGGTGTTGGACTTCGTCATCGACGTTTGCCCTTGTTGACAGTAGGCCCCCGAGGGATGGAAAGTGGTCCACGTTGTCCAAGGCCTCGTCATGGATTTTGATAATCGGGGGGCAGTACGGTGTGGCGGGGGCAGGTTGGCAGAGGACCTTTGTCTTACGGATGTTTAGTGTAAGGCCCATGCTCTCGTACGCTTCGGTGAAGGTGTTGACGATGGTTTGGGGTTCGACCTCCAAGTGTGCGCAGACACAAGCGTCGTCTGCGTACTGTAATTCGATGACAGAGGATGGGACGACCTTGGATCTGGACTGAAGGCGACGGAGGTTGAGCAGTTTCCCGTTTGTTCTGTAGATTAGCTCCACTCCAGCGGGGAGCTTACTGAGGGTGAGATGGAGCATTGCAGCAAGGAAGATCGAGAAGAGCATTGGTGCGATGATGCAGCCTTGCTTACAATGGTGAAAAAAGCATCAACTCAGCCACAAATAGGCCAACAGTCCTCAGCTCACAGCACAGTAGTAAAATTCTAAGCATGGAAATCTGAATTTATTTATTTCAAGTGTGAGCCGTGCCTCAGTGGGCAGCACTCTCGCCTCTGAGTCAGAAGGTTGTGGTTCAAGTCCCACTCCAGAGACTTAGGCCGCAATTTTGCTGACCTCGGCGGGTCGGTGGCGAGTCCCGACCCCACTGCTGCCTCCATCCCGGCCTCTGAAATGAATTTCCCTCAACAGGGCTTGTTAAGCTCCGCCCAGCGCGTTTCCCGGCCAATCAGAGGAAGCGGGTCTGGTGACATCTTTTGATGACGTGTCATCAGCCGGTTTCCTTAAAAGGGACCATGGCCAATGTTATTTTGACATTTGTGCTGTCAGTGATCTACAAACACTGACAATCACTGCACAGAGGCACAGGGCTGCACCCAGGCGCTTCCACGACTTCCTTCATATGCTTATGGAGGGAGTCACAGCACGCAGGGAGGTCCTCTTCCCTTCCCATGAGCGGAAGAGACCTCCCCAGGAGATCAACGCAGCCTGGTTGCACATTGCAGACGAAGTCACAAGCAGGGATGTGGTCAGGCGGACCTGGGTGCAGTGCCGCAAACGTTTCAATGATCACGAAACGTTAGTACAAAGCCACACTCAACCTCATCCTGCTGTGTCTCTCATCACATCCCCATCACTCTGCTTTCTCTACCCTACTCCTGAACATCCTTACTCACACCAACTTACCTTGCACCTCCACCCATCCCTCTCTATCTACATTATCACTTCCCCATCTTAATAGCCACCCTTCACTCTCACCCTCATCCTAGTCCAATCATACCAACGAACAACACACAAGGGTAGGCACTTGGGTGTTTAATGCAATTTTCATGTAAAGTTTCTGTTAATGTCAAACATTGAAACCTTTAGTTTGAACACTTTGCGTTCTTGGACAGATTTATGTGCACTTTTGGAAGTGGCTTAGTGAGTTGCAGTGAATGGTGAGACATAACGGTACCCCCCGCAATGGCGATGAAAGGAATGGCTTGGTCATTGTAGGGATGCTTTATGGTGTTGGTGTGGGGTGGTGCCAACCTGGCGCATCATGTGGCAGCCAAGGTGTACAGCATCAAGTGAAGTAAATCGGGCCATGGGGAGGCCATCCCTGGTTGGGTGCTAATGCCCTGTGTCCTGTGCTGCAACAGTTGATTGTGGAGAAGGTTGGTGGTGTTGTTGTTCGTGCTTCTGGTGTGCCTGGTACTGCTGGTGTTGGGGCTGATCGTGGTGGGATTCTGAGGACCAAGGTGAGAGAGTATAAAGTGCACCCATGCTGATGGAATAGATGGCAGGTGAAGTAGAGATGACAGAAGCGATCTGTCAATGGTGAGAAAGGTAATGATGTCAGACTGGATGGAGACTTGTGTAAAGACTCACCATGGTGAATCTGTTGTGGAAATGCAGTGAGGAAGAGCTTGTGGCTGACGGAAGATATCTTTGTAAGGTGGGAACGTTTACGATACATTTGAAGCTGTCAACTCAACAGCTGATTCAATGGCCACTGAACTCCCGCCTCAGCTTGACAGACGTGGTCCACAGCCAGCGTGGACCCCGTGGGCGAGCTATCAAATGCAGAAGGTGAGCTCAAATTCATTCTTAAGTGGCTCTAAACAAGCAATTAATGACCTGAATTGGGTCCCTCGCTGTGAACCCGCCGCTGTGTGTCGGGTCTGCTCAGCGCTGACAGACCCAACATCGGGGAAAGGCACGTGGCGGCGGGTTCACAGCGGGGTCCCGACCACTGGGGATAAAAAATACTTTCCCACCCAACCCGCCACGGATTGTGCCCGCTGACCACCCCCACCCCCCGCCCCCCAAATCTAGCCCTTAAGAACAAAAATCCAGGCTGACACTCCAGTGCAATGCTGAGGGAGCGCCGCAGTGTCGGAGGGCCAGTACTGAGAGAGTGCTGCACTGTCGGAGGTGCCGCCTTTCGGATGTGACATTAAACCGAGGCCCCATCTGCCCTCTCGGGTGCACGTAAAAGATCCCATGGCACTATTTCGAAGAAGAGCAGGGAGTTAGCCCCGGTAACCTGGGGCCAATATTTATCCCTCAATCAACATCACTAAAACAGATTATCTGGTCATTATCCCATTGCTGTTTGTGGGAGCTTGCGCTGTGCAAATTGGCTGCTGCGTTCCCTACATTACAACAGTGATTACACTTCAAAAGTACTTAATTGGCTGTTAAGCACTTTGGGATGTCCTGAGGTCGTGAAAGGCGCTATAGAAATGCAAGTCCTTCTTTTTCTTTAACAGCTCTTCGAAGCCTCACTGAAAAAGCAAACTCTGGCTTGCACAAACACATCTATTAAAATAATTGTAGCTGCTTCTTTCCATTAGACAGCAGCAATTACCTTAACTTTATTAAACAAATTTGCGATGCCTATCTTAAGAACATTCTCGATGCAATAAAAGCTATACTCGAGGGAAGGATCAATGCATGACAACTCTTGCAGAATGCTGAGTCTTCTCTTTGCGGCAATTGCCAATTTAGAGTTCAGCATGTGCCCTCTTTTTAAAGGGGCACAACCAATAAAGACTGTAAATTAACAAAAAAGTTTAAAGGAAACTTTTAACAAATCAAATTAAAATTTTGTTCCCAGGGGTGATGATGCACTCCAGTCCCTGCGGTACCCACCGGTCACGGAAGGCTTGCAGAATGCTGGTCGTATAAGATGTTTAGTTAACAAGCAAATCTTTGAGAGTCATTGTGAGTTCATTGGTAAGTGTTTCTGACTTATTACGTGTATATGTAACCAATTAGAGAGTTTTGAAAGTTAAAAATGTAAATGCAAGATTGTGCCATGTTGTTCAAAGTAATATTAAATTTGTAAGAAAGACTCTCAAAATAGCTGAGAGGTATTTCAAACATAGCATTTGGCACTCGATGATGATTACACAAATTAACCCAGGATGTTAAAAAATTCGACATTGATGAGCTCATTCTGCTGGACAAAAGGCAAATCCTGGAGCTCACAATGGGACAATTACAAAACCATCACTCCTGAACACAATTTCAATGATTTATTCAACAGACGCCCTGCTTTGCTCCTATCTACAGAGTGCAGCCTGCTACAATATATATAATATAAAATAAAGACAGAAAATGCGGGAAATACTCAGCAGGTCAGGCAGCATCTGTGGAGAGAGAAACAGAGTTAACGTTTCAGGTCGATGGCCCTTCGTCAGAACGGGAAATAGTTGGAGATGGAACAGGTTTTAAGCAAGTGTAGGGGCAGGGAAAGGGGGAGGGGAGGAAAGAACAAAAGGGAAGGTCTGTAATAGGATGGAAGGCCGGAGAGATTAAATGACAAAAGGTATGATAGCACAAAACAAAAGCGGGTGGTAATGGGACAAGTAAAGAAACAAAAGATGGGTCTAGAAGAGGTGTAAATGGGAATGGCAGAATCTTCAACATCTGCCATATGAAAAAATAGAGGCAGAGGTTATGATCTGAAATTGTTGAACTCGACGTTGAGTCCAGAAGGCAGTAAAGTGCCTAATCGAAAGATGAGGTGCTGTTCCTCGAGCTTACCTTGCGCTTCATTGGAACAGTGTAAGAGGCCGAGGACGGAGAGATCAGAGTGGGAGTGGAGCGGAGAATTAAAGTGACAGGCGACCGGAAGCTCAGGGTCACACTTACGGACTGAATGGAGGTGTTCCGCAAAGTGGTCACCCATTCTGCATTTGGACTCCCCAAAGTAGAGGAGACCACATCGTGAGCAGCAAATACAGTATACCAAAGTCCAGAAAGTCCCGAAAGGCAGGGCAACTAAAGTCAGGTCTCCCTGGATGACGAAAGAGATAGAGAATATGATGAAGCAGAAAAAGAGCACGTAGGACAGATGTCAGGTTGCAAATACATCTGAGAATCAGGCTAAATATAGAAAGGTCAGAGGAGAAGTGCAAAAGAAGATTGTATGAGAATAGAATGGCAGCAAATATAAAAGGTAATCCAAAAGTCTTCTTTAGGCATATAAATAGTAAAAGGGTAGTAAGAGGAGGGGTGGGGCCGATTATGGACCAAAAAGGAGACCTATGCATGGAGGCAGAGTATATGGCTGAGGTACTAAACGAGTACTTTGCTTCTGTCTTCACCAAGGAAGAGGATGCTGCCATAGACATAGTAAAGGAGGAGGTAGCAGAGATACTTGACAGGATAAACATTTATAAAGAGCAGGTATTAGAAAGGCTGGCTGTATTTAAAGTAGATAAATCACCAGGAGCAGATGGGATGCATCCTAGGACGCTGAGGGAATTGAGGGAGGAAATTGCGGAGGTACTGGCCATAATATTCCAATCCTTCTTAGATACGAGGATGGTGCCAGAGGACTGGAGAATTGCAAATGTTACACCCTTGTTCAAAATAGGGTGAAAAGATAAACCCAGCAACTACAAGCCAGTCAGTTTGACCTCGGTAGTGGGGAAGCTTTTAGAAATAGTAATCAGGGACAAAATTAACAGTCACTTGAACAAGTGTGGATTAATTAAGGAAAGCCAGCACGGATTTGGCAAATCGTATTTAACTAACTTGATTGAGTTCTTTGATGAGGTAACAGAGAGGGTTGATGAGGGTAATGCAGTTGACGTAGTGTACATGGATTTCCAAAAGGCTTTCGACAAAGTGCCACATAATAGGCTTGCCAGCAACCTTGAAGCCCATGGAATAAAAGGGACAGTGGCAGCATGGATACGGAATTGGATAAGTGATAGGAAACAGAGAGTAGTGGTGAACGGTTGTTTTTCGGACTGGAGGGAGGTACACAGTGGTGTTCCCCAGGGGTTGGTTCTAGGATCACTGCTTTTCTTGATATATATTAATGACTTGGACGTGGGTGTACAGGGCACAATTTCAAAATTTGCAGATGACACAAAACTTAGAAGTATAGTGAACAGTGAGGAGGAGAGTGATAGACTTTAGGAAGACCTAGACAGGCTGGTGAAATGGGTGGACACAGATGAAATTTAAGTGATACATGTTGGTAGAAAGAATGAGGAGAGGACATATAAACTAAATGGTACAATCCTGAAGGGGGTGCACGAACAGAGAGACCTGGGGGTATGTGTGCACAAATCGTTGAAGGTGGCAGGGCAGGTTGAGAAAGTGGTTAAAAAAGGCTTACAGGATCCTGGGCTTCATAAATAGAGGTATAGAGTACAAAAGTGTGGAAATTATGATGAACCTGCATAAAAAACTGGTTTGGCCCCAACTGGAGTACTGTGTCCAATTCTGGGCACCATACTTTAGGAAGGATGTGAAGGCCTTAGAGAGGGTGCAGAAAAGACTTACGAGAATGATTCCAGGAATGAGGGACTTCAGTTATGTGGATAGACTGGAGAAGCTGGGATTGTTCTCCATAGAGCAGAGAAGGTTGAGAGGAGATTTGATCGAGGTGTGCAAAATCATGAGGGGTCTGGACAGAGTAGATAGAGAGAAACTGTTCCCATTAGCAGCAGGGTCGAGAACCAGAGGACACAGATTTAAGGTGATTTGCAAAAGAACCAAAGGCGACATAAGAAAAAACTTTTTTATGCAGCGAGTGGTTAGGATCTAGAATGCACTGCCCGAAAGGGTGGTGGAGGCAGCTTCAATCACAGCTTTCAAAAGGGAATTGGATAAGTATCTGAAGGGAAAAATTTGCAGGGCTACAGGGAAAGCGCGGGGGAGTGGGACTAGCTGAAGTGCTCTTGCAGAGAGCCGGCACGGGCTCGAAGGGCCGAATGGCCTCCTTCTGTGCTGTAACCATTCTATGATTCTATGATACAAAATTGCAAGAAGTACAAATAAATCTCTGTTTCACCTGGAAGGAGTTTTTGGGGCCCTGGACAGTGGGAAGGGAGGAGGTAAAAGGGCAGGTGATGCATCTCCTGCGCTTGCACAGGAAGGTGCCATGGGAAGGGAAGAGGGTGTTGGGGGTGATTGAGGAGTGGACCAGGCTGTTGCGGAGGGAGTGGTCCCTTTGGAATGCTGAAAGGGGAGGGGAAGATGTGTTTGGTGGTGGGATCATGCTGGAGGTGGCGGAAATGGCAGAGGATGATCTGTTGAATGTGGAGGCTGGTGGGGTGGAAGGTGAGGACAAGGGGAAACAGAACGGACACAGTCAAGGGCCATGTCAACCATGGTAGAGGGGAATCCTCGGTTGAGGAAAAAGGAAGACATATCGGAAGTATGGAAGGTGGCATCGTCAGGACAGATGAGGCAGAGACGGAGAAACTGGGAGAATGCTACATTATATTGTTGACATAGTCCTGTGTCTTGATAAACTGTTTTTCTTTGATTCAGTGATGTCCAACAGTCCATCGGGACCTGGTAATAAGAAGGACATCTAGCTGTGCCCTAATAGAGAAGGTCAGTGAGACCAAGGGCCGCTGTTACATAAGTTGAATTCTTCCCACTCACCTCCATATACTCTGCAGGCCAAATCAATAATCATAGGGTGGACAAGTAGGGGGCAGCTTACCAATGCTTTTGCTCTGGTATGCTGAGTGGTTTCAGCTGGTTAAACTCTAGCAGTATCCCTCCACACACTTGGGTGTCCCTAAGCCACCTTGCACCTAAACTCTGGACTTGGAGATGACAGAGTGTGTACTCCATACTAAGTAACTGGAAATCCTACAGGTGAGTGTAGACTTGTTAATAGCTTGAGTTGGAGACTCTTAAACATGGTGATGGATTAGTGTGTACGTCAGCTGACAAAAAAGTTACATATGGCAACCTAGCAGGTTGTAGCTAGGTATACTGTACCGTGTTGAAATAATGGTGAATTGAGAGGTGTATTTAAGTGATATGTTTGATCTGCAGTTTTGTTCAGAACAAGCAACATTTAAAAGCGTCTGTAATTAATTTCATTAATGTCTAATTTAACCAACTGCTTCCATATTCTTCAATCCTAACACGATCAAGAAAATGAACATTTAGTGTTGGCATGTGCTTATACAATGTGCAAGTAGAATTCGTGCAAATAAGGTTACATTTGAGGTCCCGCTCTGTGATATTAGCTTATGCTGACTTCTAAAGGAATAAGAGAATTTCTTTGGAGAAATGCCATGGTCTTCAGCTCTATGGCACTGCATGGGGTTTATTCTGTAGTTAATATTTAGAAATACTTTCAAAAGAACAATTTATTGTAAGCAAATCTATCGCACATTTGGCAC
This sequence comes from Squalus acanthias, assembly GCA_030390025.1. NCBI lineage: Eukaryota > Metazoa > Chordata > Chondrichthyes > Squaliformes > Squalidae > Squalus > Squalus acanthias. The sequence continues at coordinate 115,930,683 of CM059434.1, forward strand.
GTTTTTGATCTTTGAGGGGGAATTGTGTTCTGCTGCTATTATCCTTGGAGTTTGGCAGTAAAAGGAGAATAAAAATGAGAGTGTGAAGAGAGTCAGCTGCTGGTTTTAGTGCGTGCTCAAACCAGAACTTACTGGCACCAATGCTCTGGGGACAGTTTATCATCCACTGCGCAGTATTACTAATTAAACGGCTTGTTAATGGTCCCTGATGCAGAACAATGCTGCTTCCTACTACGTGAAATGAATGTTTCCCGTGGCTGTTGGTTAGGTTCAGCTGAGCTGGAGTTATTTTATCTCCAAAAGAGAAAGAAGCAGCCAGCATCTGGCGCTACTTCCCTAATTTCCTACATTACCACAGTGGCTACACTTCAAAAGTACTTCATTGGCTGTGAAGCGCTTTGGGACGTCCTGAGGTTGTGAAAGGCGCTATAGAAATGCAAGTCTTTCTTTCTACTGTAGTTATTACTGGCCTATTGTATTTCTGCAGGAGATGGAGGATAGAACCTGAGCAAAAACTTCAAAACCTGCACAAACTACACTCAGTGCTGTATGTACCAGCTTACCTGTTCTCATTCAAGAGGCAGTGCGTTGCTAACCTGCGGATATCCAGAGAAGTGTTTCTGGAACTATGCCACCTCTTAACAACCTACTGTCAAGGCATCTTTCAGTGGGCATTGCGCTCCCCACACCTATGAAGATCTGAACTGCACTCATTTCTGGTGTCGCTGGGAGATTTCAGGCCCCAAGGGAGGACATTACAGAAGTGAGCCGCTGTTCAGTTCAGAAAGCCATACAGTCAGTGACTAAGGCACCTTTCAGGCATGCCCACAGCATATTAACATTGGCACAGTGCAGCAGCTTCAATCCTCAAGTTAGCAGGATTTGAACTAACTTACATGCTTCCTTAAGATTTAAAATATACTGTAATTGAGTGTGCCCATTGGGCATAATTAAATGAAAAGCGTACATGCACTGACATAGAATTAAGGATATACACTTCCTTCGGAGTACCCATGATTCATACATGCACCAATCCAATGTTGCCAAGAGGAGGGAGCACTCAATCATTAGCTCCTGGAAATATGGATTCTGCATTGTAATTTTGGCTCAACAACAAGTTGTATTTATATAGCGCCTTTAACGTCATAAAACGTCCCAAGGTGCTTCACAGGAGCGATTATCAAACAAAATTTGACACCGAGCCACATAAGGAGAAATTAGAACAGCTTGGTCAAAGAGGGAGGTTTTAAGGAGCAGCTTAAAGCTAAGGATGCTTCAACACAAGCCACACTCAAGGGCTGAAAGTGTGGGACAAGGAAAGCCTGTGTGCGGATCACGGTGCTAGTCAAGCAGGTTTTTGGAGTACTCCAGCGACTTAATAAGTTCAGATTCAGCCCGGTCCATGAAACAGTTCAAGTAGACCCAGAATTGCACACTCTGCTCCTTGTTTACTATCAGCAGGTGTTAAGTGGGCGCTAAACCACTTGAGAAGTGTGAAACTTTCATTTTTAATATTCAGTCAGGATTGCACAGATTTCCACTGTTAACATTGCTGCCAACAAGGTGAAGGATTTCTCCCAACAGAAAACACGGTTGATGGAAGAACGTTAATAAAATCTGAAATATAGCGATCAATAGTGCGGTTCTGACAGCTGGTGCAGGACACTCCTTGCGCCTACACACAAATTATTTAAATATTTTCCCTGGTGTTCCAGGCACATGTCGCACCAGGGGCTGAAAGTTCAGGCACCAAAAGCCAGTGAAGGGCTGCTGCCTTGTAGATCATTGACCTGTTTTCAGTTCCGGCTGAGGAGAGGAAGGACGACGGGCTGGATTTTGCCGGAGCTCAGAGGGCGGGTTTGGAGGCGGGTCAAAGGGTAAAATTGTTTTGATTGACAGCTGGTTGCGATCCCACCATCAACCCGCCTTCAAACAATTTTCCCAAGTGTCGGGTCCCCGATTTGCGCATGGACCCGATACCTAGCGGCGGGAAGAGGATTAAAGCCAATTAGCCAACCAGTCAGAAATGGGAGAATTTATAACAGGGAATAAGGAAATGGCAGAGCAATTAAACAAATTCTGTTTTCACAGAAGAGGACACAAATAACTTCCCAGAAATGCTAGGGAACCAAGGGTCTGGTGAGAAGGAGGAATTAAAGGAAATTAGTATTAGTAAAAAAATAGTGCTGGAGAAATTAATGGGACGGAAAGTCGATAAATCCCTAGGGCCTGATAATTTGCATCCCAGAGTACTAAAAGAGGTAGCCATGGAAATAGTGGATGCATTGGTTGTCATCTTCCAAAATTCTATAGATTATGGAACAGTTCCTGCAGATTGGAGGGTGGCAAATGTAACCCCACTATTTAAAAAAAGGAGGGAGAGAGAAAATAGGGAACTACAGACCGGTTAGCCTAACATCAGTAGTAGGGAAAATGCTAGAGTCTATTATAAAGGATGTGATAACAGGACACTTAGAAAATATCAACGAGATTAGACAAAGGCAACATGGATTTATGAAAGGGAAATCGTGTTTGACAAACCTACTGGAGTTTTTTGAGGATGTAACAAGTAGAATACATAAGGGAGAACCAGTGGATGTGGTGTATTTGGATTTTCAGAAGGCCTTTGATAAAGTCCCACATAAGAGGTTAGTGTGCAAAATTAAAGCACATGGGATTGGAGGTAATATACTGGTATGGATTGAAAATTGGTTAACAGACAGGAAACAGAGAGTAGGAATAAATGGGTCTTTTTCGGGGTGGCAGGCGGTGACTAGTGGGGTACCACAGGGATCAGTGCTCGGGCTCCAACTATTCACAATATATATCAATGATTTAGATGAGGGAACCAAATGTAATATTTCCAAGTTTGCTGACGACACGAAACTAGGTGGGATTGTGAGTTGTGAGGAGGATGCAAAGAGGCTTCAAGGCGATTTAGACAAGTTGAGTGAATGGGCAAATACATGGCAGATGCAGTATAACGTGGATAAATGTGAAGTTATCAACTTCGGTAGGAAAAACAGAAAGGCAGAGTATTATTTAAATGGTGATAGATTGGGAAATGCTGATGTACAAAGGGACCTGGGTATCCTTGTACACCAGTCACTAAAAACAAACATGCAGGTGCAGCAAGCAGTTAGGAAGGCAAATGGTATGTTGGCCTTCATTGCAAGAGGATTTGAGTACAGGAGCAAGGGTGTCTTACTACAGTTGTACAGGGCCTTGGTGAGACCACACCTGGAGTACTGTGTGCAGTTTTGGTCTTACCTAAGAAAGGATATACTTGCCATAGAGGGAGTGCAGCGAAGGTTCACCAGACTGATTCCTGGGATGGCAGGACTGTCGTATGAGGAGAGATTGGGTCAACTAGGCCTGTATTCACTAAAGTTTAGAAGAATGAGAGGGAATCTCATTGAAATGTATAAAATTCTGACAGGGCTAGACAGACTGGATGCAGGGAGGATGTTTCCCCTGGCTGGGGGGTCTAGAACAGGGGGTCACAGTCTCAGGATACGGGGTAGGACATTTAGGACTGAGATGAGGAGAAATTTCTTCACTCAGAGAGTGGTGAACCTGTGGAATTCTCTACCACAGAAGGCTGTGAAGGCCAAGTCACTGAATATATTTAAGGAGGAGATAGATAGATTTCTAGATACAAAAGGCATCAAGGCGTATGGGGAGAGAGCGGGAATATGGTATTGAGATAGAGGATCAGCCATGATCATATTGAATGGTGGAGTCGGCTCGAAGGGCCGAATGGCCTACTCCTGCTCCTATTTTTCTATGTTTCTATGTTTCTAATTACCTGCCTATTAACAGGTAGTTGATAGTAGTAGACAGGCTATTTTAAAATGTTGCTGCTTCTGCCTCGGGTTTCCCAATGTCCGGACACCACACCAGGTAAGTGTGACGTGTTCTGAGTCTGCTGTAATGTTTCTGGATTGATGACAGCTGCAGAAGTGGTGTGAAGGACCCAATGGTGCACTGGTGAGTCTCAGAGGTAAGAAAATGTTGGGAAATTCATTTTTAATGCATTTACACATTTCTTTAGGTAACAAGTTTTGAAATCCATGTCCAGTGCCACCTCAGTGGGAGAACCTCTCTCACCAGTGACAGATCGCTTCTGTAACCTCACCTGCAGCTGCCATCTCTTCCAGCCTTTGGAGGGAGTCATTGGAGAGCCTGGGTGCAAGAGCTCGCCTTTGTGCAGTGAATGTCAGTGTTTGCAGCACCTCAATGCTGTCAAACACTGAGAAATCAACTGTCAAAAAAAAATTGTGCGTGGTCCCTTTAAGAAAACGGCAGATGATGTGTCATCAAATGTCGTCATCTGACCGGCTTCGTCTTAATTGCTCAGCAAGCCTGCAGGGCGGGCTTAACAAGGTCAATCAACGTAAAATCACATCTGTGGGCTGGATGCAGTTGGGGGCGGGACTGGAAGCCGGAAACCATCTGACCCGTACCCAACCCGTCTCTATTGAAAAAATCGCGGCCGACGTCTTTGATGGGGCACTTTGGTCCTTTGTGACTGAAGCACAGAAGGGCAGGCAAGCTTGGGTGTGCCTGTTGCAGGTTGAGGGCCAACCAGGCAAATTTATTTTTTAAGAGTCACTTCCTCTTTAACGCCTTTTAGAGAGGGGTGTTTGGAGACTGCAGTTGCATTCATGTGGAGTCTTCCTAATTAAAATATTTTTTTCATGGTCCTAATGAGCAATGTCTACTAGTAATGTATAAGCAGTGGCGGATTAAGGAATCTTTGGGGTCCCGGGCACCAAGAACATTTGGGGGCCTCTACACGCCCCTGGATAATGCCCCCATCCATTAAAACACAAACGTGTAGTGAAATGCATGAAGGAATTGTTCCGTAGAATGTTTACACACTGCATTAATAATAAAGCAAATCATATCACAATGTGTCCCATTTCAATGAAACTGGCCCCATATTTGGGGGCAGCCCTGGAGGCGGACCCCATGGGTCAATGCGGTAATCTGCCCCGTGTACAATGTGTTAACTAGTCTTGTGAAATCTCCACAGTGATATTAAAAGTACTATCACGGTGGATAAATCGACTCCAGGCACAACGCACACCCCGAGCAGCTGCGGATAATTTAACAAAAGGAAGAAAACGTTCCAATATTCAAAAGGACAACATCGATTGGAATGTAGTTGTATATTCTGTGTCAACCGTTCTTCACCAGGCTAAAACCCTAATCTGGAGCAAATGACATGGTTTGGGCTTTCGGCAGAAAAAAACGTCAAACATGCATAAACAATGGCCAAAATGTCAGCTTTCATTCCGGTGAGCGAGCAAATGTCTGTCATGTCAAGGCAAAGGTCATTGATATTGTGCTGCTTTTCGATCACCAAAAGGTAACGGAGCCATAAATGTCATTGTTCTTACTTTGCAGCTTGCCACATGTCATGCTGTGTTTAGTATCATGACACAAGTTAAACACGGTAACAGGAGAGGCAGAGATTATATTTCCCAATAACAGTAGACGTATAGAAAGCAAAGCAGAGAAGAGCTGGGATAGTGGAAAGACTTAATGGAAACACTATGAAGTTAAAGAGGAAGTTTACTCAATGATGCGCTCAATATAAGCACCTCTCCTTAGGCGAGTAAACCATTAGTATGTTTAGTAATTTTTAATATTTGCCTTTCAGAGGGGTAGATGTGATAATTAGAGGGGAGGAGGTTAGCTTTTGCAGTCCAGATTGAGAGTCCTGGATTATTTGTTGCCTCCCAGGTGCTAGGGTAAAAGACATTTCCTAAAGACTGGAAAATATTATGGAAGGGGAAGGGAGAGCATTCAGTCATCATTGTCCTAGTGGAAGCCATCGATGAAAGAAAGGCATGAACAAAATAAATTTAGGAGATTAGGAAGTAGGACTTGAGTGGTAAACTCCGATTACTCCCTCAGCATGTGTGAGAATGGGAAGAATAGGAAGATTAGGGAGCTTAATGAGATTCTAAAGGGGTGGTGTCAGGAAGAGAGTTTCCATTTTATGGGGCATTGGCACCAGTTCTGGGGAAGATGGGAGCTATTCTGTAAGGATGGGTAACATCGGAACTGCAAGGAAGTTAATGAACTGGCAAAATGGATAAATAGGGAAGTGAATAATCATTTTAATTATGAAAAAAAGGGGCAGGGAAAATAAAAGCAATCAGAAAGATCAAGTAGAAATAGATGAGATAAATGTACAAATAAAACAAATTTAGAAAAAAGGATAGTGTGCAGAAAGAATAAAGGGAATAGAGGAGGAAAATCAAACTACCTGAGACAAGTAGAAAAATGACTGGACAAGAAAAAATGAAAAGAAGTAGCTTGAAAAATGAATAATAAAAAAGATAAGCGCCTGTATTACAAGACGCAAGAGTGAGGGAAATAAACTGGGGGAATTAGAAGCAGTTATGTCATAGGAAGATAAGATTGAATAGAACTAACAGAAACTTGTCTCCAAATTGGGCAGGAGTGGAAATTGAGCCGTGATATTTTTAAGAGGGACAGAATAGGTAAGTAAGGAAGAGGAGTAGCAATATTGGTGAAGGAGGGAATGCTTACTTTAGCGAGGACTGATGTGCAGAAAGAAAGCTTCAGACAGAGTCAATAAAGATGGCGATCAAAGATAAAGAAGGGACTGGTACATTAATGGACTTGCACTACAGAACCCTAATTGTGGGAGGGATGTGGGAGAGGAAACCTGTCGATTAGATTAGGGAGATAAGTAAAAATAACAAAATTATTGTCCTCGGAGATTTTAATTACCCACTTATTGATTGGAACAGGAAGGGAGTCAACAGAGAAAAAGGAATGGAATTGCTAAAATGTATGTAGGATCTCCTCCTCAAGCAGCTTGTCCACAAAGGAGAGGCTTTGCTAGATCAAGTTATGAGTAAGGAGCTAGATTAGGAAGTTGAGTTAAATATACGCGAGCACCTCTGGAGTGGTGACCATAATATTGCATGGTTTAAGGTCTAAATAGAAGGGGAAAAGTACAAAAACAGTACAATACAAGGGCACCAGATTGGAATAGGGCAGATTTAACAAAGGTAAGCTGGGAGCTAGCTGAGGTGAGATGGAGAGAGAAATTGGTACACGGGACTGTAGAGCAACAGTGGGATGTTTTTTAAAAATCGATTGCAAAGTTGCAGAATAAATATATATATATATATTAAAAAGCAGACCACTTCAAGTTTCAGAATGCTTTGGGTGAACTAAAAAGTTAGAAACAGATTAAAATTGAAGAAGTGGGCTTATGGTATGATAAACTTAAGAAATGAGAGAATACAAGATAGCAAGGCAAGAAGTTAAGAAAGGATGAGGAGAGCAAACAGAAGTATGAGTAGACAATCACAAAAAAAACAGTAAATATTCTACAAATATATCAGTAAAAAGAGAATTATTAAATGTGAGGTGGGACCCCTAAGAGGAGAGGATTGTGAATGGATAGGCAGAAATTGGCAGAGATACTAAACAAGTACTTTATTTCATTCAAGAAGCATTTAGATGAGCACTTGAAACGCCTTAGCATACAAGGCTACGGACCAAGTGCTGGAAAATGAGATTAGAATAGACAGGGCTTGATGGCCGGCGTGGACACGATGGGCCGAAGGGCCTCTTTCTGTGCTGTATAACTCTATGGGGGAAAAATTCAGTCGCGCCCCATTTGGGGCGCAAATATCGTCCGGGCGCAAAAATTAGCGCCTGGCGCTAATTATCGCCACTGACTGGAAACTTCACTTTTAACGCCCCGGGAGGTGATTGGAGCGCTAAATCAGGTGCTGCACACCTGTCTTAAGGCGCAAAGGCCGAGGAGTGAGGCACTAACTCAGAGCGCGAGCGCAGCGCAGGTGCAGCCAGTTAGCGAGGGAACACAGACACACTGGCGCCGGCCAGTTCTTAAAGGGGGGGGGGCGATCTTGCTCCCAGCCACACCCTGCTCATTGCAGCCTTGAATCTCGGCCTGGAGAGACCTGTGAATCCATTTTCCAGCCAAGGATGGAGAGGGTGAGAGAACGAGCTGAGCGCTTCACCGAGCGGGCCTTGGATGCTCTGGTTGGCACGGTGGAGCGCCGAAGACCAATACTGTACTCAGAGAGTGGCAGGAGGCCTTTGCCGCGCGACTACAGAAGAGTGTGGAGGGAGGTGGCTCAGCGCGTCTCCTCCAGGAGCATGGTGCCCAGGACCCATGTCCAATGCCGAAAAAAGTTCAACGACCTCACTCGGGTCGTCAGGGTGAGTGGCTTTTTTGCAATACCTCTCCATCCCTCCATCTCAACCTCACTCTATGGCCAGAGGGTCTTAAAACCACAATTAACAACACTCATCCAACACCTATGGCCCTTTCATGAAGCACACACACACATTCCATACTTTGCATACAGTAAGAGCTATTCACCTATGGGAGGCACATCAGGCAAGACCATGGCTGTATACAGTAAGGGCTATTCACCTATGGGAGGCACATCAGGCAAGACCATGGCTACATACAGTAAGGGCTATTCACCTATGGGAGGCACATCAGGCAAGACCACGGCTGTATATTTACTCAGACGCCGTCCTTTTTCTTGCAGGCCAAGCTGGCGCATAATAGGAGACAGCAGCAACGGACGGGTGGAGGGCGGCCTCAGCTGCAACCCCTCAGCGATCTTGAGGAGCGCGTCCACAGGATTGTGGCAAGCCGGGTGATCGGTCCCGTCGCCACTGGAGACGCCGACCCCGTTCTGGACAGCAATGGTAAGGTCATCACCTTTTTGTCCTCTGTCCTTCCACTTGTCCCTCACAACACCAGCCTTTGACACTTTCAATCCAACTTACTAACTCGCTGCACTTATTCCTCCCTTACTGCCACCCTGTCCTCACGCTAAAGCCACTCTTGGTGTTTGGAATCATTGGTGCCTTGGCCGGCTTAGGGGTTGCGTGTTGGGTTCATTCATGCTGTTCTCAATGGCAGAAGCCATTTCCACAGCAGGGGCCTAGAAGCGGCTTGCTATCAGCCGCTGACGGACGGCCCTTGCAGTTTCACCATTGTGGGCCGCCCTCACGCCTTGGTGCTGCTGCTGATCATCCTCCTCCTCCTCTTCCTCCTCCTCCTCTGGTGGTGCTCCAAGGCCTGGTGGCATTGGCTGGGTCCTGAGGATTGCCATGTTATGCAGCATGCAGCACACAACTACGATGTTGGAAACTCGCTCAGGCGAGTACTGCAGGGCTCCTCCAGAATGGTCGAGACAGCGGAACCGTTGCTTGAGCACGCCGATTGTGTGCTCCATGATGTTCCTGGTAGCTTGATGGCTCTCATTGTACCGCAGCTCAGCAGGGGTGTTGGGCGTACGGAGCGGTGTCATCAGCCAGGTGCTCAGTGGATACCCCTTGTCCCCGAGAAGCCAACCAACTGGCTGATGCGGTGCCTCGAAAAGTTCTGCCACAGTACTCTGGCGCAGGATGAAAGCATCGTGGCAGCTGCCAGGATAGTGGGCATTGACAGCGAGTATCAGCTGTCTGTGGTCACAGACCAACTGAACATTCAAGGAATGGAACCCCTTTCTGTTCCGGAAATCCTCGGCATTCTCATGCGGAGCACGCAAAGCCACATGCGTGCAGTCAATGGCGCCCTGCACCATGGGGAAGCCCGCTATCCTCGCAAAGCCCAGAGCGCGTTCTTGCTGCTTGTCTGGGGTCATGGGGAAAGAGATGAACTCTCGTCTCCTTTTAAAGAGGGCATTTGTGACCTTCCTGATGCAGCAATGCACCGCGAACTGGGAGATATTGGCGATGTCCCCAACAGCAGATTGAAATGAGCCAGTAGCATAAAAGTTCAGAGCCACTGTGACCTTCACTGCCACCGACAGAGACGTCCTGGACCTCAGTTGAGGCTGCAGATCTGGTTGCAGCAGGAGGCAGAGCTCAGTGACCACCTCCTTGCTGAAGCGCAGCCTTCGCAGACACTGCTCATCAGACATATGAATGTAGGAGAGCTGTTCACGATATACCCTGGGAGGGTAAGCTCTCCTGTACAGACACCTGTTGGCCCTCCTCCGTCTGGCCATCATTGCCACTCTCTCTCTGCGTCTCTGTCTCCTCCGATTCAGCTGGCGCAGGACGACGCCCCCCATCAGTGCAGCCCCCATATCTCTTAGCAAGCAAAGTTATGAAGGCCAGAAACCAAAGTACCAGCGAAGTTAGGATGAGTAGCCAAAACTACCTCACACAGCGTTGACTCAATGCAGAAGTCTCTCTTTCTCTCTCTCCGAATCTCTCTCTCTCTCTCAGAACGAGTGGTGCAAAAATGTCAACCACAGAGAAAGACAGGAAGAGGCCCCCTTTAAATAGCGCCCCCCCCCCCCCCCAGCCCCACAGCGATTGTTAGTGTTCCACTCTTCCGGTCGTTGGATGCGCCAGGCGGTAAGGATGGGGGCACCACTGAAATTCTGCTCCGGGGCGCCACAAGGGCGTTGCACTCTCGTATGACGTCACAATCTGCGCGCGCAGGAGATCGCGGCGATAAAGTTTAGCACCGCCACAAAATGTCTAGTTAAGTTCGCGAGCGGCGCAAACATCGCTGCGCCCGGACGCTAGCTGCTTTGCGCCCCATTAGCGCCCTCTTAAGGCGCTAACGGGAGGCGCAACCAACTGAATTTTTCCCCCTATGACTCTATGGGCTGGATTTTCATTGACTCATGGAGGCGGGTTTGGAGGCATGTGGGGGGTTAAAATTGCGAAAACTGGCGGGCGGGCACAAGTCCGCCTCCATGCAATTTTCATGAAATTGTGTCTGCTGGTCCCGACTGCGTCCCGCCTTTAAGAGACGGGATAGGCTGTTAAGGCCCTTAACAAGCACTAAATTGCCTCTATAATGCCATTTTGAAAGGCCTTTGTGATTTTAACCCTGTTTCTACGTGAAGCACACCTGTTCTGAACCACGAATGTGAAACCTGGCGGGAGCACATTTGGATATGGATAGTTGAGGCTGGCTGGCTAGCTGGCTGGCTGTAGGGATGCATAAATGGATAGCTATGTGGATGGATGTATATATGGATGGAGAGGAGACATATCTGGGAGTGGTGGTGTAAAAATATCTGGGAGCAGACTTAGGACTGCTGCTGCTCATTTTGCATCCAGGTCCTCTCACAGCAATGGCCAGGCAGTCTCTGAAGACCTTCAATGCAGCAGCAATGATGACATCATCAGAGGCGACTTTCAGACTGAAAACACTGATTGGTTCATGGGTTCCCACATGCTGGAACTCAATTGCCCAATTAGGTGAAAATTGCATCAATCTCCCACATCCAATTGCAGTCGGGTGGATAACACGAAAAGTGGATGACACGACCCCAACCCGCCCCAGTATCAAAATCCAGCCCTATGACTCTATTCAGTGTTTACAAAAGTGGCTATTGGGGAGGGTGGCTTGGTTAAAGCGAGATGAGAGATATTATAATAAACAAAATGAAAGTATTAGAAAAGTCAGTTAAGCTGAAGCGGGACAAAGTGCCAGGACCTGATGGGATACATCCAAGGAGGGAAATAAATCATGGAGGTCCTTGAAATTCTATTTCTGGGTTCTATTGAGTGTGGATGTGTGCTGGGGATTGGAGAGTAAATGTAATATCCGTTTTCAGAAAGGAGACAGGGTCAACCTGGGTAATTACAGACTTGTCGGTTACTTTAACTTCTGTGGTAGAGAAAATGTTGGACTCTTGAAGCATGAAATCACTAAATATCATGATGGAGAGAGAATAATTAGAAGCAGTTCACTCGGGTTTCAGAATGGAAGATCATGCTTGACAAATGCAATAGAGTTCTTTGAGGAGGTGCCAGTTATGGTGGATGGAGCTTCTCAAATAATGTATCTGCCGGACTTCTACTTCATTTTCCATGGGGCAGCTCCAAGCATGAAATGCACTGTGACGGCAACACAGACTGCAGGGAAAGTCAGACGAGGAGGGCTGTGCTGTGATGACTTGCCGGCCAGATGAATTTCAGTGCAATGATGGGACCTGTATTCATGGAAGACTAGAGTGTAATAAGGATTTCAGATTATTGAATTTTATATTAATATTCATGTCCCATGTTTGGTCAGATAATAAATTAGGACCCACCTTAATGTGCAGTATTTTGTAAATAATTATCACACCTGTGGGCTAAAGGGTCGTGTTTAATAAAAAATCAACTTTTAATAGCGTAACACCGTTAGAATGTACGGATGTGATTGATTTGCACAATATTTCTCTATAAACAACTTTACGCAAAATTAAATGAAATGAAATTGAATCAGGGTTAATGAAAGCTGACGAGGGTTTAACTGAACTATTCTGTATTTAATGTAACTTAAGAGGCCATTTTATGTTGCCTGGCTGCTGGTGTTGTGATATACGCCTTTCATACTGTGGCTTGGGTTCAGAACACCAGTCGTAACAGTGAAACAACTGCACTTGCACAAGATCTGGACACCTATAGTTGTTCAAAAAGCATGAGAATTACTTTGGGTTTCAGGCAACAGAACATAAGAACATAAGAATTAGGAGCAGGAGTAGGCCATACGGCGCTGCGAGCCTGCTCCGCCATTCAATAAGATCACGGTTGATCTTCGACCTCAACTCTACTTTCCCAAAATGTCCCGAGGGAAGTTTCATAAAGCCCGGCAATGTAAAAATAATGACTGGTCTGTTTGACAGTGTCGGCTGTGGCTCAGTGGGCAGCACTCTCGCCTCTGAGTCAGAAGGTTGTGGGTTTAAGTCCCATTCCAGAGACTTGAGCACAAACCTCTGGACTGACACTCCCAGTGCAGTGCTGAGGGAGCGCTGCACTGTCGGAGGTGCCGTCTTTTGGATGAGACATTAAACCGAGGCTCTGTCTGCCCACTCAGGTGGACGTAAAAGATCCCATGGCACTATTTCGAAGAAGAGATGGGGAGTTATTCTCAGTGTCCTGGGGCCAATATTTCTCCCTCAATCAACATCACTAAAACAGATTATCTGGTCATTATCACATTGCTGTTTGTGGGAGCTTGCTGTGCGCAAATTGGCTGCCGCATTTCCTACATTACAACAGTGACCACACTTCAAAAATACTTCATTGGCTGTAAAGTGTTTTCAGACGTTCTGAGGTCGTGCAAGGCGCTTTAGAAATGCAAGTCTTTCTTTCTGTGGGTGGAGTGAGTGCTATACAGGCAGACGACAAAACACAGTAGTCAGCAGAAGCTTGTGCTGTTGGGGTCAGCCCAATACGTTTGCCCTCAGAGGTACTTTGCCTCCGAGGCAAGTGGTGAAACCACCACAGCAAAGTCTCTCCTCTTCAGTGTTAAAATAGATTCTAGCGCAATCAGCAACCCACTCTGAATATTCGCCTGTAACCTTACAATTTCCTGTGACAGTCAGTCAGTTGGTCCTCCTGTTTAAATTACTCACAGATAAAAAAGGTGATTAAGGCGTTTGGTCTGAGCAGTTTATTTGAGTAAGAGAAGTAGTCCACATTACAGAACGCTTAGCATTTTTGTGTCAGCTAAACTCCATTTGTGGTCTCTGCCCACAATTGTTATCGATTTTGTTTCAAAGTGCACTTAAGGAACAAAATGGCGTTCTGCATTCTAGGGTTCAATAGCAACATTTCACAGCTTCACAACCAAACATTTTATAATTACCCATTAAAAATAAATTTCTCAACATAAATTTAAAATTAATGACTTGCTTTAAATAAAATCAAGAATCCCTCTATTGACACATATTCAGAAACACACGCGCAATGTAACGGGTGTCACACGTTATGGCAACATCAACAATGTCATGATTTATTGTGAGGAGCCACTATTAGTAATGTGAATCTGCTTTAATAGTAACACAATCCAAGATCAAATAAACTTTATTTCATACTCCTCATTTGTTATCTCAAAGGAAAAAGGTTTTCATCAGAAAATGTCTAAACAACGTATCAGTACAGTAGGAATCACTTAAGTGCTTAAAAAATCAAACAAACTCCACAAGCCGGAAAGTTTAGGTGAAGAAATCCAACTCTTAAGAGATGTGCCTTCAGAGCTGGGATTATAAGCTCATCGTTTTATTTGGGCTGTAACAAATCATGCTGGAGGTCAGAGTGGGGCTGACAACATGGATGGTGGTACCGCATTCCTCGGCTGTTGCCTGATCCTTTCTGACCCCTGAACCCTTCACGTTAGACGGTTCCAGCACACATCAAAATAAACAGCTTTAATTGGAAAAGACCAAGTTCAACAGGCTGTACTGTGCCACTGTCAGCATCGTGGTAACATTCTGCTCCAGAGCAGAGTCTCGGCTACGGTGAACGGGTGGCTGGCAGGAGGAGGTGGTAAATGCGTCTGTAACCTGTTGTACTTTTATGCAACTCACACGCACCCCTGGGAGGTTCAACAGAAATGAAGAAACGTGTGCAGTGCATGATGTGCCTGTTAGACTAAAATAACATGCTAAGATAGAGCTGAGTGACACAAACCCTTTAAATACCAAGGAAGGGACTTGCTCGCAGTTCCGAAACAAGGTGGGGGGGGGGGGGGTGGGGTGTGAGACTCAATGGGAGGTCGTAGACAGGGAGGGAGAGGCTCACTGAAGGAGCAGAGACACAAGGAGGAGCTCACTGAAGGATTGTGGACCGTGGGCAACAATTTTTGATCCATCTGGTACAAGGAACCTGGAGTAAGCTGGACAATGGAGGAGAGGCTTTGGAGGATGATGGATTAAGGGTGATCGAGCCTCACTCTCCTCGGCCAAAACAGGTCACTTTCCCAGGATCATCCTGGAGAGCAAAGATAACCCTGATCTCCACAATTATACATCTCCTTAAACTCCTGACCCCTTCCCCCTCTACTCTCACCTCCTTGACCTCTACGCACCCTTTGACACAGTCAACCACACCATCATCCTCCAAAGCCTCTCCTCCATTGTCCAGCTTGTGGGGAGCGTCCTCACATACTTCCACCTATCCAATCATAATCAGAGCATCTCCAGCAATGGCTTCTCATCCCGCCTTCGCACTGTTACCTCTGGAGTCCCCCAAAGATCTATCCTTGACCCCATTCTCTTACCCATCTATATGCTGCCCTTTGGCAGTATCATCTACAGAAATGGAGTCACTTCCACAATGAACAGTAATAAGACCCAGCTCTACCTCTCTGCCACCTCTCTCGACCCCTCCACTACCTCTGAGCTATTAGACTCTTGTCTGTCATCTGTTCTTGGATGAGTCACAATTTCCTCCAGTTAAATGTTCGGAATACCAATGCCATTGTTTTTGGCCCTAACTATCTACTCCATACCCTTGCCATCAATTCCATCTCCCTCAACAACTACTGTTTCAGGCTAAACCAGACTTTCAAAAACCTCGGCATCCTATTTGACCCAGATCCCAGATCCTCTCAGTCACAAAGACCGCCTATTTTCACCTCCATAACATGACCCACCTCAAGTTCTACCTCAACCCTCTGCTGCTGAAACTCTCATCCCTGTCCTTGTAACCTTCAAGCTCGACTATTCCATTGCTCTCCAGTTTGGCCTCCCATCATCCACCCTCTGTAAACTTCAACTCATCCAAAACTCATCCACCTGTACCCTATCCACCAACAAGTCCTGCTCAATCATCGCTCCTATCCTGGCTGACCCATATTGGCTCCCAGTCACACAATGCCTCAAATTTAAAATTCTCATCCTCATGTTTAAATCCCTTCATGACTTCACCTCTTGCTATCTCTGGAACCTCCTCCAGCCCCCTGTAGCTCTCCATTCCTCTGATTCTGGCCTCTTGTGCATTCCTCCTCCCTTTGCCCGACTGTTGACGGCTGTGCCTTCAGATGCCTAGGCCCTGTGCTGTAGAATTCCTACCTTCAACTCCTCGAGCCTCTCCACCTCCCTCTCCTCCTTGAAGGCCCTCCTTAAAACCCATGACTTTGGTCACTCCTGCTAACATTGCCGCCTTGGGCTTGACATCAATTTTTTTTGATTACGCCCCTGTGAAGCACATTCAGATGTTTTTCTACATTCGAGGCGAATTGTTGTTGAAGATGCTTTCTGTAAGTTAATGAGAAGAATATGTTCTAATGCTTTTATTGGCAACAAGACAATGACAAAAACAAATTTCATACTTTGAACAGTATAAAATAACAGGATAAACATAATATTTGTCCTTTTTTTAAACAGAGTCAACAGAAAATAAACTTGACTCCATATAAAATGCCTTTCCAAGATTCCCAGGGTCATCTGGACAAATAAAATGATGAATAATGTGATCAGAGAAAGAACAAGCAACTACCAGTAAGTGGAATTGCAAAATTAAAGTGCCTCAGTCACTGGGCCATTTATTCAAGAAGCAAACCCTCAGAATAGTGCACCGAGCACTGGAAGACCAACTGGGTGGAAAGGGAAGCACAGAAGGTGAAATCTAACCTGGGAAAGCACTCAGAGAAGGACCTCCGAGAGCTGATATAGGGAAAAAGATCAGCAGCTGGACAAAAACAAGGTGAAGTAGAAGAGAAATAACAACAGAAAACGCTGGAAAAACTCAGCAGGCCAGGCAGCATCCGTGGAGAGAGAAAGAGAGTTAACGTTTCAGGTCGATGACCTTTCATCAGAAGTAGAAGAGATTGGGTTCTGATGAAAGGTCATCGACCTGAAACGTTAACTCTGTTTCTCTCTCTCTCTCCACAGATGCAGCCTGACCTGCTGAGTATTTCCAGCATTTTCTATCTTTATTTCCGATTTCCAGCATCCACTGTATCTTTCTTTTGCTGTTTGAAGAGATTGGCGCTGGACTTGCGTGTATGAGGTGAGACATGACCCAGAGACAGACCAACATTTGTTTTAACACATTAAAGACCCCCCTAATATCATGATTAACAAATGCAAACTGAACGCCTTGCTCTTCCACCGAGTAAGCTCAAGAACAGAGTGTCGAGTGGAATTAGTTAAAGTCGGGTTTTAACTCCAAACTCTGTTTGGTCACAATTAATCAAATTTCCATTCTTCACTTGAACCGTAACCAAAATATTTACACCAACGGAGTACAGATTGGGCGTCCCGAATCCGGCACCCTCGGGACCGAGGCCGAGCCGGTTTTCGGGTTTTTCCGGACTTCGGAACGTGTTTCTGATGTCCGAAGTCCGGAAACGCCCGAGCCCAGGTTGCGCTATTTCCGGTTTTTGGTAAGCCTCTCTCAGGGTGTCCGGATTTCGGAACATTTTATGGATTTCGGACCCCTGCCACCAATTGTCCCGGAGTCCGGATTCCGGAACATTCCGGATTCCGGAACTCCGGATTTGGGACGCTCAACCTGTAGTTATAAAATGTAAGACTGACTTTTATTCAAAACTGCCAATCTCCATTGTCATTTTGACAGTAGGCAATCACACAGTTAGGACTACAACATTGAAACAAACACTTCAAATTACACACAGAATCATCAACACCCAGTCAGGCTTCCAAATAAATGCATAAAGCCTAAAAAAAAATCAAGAAAGAAATTATGCATCAATTCAAGGGGTTGTGAAAGAGTTAAAATTCATTATAATTCCCAACTGTTTCATCATATCTATCTTTATTGCAATCGCCCTCCAGACTTTTCCAGACAGTTTATTACTTTATCTGACAGGTGACCTCTAAATGCAATGCTTCCTCTGAGTAAATTGGTGACTGTTCCACATTGCATCTAACCAGGGGCAAGAATATCTACTTTGATCGCTGTGTGCTGAAAATTGTGAACATATTCTTCTTGAACGCATTTACCACTTCACTACATTTGGTGAACACAACAATCCTTCCCCCACCCCGGATAGTTTTAAAAAACTATTGAGAAACTTTCTTTACAACTTGCACATGAGTCTTGACATGTCCATTGCCACACAAGCATTTGATGGTGAGGCTGTCTGATGTCAGTGTTTAATGTATTATGCACCCTATAAAAACCTTGTATAAGAATGATGCGATCTTTATGTTGCCTTTGTTAACACCGTTTCCAATGTGTCCTTCCATTTGTGATGTTACTGCTTCTAGGCTGATACTCCCAGTGCAGTGCTGAGGGAGTGCTGCACTGTTGGAGGTGCCGTCTTTCGGATGAGATGTTAAGCCGAGGCTCCGTCTGCTCTCTCAGGTGGACGTAAAAGATCCCATGGCTACTATTTCAAAGAAGAGCAGGGGAGTTATCCCTGGTGTCCTGGCCAATATTTATCCCTCAACCAACATAACAAAAACAGATTACCTGATCATTATCACTTTGCCGTTTGTGGGACCTTGCTGTGTGCAAATTGACTGCTGTGTTTCCCACATTACAACAGTGACTCCACTTCAAAAGTACTTCATTGGCTGTAAAACGCTTTGAGACGTCCGGTGGTCGTGAAAGGCGCTATATAAATGCAAGTCTTTCTTTTTTTTCTTTCTTTCAAACCAACAAATTGTGTGGAGGTTCACATTCATTGCATTTTTCTCAGGTGCACGAGGGAAATATTCTTTCTTCCATTTATCGCCCCCCACAGAATTTTGACTGAGATCAGAAGCTCTTTTGTGAGATGTCACATTGTGCTCGTGTACTGTTTTATCCAACCTTTTGATGCCCAGGCACGATGGGATGAATAGCCTCCACTGTGCTGTAATCTCAATCTCCTTTGAAGGGAACAGTTTCCATTTTGAATTAATATATAATTGTCAATTTGTAACATGATATTACAGTTTGTTCATGTCAGTTATCTGAAGCACTTTTCCTTGTTTTTTAGGTATCATTGAGATCATTCTCAATCAAGTGCAAGAGCTCATAGATTTCTTTATCGCACAGCCCATGAGCGGCATGCCGAAGTGATTGCTTGCTTCCTCCCCTTCCCCATGGTCACCAAGCCAAACCTCTTCCAGTTCCCCTTCAACCCTAACCCTCCAACCTATATCACTTTAGTTTCCCCCCCATCATCCCCATGCCCTCTCCAAGCTCACAAGACCGACCTCCTGGTCTTTTGACCCCATTACCACTAAAACCCTGACCATCCTGATCCCCATGCAAGTTGACATTGTCAATGGTTCCCTCTTCTCAGGTACTGTCCTCCTCCCTTTCAAAACTGCTACCATCACCACCCTCCTCAAACAAATCCACCCTCTGTTGTTGCTAACTATTATCCCATCTCCAATCTTTCTTTCCTGTCCAAGGTCCTTGAACATATTGAGGCAGAAATTCCGTTCCCTACGGGTGTGTACGCGCTGTGTACTCACCCGTAGGGCCAACGGAAATGCCGCTTTTAGGCATGCGCTGGAAACCGGCATTTCTGATCTGTCAAGAAAGCTCTTGACAGATCCTCCAGCTGCCCTGGAGCAGCGCCTCTGCGGGGGAAAGTTCCATTTTTTGGAGACCCTCCGCCCGCAGAAAACACTTACAATTCTTGTGCCTGGTAAAAGCAGGCGTAAGGCCTGCTTTTACCAGGATAAGAGTTGAAAAAAGTTTTTGAAAAATGTTTCCACTGATTTATCATTTAAAAATACTTTAAAGAAAGGTAAGTTTATTTTTAGCCCTGTTAAAAACTTTAATTATTTTTTTCAAAAAATAAAATTTTTGTTTAAAATACTTAATTTAAGTAATTTAAAGTCATTTTAAAAAAGTGATGTTTTTTAAAAAATTTATTTAAAGTTTTACTGGGCCAGAAATTCGGGTTGGAGGCTTCCCGCGGGGGCAAGCATAGCGGGTGCACTTACATAGCACGCCTGCCGTTGTGCTCTGGGCCCGCATGGAATTCCAATCCTGGGCCTCCTCCAGCTGCCAGGTGCGCAGTGCTCGCGTATCCCAGGGGTGCAGTTAGTTCGAAGCGTCCCCTGGGATCACGTGGGCCATGGGGAGCCAATCGGAGCAGGGAATCTCCATTCATAGATTTGACAGGAAGACCTGTCAAATCTATGAATAGAGATCGGCCCCAAAACCTAACTAAAACTTCAAATAAATTTTTTTTTTCAATCAAATTTTTAAAATAACTATAAATTACATAAAATAACTATTTTAAACAATAATTTAAATTTTTGAAAAAAATAATTACAGTTTTTAACGGGGCTAAAAATAAACTTACCTTTCTTTAAAGTATTTCAAAATAATAAATCTGTGGAAAAAATGTTTTAATTTAACTTAATTCACCACTTACCTTGTTAAAAGCAGGCCTTGCGCTTGCTTTTTCCCCCGCGCAGCTGCCAGAGACTTACCCTCATGGGGAAACCTGTAAAAAAAGCGGAAGTTCGCTGCCTGCGCACTGCCTCTCCGGCGCACGCGTTTCACCCTCGAACCCCTTCCTTCACGAGACCGGAAGTCCCGGTTTCCCGTGCATGCGCGAAACCGGCACTTCCGGTGGCCCTACGGGTGAGTACACAGCGCGTACTCACCCGTGGGGACCCGAATTTCTGCCCCACTATGTTTTGGGGGTGATTTCCATTCATATATTTGACAGGTCTTCCTGTCAAATGTATGAAGGGAGATTCCCTTCTCTGATTGGCTCCCCATGGCCCACGTGATCCCAGGGACCCTGCGAACCGCCTGCGCCTCTGGGATACGTGGGCCCTGTGCACCGGCAGTTTGGAGAGGCCCAGCAACGGAACTCTGCGCCTCCCGGGAGCCCTCCGGTCCAGGCGCAGATTTTTCCAGATCGCAGCCCTCCGCCCGCGGGAGGCCTGCGAAGAGAATTTCTGGGCCATTGTCACCTCCCAGATCCATGTCCATCTCTCCCACAGCTCCCTGTTTGATTCCCTGCAATCAGATTTCCGCGCTTCCCACAGTAATGTAATAGCGCCAACCAAAGCCATCAATGACATTCTCTGTGACTGTGACCAGGGTGCATTGACCCTCCTCATCCTGTCTGCAGCTTTCGACACATTTGACCACGTCATCTCCTCCAACATCCATCCACCGTTGTTGAGCTCTGTGTGGGACAGCTCTTGTTTGGTTCCACCTTACCTAACCAATCATAGCCAGGGCATCCCTTGCAGTGGCTTCTCTTCTCACTGGTAAATGCAAGTTGTTGTTGTTGTAGTTTCACCATGATGGAACAAATGTGCAAAATTGAAAGAGATGCGAAAGATTTGCAATATGCTATCAGATAGTGCCTTTAACATAGCAAAATGTCCCAAGGCATTTATAGCTGGGGGATAGACCCAAGCAGGAGTAAGAAAGAGATTACGAGTGTTGGCCCAACAGATAGATTTTAAGAAGGCTTTTGAAGATGGAGAGAGATAGAACAAGAAGGAGGGGTTCAGGACGAGGGCTCCAGAACGTGGTGGAAAGGCGGCTGAAAGTTTTAAATCAACAGTTTTGCATTTAATTCCACAAGGTAAACAAAAGATGGTGACGAGTTTTCAGAATGGGTAAGTGAGAATTAGCAAAACATTTCAGTAAATGGGTAAAACTGATCTCCAATACCAGAGTGGTTCTGATAAACATTAGTCAGCTTTAAGGTGAATATTTTATTCCTTTGTGTCATTGTCCTTATACACACGCACATTACAATCAAGCCTCCAAATAATTGCCATTTTAGTCAGTTGTAATCATTTGCCACTTTCATAATCATACTGGCGACATAGTCAGCTCTTCAGAATCATTAATATGTCAATGGCCTCAAAATGTTGTTTCTGCCTCCCCGTCACATCTGTAATTGTAGTGAAGTTATCCGTCCCTAACCCTAACCTTGACTGGGTGCAGAGGCCAATGCACTTACTGAAACACACCGAATTTACATCGGGTCTTTTTATACGGCACGTTTTGTATCAGATCAGCACTCAGGATGGTACCGCACGGACTTCAATCGTACAGTATAAAGCAGCATGTAGTTATCTGGCTGCGGCCTACTTCAGAACACTCCTTATCACTTAAAGAATGTTTCAGAGTGTTTTTCAGTTATAACATTAATAGTGGGGACTGAAAGTATAACACTGTCTACTTCCAGCCTCACTGCTGCTATATCTCAACAGGCCCCAATCCAAAAAGATGGTTTTAGAATCATTCCTTTGTATTTGCCTGTTATTATTTATGATTTATGATGGATTTCCAGTCTGGAAGAAGGTAGATCCGGGGGAAGAACCCAGTGGGGCAGTGGCCCAGGTTGTCTTTGTGAAGCCTGGAGGAGGACCTCCCTTCCTCCCGGTCCCACAAAGACAGATTAAAATTTACTTGCTGGGCTCCTCTTCAGCTGGGCCACCAGCTGATACTGGGCGGAATGCGCTCAGTGCATACTCCATCCAATAGTGTCCTAAAATGGCAATTGGGGTCCTGTATCAAAAGGGCCATCCAGCTGCTCTGTTCCTTGGTTGATGTCTCAGGAATCGAGAGCAGGAGGGGAGGAAGTGTTTGGGAACGAGGTAAACCTTTCCCCACAATTTATAGGGCGTTACTTCCCAGCAAGCCGTCACAGGTTAGATATAGTGCAGACAGATACAGGGTAAACCTCCCTCTACTTAGCCCCAGTCTCCGGAGAGCACTTTCACACTGGTGTAGTATAATTGGAAGCGCACACGATCTGCAAAATAATAGGATCTGAAATGAATAAGTAGGTGCACTTTTTCACAAAACCTTGAAAATTATTTATATATACATCACCTCCTTCAAATATATCAAAAATAAAGTGGAAAAGCTTCTCAGGAAAGTTACCAACCTACAGTCAGTTGTGACAGCAACCATACCTAATGCAGACTTAGAATTTCAACTATGTCAAATTTATGGGGGATGTGGGGCGGGCAGGGCGGAGTGCATTCATTCCAAATGAGGAATGTTATCCTCAATAAATGTGTTAGACTTTTCTATCAAGAAAAATGATTCTTAAGAAAACAATACATTTGCTCTTTTTTGAGAAGAACAATTTTTGCACAGAAGGTACTTTTTAAATCTTTCGACATGATGCATAAAGATCTGACTGATGGGTTTGAAAGTTCAGTCACGGATTCCTTGATGTGCTTTACTGGCTGCTGAAGCTTGTTACATGCTTTGATTTTAATCGGAAACATTCTTGAATAAAACCTGCAACTAGCAGGAGGTTGGCTCCTTGAACACAAGATATTGTGCTATTAATTTTCTTTTGTTTGATGTGTTATTCTTATTAAATTTTCCTATTCGCTGTTGAGGTTGTAACAGTGATGGAGCAGCATAAACAGCGTTGACTGTGGTACAGAGTTCCAGATTGATGTGGTTGGAAGGGACTGAATCAGCCCTCCAATTATCTCTTGATTTGGAAATGGGGATGAAGGTCTGCCTTTGTTAAATGTCATGCGATAAATGGTCCCACATGCTCTCTCACAGGTTACATTGAAAATGTAAAAGGAAGTAAGAAATCCCACTTTATTGCCTAAAACGCACCACATTTTTGATGTAGAATGAGTCAGTAGACTGTGGGGAGGGGGTCGTTACAATACCAAACAGGGAAAAAATAACAAAATCGAAAGAACAAAATTCTTCAGATATTAGTACTTACTTTATCCTGTACATAATTTTAACCTAATGGATCTTCTCCGATTTACCTACTATGAGGGCAGGACATGGTGGGAAGTCCATGAGAGATGGAAAAGTGTTTTTGGCTCCTGCAAAATTTGAGAACATCAGGATTTTCTTTTTGATGGGCACTGCATGTTTGATGGACTTTAGCATTGCACACGGGGAGTTAAGGCCAAGTGTAATCTTCAGATGAAACAAGGTTAGAGGGGCGAGGATGATTGGATCAGGGTATGCAGATGTAATTCAGTCCCAATTTTAAAGTCATATATGCTCTCCTCATTTTGTATTTACATATTAAATTCCTACATCCACATTTATAATAAGTTTCGATGCCAGAGCTACAAGTTGCATAAATATTGTCCATTCTGTTTTCAGTTTATGCCATGAGCTTTGAGGTAGGTTTTTAAATAACAAAAAAAAAACCCTGTGCTTTAATAACAAAAGTAGAAGTAGATGAACAGTTTCTACGTACTGGAAGGTGGAAGTAGGTCTGTAATTTTATAATGATGGTGGGGTAGTGGGCTCAGTATCATTTCTAGTGAGAACATCATGGAGGCAATAGCTAAGAGTGAGGAGTGGCTGGGCTGGACGTTGGTGGAACTGTATTCGAGGATTAGAGTAATGGGTCGAAATATGGAACACTGTTTTGACGAGATAGAAAACGATTGCTGTTTAGGTCCAGATTGTTATACAGTAAACTTTTAGTCGATGTTTTAATGTAAAGCTAATTTTGTCAGATTTTCCATTTTTATACTATGGCCCGTATTTTCCGATGTACACACCCGTAGGGACATCAGAAATGCCCTGGAGAAGGGCCTCTGCGGGGGGAGAGTTCCGCTTTCTGCAGAACCTCCGCCCGCTGAAAACCCTTAGAAATCTTACACCTGGTAAAAGCTGGCATAAGGCCTGCTTTTACCAGCATAAGAGTTGAAAAAAAAGTTTAAAACATTTTTTTTCCCCCCACTCATTTATAATTTAAAAATACTTTTAAAAAAAAGTTTATTTTTAGCCCCGTAAAAAACTTTAATTATTTTTTCAAAAAAATAATTTTTTGTTTAAAATATTTAATTTAATGTAATATTAACTCATTTTAAAAAGGTGATGGTTTTTAAAAATTTATTTATGTTTTAGTGTCTTTTTGGGGTGATCTCCATTCATATATTTGAAGGGTCTGTCAAAAGTGGCCTGGCCCACGTGATCCCAGGGACGCTTGCGAACCGCCTGCGCCCCTGGGATACGCGGGCCCTGCGCATTTCAACTGTGGAGAGGCCCAGGATCGGAAGTGTCCGGACCTCGGGAGCCCTCAAGTAAGTTCGTAGATTTTTTTCCAATAGGAGGCATCCGCACGCAGGAAGCCTCCTATCGGAAATTACGGGCCTATGTGTTTCTGTTTATTAGAGATAGTTGCAGGACCTTTGCAGTAAAAACAATTAGTCATTTCGAAGCAAAAATACATTCTTCAACAAGAAACAGACTGTGGGAGTATGGCAGAGGCAGGGTGAAGATTCAGCATTGAAATCATGTGACACCCCTGCAGTCTATGGAAGCCGTTGTGCTACACAAAGACATTAAACCGAGGTGCAACTGCTGTCCGATGGGTGATGCCTGTATCACCAGCGCTAATTACAAAGAATAGACCATTCCTCCAAGTAAACCTGCCCAGGAACCCACTTCCCTCAGGGCCTTAATGGAAATAAAAAGGTGTGGTTTCCTTGGGTTATCCCAGTTAAATATCTTTTAAATAGACAGGTGATTTGTGATCTTTACAACATAGCTCACCACAATCCTCACTCACAGATTATGTTAGCAACAGAATGAGGCAAGGGTTACAGTCAAACCTTTCTGACAGATGTAAAGCTGAGTAGGAATGTAAATACTATAAAAACATTATATCCCCCGCAGGTATTAAGGAAGCACTGAAAATAAAATATTTGGCACATTTGTACTTTTCGCAAATCAGTTCCAAAGGTTCAATTGCAAAACACTGGCAGGTCACAGACCAAAAACTCCCACTGGAAAAAAACATAAGCTTCCGCTCGCTGATTCTCTTATATTTGTCTGATGATGTTCACATTATTTGGATGTGTCTATGAATGTGATACTATCTTACTGTTTTATTATTTTAACAATCAGACACATTGGTACTCTGGTACGCTGTTCACAGTAACCTGGAGATATATTTGCAGACATATGGCAGGATTTATCCGATTCATAAATTCCAAAATGCACAAGCATATGCAAGTGATGTGAACATAGTGATTGTTTAAAAAGACAAATGCTTGGTGCACTTACCTCGCTCCAAACATCCATTAGACACTAAAAATGGAGCAAAACAGCATCATCACGCAAGAGGTAACCTGCACAAGGTGGCATAGCAACCAAAGGTGTGAATGACCCAACCCTGTAACAATACTCTTTTCTCTGGAGAGTGACCTGTATTCTTTCATGCAGACTGAAAGGGGAAAGAGTGGGGGAATGGGAGTAAGTGGATAGCTCCTTCAGAGAGCAGGCACAGGTGGGATGGAGCAAGGGGCCTCCTACTCTGCTGTAAGATGCGAGGATTCTGTCAGCTAATGTTGTCAGATATTGTGAAAATGATCGACATTTGTCAGCCCCGATTATTCCATTCTCCTTTGTGGCAACAGCAAACAATAACAACTTGCATCTATGTAGAAAAGTGTTCCTTAGCACCGTTCTACGGGAACGGTAGCATAGTGGTTCTGTTACTGGACTAGTAATCCCGAGGCCTGGACTAATGATCCGAGAGACATGAGTTTAAATCTCACCACAGCAGCTGGGCAATTTAAATTCAGTTAATTAAATAAAAATCTGGAATAAAAAGCTAGTATTAATAATGGTGACCATGAAACTATCGGATTGTCGTAAAAACTCATCTGGTTCACTAATGTCCTTTAGGGAAGGAAATCTGCTGCCCTTACCCGGTCTGGCCTATATGTGACTCCAGGCAAATGTGGTTGACTCTTAACTGCCCTCTGAAATGGCCCAGTTGCCAAGAAGGTGGATCACCACCACCTTCTTGAGGACAATTAGGGATGGGCAATAAATGCTGGCCTTGCCAGCGATGCCCACTCTCATGAATAAAAAAAAGAGAGGAATCTTTGGAGAGGTGACTAAAAAGCATGATCAAAGAGGTTTAAAGGGATGCCTTGAAGGAGAAGAGGTTTAGGGCTGCAGTTCCAGAGTGTGGGACCCTGTGGTGGCTGAAGGATACAGCCACCAATGCAGGGGTGAATGCATAGTAAGTGACAGAAGAACTGAGTATGTGGGGATGGGCTTGGCCTTGTAGGGCTGGAGAAGGCTTCAGAGATAGAGAATGGGATAGGGATAGGGAGAGGTGAGACCAATAAAGGATTTAGACACAATGTTAAGAATTTTAAATTTGAGGTATTGGGGACTTGGAGCCAATGTAGATTAGCAAGGACAGGAGTCATAGGTGAGTAGGACGTGGTGAGGTATAAGATATCAGCAGCAGAGAGTTTAGGATGAGCTGAAGTTTGAAGATGAAAGGTGGAAGGAGATCATTGGAATATTTGAATCTAGAGGTGATAAAAGTATGAATGAGGGGTTCAGCAGCAAATGAGCTGAAGTAGAACAAAAGAGGTAATGTTACGGAGGTGGAAATAGGTAGTAATTGTGATGGAAAAGATATGGGGGTCAAATATGATGTCAAGATTGCAAACAGTCTCATTTAGTGAGTTGGATGGAATCAATGGAAAGGATATGGAGTTTGTGCTGGGGGTTAGAATCATAGAATGGTTACAGCACAGAAGGAGGCCATTCGGCCCGTCAAGCAAGATGATGGCTTCGGTCTTCCAATGGAGTTCAGTTGGAGGAAATTGCAGCTCATCGAAGACTGGGTATCAGACAAGCAGTCTGACAACACAGAGGCAATGGACAGCTCAAGAGAAAGGTGGTGGAGAGGGAGAACTGGATATCACCAGTGCTTTAAAGGAGATGAGGAACTGGAGGGGTGGAAGGCTTTAGGAAGAGTTGCTGACCCCTGGTCTGCAGATGATGTTGCCAAGGGAAGCATCAAGATGAGGAAGAGGAGGGGGCCAAGGATCGATCCTTGTTGGACTCTGGAAGTAACAGTATGGAGGTGAAAAGAGCAGCCATTTCTGGAAATACTCTGGCTATGATTGAATAGATAAGCACGGAACCAAGCAAGGGCAGTCCCACTGAGTTGGACAATGGAGAAGAAGCGTTGGAGGAGGAAGGTGGGGTTGACCATCACAAAAGCTACAGAGAAGTCGAGGAGAATGAGGAGGAATAATGCACCATGGTCACAGTCACAGAGAATGTCACTTGTGAATGGCTAGGACTATTTCAGTGCTATGGCGGGACAGAAACCTGACTGGGGAGATTTAAACAGGTAATTGCGGGAAAAAGGCCCAATCCTGCGTTGATGCAATCTCTGTCCTTTTATTTATTTGGAAAGGTGAGGTTTAATTACACATCTGCTGATTCAACATCCTCAGAAGTGGGACAACTTCAGACATTCCTGAAACCTTGTAATAAAAGTGACAATATCCTCATAAATATTGTAGAATTAGTGCAGCCTCTGCTCTCCAAGCACATGTTTCTCTTTAAATTACAGCACGATCGGACGACTCAGACAGGGCTTTAGTATTTACAATTCCACTGCAGCCTTTCTAGATTTAAAGTTTTAAATGGAGAAAATGTACCGGAATGATCGCCAATGAGTTATATGAATAAAATGACCCTACTGCTCCAAATTCTGACGGCAGTTCCTTCCTGTTGTTATGCAAATTTCCCATCCACTTGTGTTGTTACAGTAATAACTGGTCTATTGGCATTTCAGTTCACAAGCTTCACTTTATCCCCAAAACATCAATTCAGACCTTAGACAAAACAGTTTCATGTGGTTAGCAGTGGGGTTGGTGCTACTTATAATCAGTCAGCATTTTTCTCGACCCACTTACTTTCTGCGGGTGTGATGTGTTGTTAATAAAAAACGCAGTAACTTTACAGTCTCAATATTGGCTGGCCACAGACTCACGTTGGTGTGAGGATATTAAAGGAACACTGTCTTCATGGAAATTCATTTGCCAAACCTTTTATTTTTGTTGCTTATTTGAAACATATGACAAGTTTGGACTTCGTCAACTTTGTGTGTTTTCAAATAAATGGAAAATAGTGGTCAATGACTGAAGATGGTGCGTCAATGACTGAAGATGGTGCGTCAATGACTGAAGACGGTGCGTCAATGACTGAAGATGATCAATGACTGAAGATGGTGAATCAATGACTGAAGATGGTGCGTCAATGACTGAAGATGGTGAATCAATGACTGAAGATGGTGCGTCAATGACTGAAGACGGTGAGTCAATGACTGAAGACGGTGAATCAATGACTGAAGATGGTGAATCAATGACTGAAGATGATGAATCAATGACTGAAGATGGTGCGTCAATGACTGAAGATGGTGCGTCAATGACTGAAGATGGTGAATCAATGACTGAAGATGGTGCGTCAATGACTGAAGATGGTGAATCAATGACTGAAGATGGTGCGTCAATGACTGAAGATGGTGAATCAATGACTGAAGATGGTGCGTCAATGACTGAAGATGGTGAATCAATGACTGAAGATGGTGCGTCAATGACTGAAGATGGTGAATCAATGACTGAAGATGGTGAATCAATGACTGAAGATGGTGCGTCAATGACTGAAGATGGTGCTTCAATGACTGAAGATGGTGAATCAATGACTGAAGATGGTGAATCAATGGCTGAAGATGGTGAATCAATGACTGAAGATGGTGAATCAATGGCTGATGGTGCGTCAATGACTGAAGATGGTGCGTCAATGACTGAAGATGGTGCGTCAATGACTGAAGATGGTGCGTCAATGACTGAAGATGGTGCGTCAATGACTGAAGATGGTGCGTCAATGACTGAAGATGGTGCGTCAATGACTGAAGATGGTGAATCAATGACTGAAGATGGTGAGTCAATGACTGAAGATGGTGCGTCAATGACTGAAGATGGTGAATCAATGGCTGAAGATGGTGAGTCAATGACTGAAGTTGGTGCGTCAATGACTGAAGATGGTGAATCAATGGCTGAAGATGGTGCCTCTTCAATATCAGTGTGAGCCTAGATATCAGTGATGGTGATATTAGTGGATGGATACTTAAAAAGTTCTTATTTCAGTTCTCTTTGCATCATTTGAATGAAGATGCTAACCAACTTATTTTAAACTGAGCGCACTGGATATGGCAAAGGCTATGGACCCTGACAATATCCTGGCTGTCGTGCTGAAGACTTGTGCTCCAGAACTAGCCACGCCTCTAGCCAAGCTGTTCCAGTACAGCTACAACACCGGCATCTACCCAACAATGTGAAAAACTGCCCAGGTATGTCCTGTCCACAAAAAGCAATCCAGCCAATTACTGCCCGATCAGTCTACTCTCAATCATCAGCAAAGTGACGGACGGTGTCATCGACAGTGCTATCAAGTAGCACTTACTCACCAATAATCTGCTCACTGATGCCCAGTTTGGGTTCCACCAAGACCACTCAGCTCCCAACCTCATTACAGCCTTGGTCCAAACATGGACAAAGAGCTGAATTCCAGAGGTGAGGTGAGAGTGACTGCTCTTGACATTAAGGTAGCATTTGACTGAGTGTGGCATCAAGGAGCCCTTGTAAAATTGAAGTCAATGGGAATCAGGGGGAAAACACTCCACTGGCTGGAATCATACCGAGCAGAAAGTTAAGATGTTTGTAGTTGCTGAAGGTCAATTATCTCAGCCCCAGGAAATCACTGCAGGAGTTCCTCAGGGCAGTGTCCTAGGCCCAACCATCTTCAGCTGCTTCATCAAATGACCTTTCCTCCATCATAGGGTCAAAAGTGGGGATGTTCGCTGATGATTGTACATTATTCAGTTCCATTCGTAACTCCTCAGTTAATGAAGCAGTCCATGCCTGCATGGAGCAAGACCTGGACGACATTCAGGCTTGGGCTGATAAGAAGCAAATAAATTTCGCGCCACACAAGTGGCAGGCAATGACTATCTCCAACAAGTGAGAGTCTAACCACTGCACCTTGACATTCAATGGCATTACCATCGCCAAATCCGCCACCATCAACATCCTGGGGGTCACCATTAACCAGAAACTTAACTGGACCAGCCACATAAATACTGTGGCAACAAAAGCTGGTCAGGGGCTGGGTATTCTGCGGCAAGTGTCTCACCTCCTGACTCCCCAAAGCCTTTCCACCATCTACAAGGCACAAGTCAGGAGTGTGATGAAATACTCTCCACTTGCCTGGATGAGTTCATCTCCAACAGCACACAAGAAGCTCGAAACCATCGAAGACAAAGCAGCCCGTTTGATTGGCACCCCACCCACCACCTTAAACATTCACTCCCTCCACCACCGGCACACCGTGGCTGCAGTGTGTACCATCTACAAGATGCACTGCAACAACTCTCCAAGGCTTCTTCATCAGCACCTCCCAAACCCACAACCTCTTCCACCTAGAAGGACAAGGGCAGCAGGCGCATAGGAACACCATCACCTCCAAGTTCCCCTCCAAGTCATACATACCATCCTGACTTGGAAGTATATCGCCGTTCCTTCATCGTCGCTGGGTCAAAATCCTGGAACTCCCTCCCTAACAGCACTGTGGGAGTATCTTCACCGCACAGACTGCAGCGGTTCAAGTAGGCGGCTCACCACCACCTTCTCAAGGGCAGTTAGGGATGGGCAATAAATGCTGGCCTTGCCAGCGACGCCCACATCCCAGGAATGAATTAAAAAAACTGATTTTCACCCGCATTAAAATAAATAAGAAATATCATCTAAATTGCATGTTTTTCTGCTAATATCAGCGACAGTAATTCCCGGACCATCAAATTGTAACGTTAACTGAAACAAGGCCTGGTGCTCTAAGGTTCCCAGTTCTAATCCCAGGTCTGTCAGATACCCAAATCTGAGGGGGTTTTGGCCGAGCTGTCACCCTTTTCAATAAATCCATGCTCAGAGCCAAAAGCCACACTCTGGGGATAATAATGGTCCCAGGACAAGGCACCAAAACTGCTGCTGCCTGGGCACTGTATACATCTGTAGTGCAGTGAGCTGACATTGTGCTATAATCCAGGGTCAACTTTATTGATATAAAAGCTGAGAATGCCTCGGACTGAAAGGGCAGGTTGTCCAATAGTCGAATGACAGCAGATGTGCAGATTTATTGCAAGGGGGTTGAAGTATAAAAGCAGGGAAGTCCTGCTACAACTGTACAGGGTATTGGTGAGACCACACCTGGAGTACTGCGTACAGTTTTGGTCTCCTTATTTAAGGAAGGATATACTTGTATTGGAGGGTGTTCAGAGAAGGTTCACAAGGTTGATTCCTGAGATGAAGGGGTTGACTTATGAAGAAAGGTTGAGCAGTTTGGGCCTATACTCATTGGAGTTCAGAAGAATGAGAGGGGATCTTATTGAAACATAGAAAACATAGAAACATAGAACAGTACAGCACAGTACAGGCCCTTCGGCCCTCGATGTTGTGCCGAGCATTGTCCGAGACCAAGATCAAGCTATCACACTCCCTATCACTCTGGTGTGCTCCATGTGCTTATCCAATAACCGCTTGAAAGTTCCTAAAGTGTCCGACTCCACTATCACAGCAGGCAGTCCATTCCACACCCCAACCACTCTCTGAGTAAAGAATCTACCTCGGACATCCCTTCTATATCTCCCCCCATGCACCTTATAGTTATGCCCCCTTGTAACAGCTGCCTCTACCCGAGGAAATAGTCTCTGAACATCCACTCTATCTATCCCCCTCATCATCTTATAAACCTCTATTAAGTCGCCTCTCATCCTCCTCCGCTCTAAAGAGAAAAGCCCCAACTCCCTCAATCTTTCCTCATAAGACCTCCCCCCCAAACCTGGCAGCATCCTGGTAAATCTCCTTTGCACTCTTTCCAATGCTTCCACGTCCTTCCTATAGTGAGGTGACCAGAACTGCACACAATATTCCAAATGTGGTCTCACCAAGGTCCTGTACAGTTGCAGCATAACCTCACGGTTCTTAAACTCAAACCCTCTGTTAATAAACGCCAACACACCATAGGCCTTCTTTACTGCTCTATCCACTTGAGTGGCAACCTTCAGAGATCTGTGGATATGAACCCCCAGATCCCTCTGCTCCTCCACGTTCCTCAGAAAACTGCCGTTGACCCTGTAATCCTTATTCAAATTTGCCCTACCAAAATGAATCACCTCGCACTTATCAGGGTTAAATTCCATCTGCCATTTTTCGGCCCAGCTCTGCATCCTATCAATGTCTCTTTGCAGCCTACAACAGCCCTCCACCTCATCCACTGCTCCTCCAATCTTGGTGTCATCAGCAAATTTACTGATCCACCCTTCAGTCCCCTCCTCCAAGTCATTGATAAAAATCACAAACAGCAGAGGACCCAGCACCGACCCCTGTGGCACACCGCTGGTAACTGGTCTCCAGTCCGAAAATGTTCCATCCACCACCACCCTCTGCCTTCTATGATATAGCCAGTTACTTATCCAATCGGCCAAATTTCCCTCTATCCCACAACTCCTTACTTTCTTCATGAGCCGACCATGGGGAACCTTATCAAACACCTTACTAAAATCCATGTATACGACATCAACTGCTCTACCTTCATCTACACACTTAGTTACCTCCTCAAAGAATTCAATCAAATTTGTTAGGCAAGACTTACCCTTCACGAATCCGTGTTGACTATCCCTGATTAAGTTGCCCCTTTCCAAATGGTCATAAATCCTATCCCTCAGGACCTTTTCCATTATCTTACCAACCACCGAAGTAAGACTAACCGGCCTATAATTACCAGGGTCATTCCTATTTCCTTTCTTGAAGAGAGGAACAACATTCGCCACTCTCCAGTCCTCTGGCACCATTCCCGTGGACAGTGAGGACCCAAAGATCAAAGCCAGAGGCTCTGCAATCTCCTCCCTTGCCTCCCAAAGAATCCTAGGATATATCCCATCTGGCCCAGGGGACTTATCGACCCTCAGGTTCTTCAAAATTGCTAAAACATCTTCCCTCAGAACATCTACCACCTCCAGCCTATCCACCTTTATCACACTCTCATCCTCAAGAACATGGCCCCTCTCCTCGGTGAACACTGACGAAAAGTATTCATTCATCACCTCTCCTATCTCTTCTGACTCCATGCACAAGTTCCCACTACTGTCCTTGACCGGCCCTACCCTCACCCTGGTCATTCTTTTATTTCTCACATAAGAGTAAAAGGCCTTGGGGTTTTTCTTGATCCGACCCGCCAAGGACTTCTCATGCCCCCTCCTAGCTCTCCTAAGCTCTTTTTTTTATAAGATACTGAGGGGGCTCGACAAGGTAGATGCAGAGAAGATATTTCCCCTCATGGAGGGAATCTAGAACTAGGGGGCATAGTTTCAGAATAAGGGGTCGCCCATTTAAAATGGAGATGAGGAGGAATTTCTTCTTTCAGAGGGTCATAAATCTGTGGAATTCTCTGCCCCAGAGAGCTGTGGAGGCTGGGTCATTGAATATATTTAAGGTGGAGATAGACGGATTTTTGAACAATAAGGGAGTGATGGGTTATGGGGAGCGGGCGGGGAAGTGGCTTTGAGCCCAAGATCAGATCAGCCATGATCTTATTGCAGGCTCGAGGGGCCAAATGACCTACTCCTGCTCCTACGTCTTATGTTATGTTCTTATGTTCTTATGTCAACTAGCGTACAGGCCCAAACAGCCACCATCTCAATATTCACGGCATTGTAATTGTCGGGCTTGATGCTGACCAAGCACAAGGAGATACTGCATCACTTCCATTCCTAAAGGCAGCACTGGCATGCCGCAACCATCCATCTCATTTCCTCCTAACCTTGGCGAAATGGAGCACACAGTCAAGGAAGTAGAAGATACGGTCACACAGGGAATATGCTGGGGAAAAACATTGAATGCACCTGTCATGCCTTGAGATTTTCGGACCATTTTTCTTCAGGAATGGTTAAAGTGTAGTTTTCCTCAAAGCCTTTAAAAAATATGCATTTCTTTAGCTGGTCTTGGTAATTGATAAACACCTCACATCTAAATTTTGTCACCGGTCGAGAAGTGCTCAGCAGGGATTGTCTGATAGGCCTCCCTTCTGGCCATGAACTCAGGGCGTTAAATTAGAGACAGAAGCAAGTAGCCGGTGAGGCCAGCAAAGGCTACAAAGGTCACCCAGGTTTTTGAAACAGAAGGCTGCAAAGGCAAGCTCTCAGCAGGCTCAGCGTGGAGATAGCAGGGCGGTTGTTATTTTGTTTAAATTAAACAAGGTGACCCACTGATGTGGGGTGGCATATCATTTTCATTATTTTTGTGTTGCATTACAACACCGATTACACTTCAAAAGTACTTAATTGATCGGCTGTAAAGCGTTTTGGGAAGTCCTGAGGTCATGAAAGGTGCTGTACGAATGTAAACCTTTCTTTCCATTAGTATGTAAATACACGTTGTACTGCTTGAAATAAACTAGTCTGATCAAAAACAGTTGCTCTGTACATTCACTTTCTGTGAAATAAAACAGCTTATCAATTTGCATCTGGCCTCAACTTGGGCAGCCACATATGAGCACATGTGAAAGATACAAATATATGGTTCAAATCACAATCATAGCATGCCAGTATAGAGGGATGGCCAGAGGGTTGCCTAAAACCCCCATATAAACAGCACACAGTGCGAGTTTACCAGGAAAAAGGTCACATACAGAGAATGGGTTGAGCTTTGAGAACCTCAGAGTAACTTCAGTTTTAGATAAATAAGCAAAGTACAGTGAAGTCTTGTTTAAACGGCACTTAATCATCCGGAATTCTTTAATAACCGGCAAATTAGATAGCCGGTAATCTTGATGAATCCACCCAATTTTCGTTTTTCCGAGTCAGAGTTTCCCGCGGTGGCCGAGTTAGTCCGTGGTTTTTATTTTTTTTGTGTTAAAAATTGCCTACCTCTGTTATCCGGAATTTTTCATCAACCGGCACCACCCTGGTCCCATAGGTGCCGGATACGAAAGAGTTTACTGTAGCTTTAAAACTGGTGCAACAAATAGTGCAGCCGGCGACCACAATTGCAGGAATATGAGGCCAGTTTAAAACAGCGGAAGCAAGGTGGCGGCTGTGACTTCCAAGCTCAGGCACTCTGACCACTTTAACTCATTAATCCATGTTTCAGGGCCTTAACAGGACTACATCCATGCTAAAAAGCGGAAGCAGCATGCTATAGACAGGGCTAAGTGATCCCACACTCAACAGATCAGATCAAAGCTCGGCAGTCCTGCCACATCCAATCGTGAATGGTGGTGGACCATTAAACAACTAACGAGAGGAGGAGGCTCCATGAATATCCCCATCCTCAATGATGGTGGAGCCCAGCACGTGAGTGCAAAAGACAAGGCTGAAGCGTTTGCAACCAACTTCAGCCAGAAGTGCCGAGTGGATGATCCATATCGGCCTCCTCCTGAGGTCCCACCATCACAGAAGCCAGTCTTCAGCCATTTCGATTCACTCCACATGATATCAAGAAATGGCTGAGCACACTGGATACAGCAAAGGCTATGGGCCCCGACAACATCCCGGCTATCATGCTGAAGACTTGTGCTCCAGAACTAGCCGCGCCTCTAGCCAAGCTGTTCCAGTACAGCTACAACGCTGGCACCTATCCGACAATGTGGAAAACTGCCCAGGTATGTCCTGTCCACAAAAAGCAGGACAAATCCAACCCGGCAAATTACCGCCCCGTCAGTCTACTTTCAATCATCAGCAAAGTGATGGAAGGTGTCATCGACAGTGCTATCAAGCAGGCACTTACTCACCAATAACCTGCTCACTGATGCCCAGTTTGGGTTCCGCCAAGACCACTCAGCTCCCGACCTCATTACAGCCTTGGTCCAAACATGGACAAAGGAGCTGAATTCCAGAGGTGAGGTGAGAGTGACTGCCCTTGACATCAAGGCAGCATTTGACCGAGTGTGGCATCAAGGAGCCCTAGTAAAACTGAAGTCAATGGGAATCAGGGGAAAATGCTCCACTGGCTGGAGTCATACCTAGCACAAAGGAAGATGGTTGTGGTGGTTGAAGGTCAATCATCACAGCCCCAGGACATCGCTGCAGGAGTTCCTCAGGGCAGTGTCCTAGGCCCAACCATCTTCAGCTACTTCATCAATGACCTTCTCTCCAACATAAGGTCAGAAATGGGGATGTTCGCTGATGACTGCACAGTGTTCAGTGCCATTCACAACTCCACAGATAATGAAGCAGTCCATGCCCACATGCAACAAGACCTGGACGACGTTCAGGCTTGGGCTGATATGTGGCAGGTAACATTCGCGCCACAGAAGTGCCAGGCAATGACTATCTCCAACAAGCGAGAGTCTAACCACCTCCCCTTGACATTCAATGGCATTACCATCGCCGAATCCCCCACCATCAACATCCTGGGAGTCACCATTAACCAGAAACTTAACTGGACCAGCCACATAAATACTGTGGCAACAAGAGCAGGTCAGAGGCTAGGTATTCTGCGGCGAGTGTCTCACCTCCTGACTCCCCAAAGCCTTTCCACCATCTACAAGGCACAAGTAAGGAGTGTGATGGAATACTCTCCACTTGCCTGAATGAGTGCAGCTCCAACAACACTCAAGAAGCTTGATACCATCCAGGACAAAGCAGCCTGCTTGATTGGCACCCCATCCACCACCATAAACATTCACTCCCTCCACCAGCGGTGTACCGTGGCTGCAGTGTGTACCATCTACAAGATGGACTGCAGCAACTCGCCAAGGCTTCTTCAGCAGCACCTCCCAAACCCACGACCTCTTCCACCTAGAAGGACAAGGGCTGCAGGCGCATGGGAACACCACCACCTCCAAGTTCCCCTCCAAGTCACACACCATCCTGACTTGGAAATATATCGCCGATCCTTCATCGTCGCTGGGTCAGAATCCTGGAACTCCCTCCCTAACAGCACTGTGGGAGCACCTTCACCACACGGACTGCAGCGGTTCAAGAAGGCGACTCATCACTACCTTCTCAAGGGCAACTAGGGATGGGCAATAAATGCTGGCCTTGCCAGCGACGCCCTGATCCCATAAATGATTTTTTTTTAAATGACCCTAGAGCACATCTGCATAGACCTTTGGTAGCACTGGCCTTTTACAGTGCTTTATATAACCCTATCTGCACTCGGTAAGCTTCATTTACGGTCCTTTCAGAAGAACAAAAGTAACATTTTCTCCTTCACTAAAAACAGAAAAATGTCAGAAAAGCGTGGCCGACCAGCTAGGGTCTTAAACCGTTAAGTTAGGTAGTTTGGTTTAGGTGGGTCCCTTCTTGAGAACTGGACGTTGCAGTGGAGTCTGCAACATCTGGCACTGTGTAAAGAACCCCCTCTTGGATAATAGGCGGTCCCCAAATTTTAGTCTTGCACATATAGTACAGCAATACTCTCAATGGTACTCAGTGACGTAATAAAGACTCACTACGCACTTGGTTGAACATAAAGCAAGGCTTTAGTCGACTTGTAACAAAGCATGGCGGTCTAGTTAGCAGTCACTAGCTTCCTGTTTCCAGATTGTCTCTGCCCAAGGTGGGCCCACGCCAGAGTATTTATACTCCCCGGACGGCGCCCCAGCTGGCCGCCCAGTAGTATTTCCTGAGTTACTTCTTGTAGAAGTTGCGATTTATGACATTCTTCCTCCCTAAAAGGTTTGGAAGTCCAGTCTTCCTTTAATGGACTAGGCGGACCAGAAATAGCCGTAGTCGTTTAGCTCTCCGCTTGTGACCGGAAGGCACGTCTCCCCGGACCGTGTCCTGGTCCCTGGGTCGCTTGGCCCATACCGGTATGTCGGTAGAGTCCGCGTCGTCTTGATCGTCCTGTGGAGGACTGGGAATATCATGACTCCGGGTGCGGGTCCCCACAGGCGCAAAGCTGGCCTCATCCCGGGTCATGGCTGGAGATTGTCCGGCGTCCTGGCTTCGGGTGGCCATCCTACGGGGAGCGTCCGGCTCCCTGAGTTGATCCGGTAGCGCTGCCGGCAGATCCCTCAATGTCCCAAGCGGGGCGTCATTTTCATAGGGGTGGGGAGTGTTGACATCATCGTCGTGGGATCCTTCATCATTCGGGCCCGTGTGACCGGTTGGGCAGGGAGCCAGATCTCTGAGCGAGACGGTGGCCTCCCGGCCATCAGGGTACCGTACATGCGCATACGTGGGGTTAACCTCCGTTAACTCCACCTCGTCAACGAGAGGGTCGTTTTTGGCAGACCAGACAAACCTCCGGAGTAGCCCAGGGCCTGGAGCCACCAACCATGACGGTAGAGACGTCCCATGTGTAGAGCGACGCCGGAATTTGAAGAATCGCTCATGAGGCGTGACATTAGTAGATGTGGAGAGAAGAGACCTGATAGAGTGTAACACGTCGGGGAG
This sequence comes from Squalus acanthias, assembly GCA_030390025.1. NCBI lineage: Eukaryota > Metazoa > Chordata > Chondrichthyes > Squaliformes > Squalidae > Squalus > Squalus acanthias. The sequence goes on from CM059434.1 coordinate 115,969,639, forward strand.
CACCGTTTCCCACTGCTGGTCCGGTAGGTTGCATGACCTCAGTGCCAGACGGACAGCGTTCCAGATGATGGCATTGTATCATTCAACCTGCCCGTTGCCGATTGGGTGATATGGTGTCGTCTCACTTGAGGCGATTCCCCGTTGGAGAGATAACCTTTAAGTTCACTCGACATAAAGGAGGGACCCCGATCCGTGTGGATAAAATTGGCCTTCCCGCAAAGGGAAAAGACCTGATCGAGGCATTTAGTAGGTGTTCCGTGTCGATGAAGGCAATGGCCCTTTAAAGTCTATGCTTAGGCTGCATTGCATGTATGATGAGTAAGCCATCTGATGGGCAGAAGAATTGTGGTTTCAATTCTGCACAAATCCTACAGGAGGAGCATGTTTACTATACATCCTCCGTTGAGAATGGTAGATTTTTGGAGCGCATAAAGTGCAACATACGGGTCACGCTAGGATGGCATAAGTCCATATGCAAATCCGCCAGAGTCGACGTTGACATTGAGGAGCAAAATGCCCGTGTGAAGGTATCTGGGGTCACGTTCTGTTTGCCGGGTCGGTAACGGATAGTATATCCAAAGGCGGCCAGCTCCATCCTCCAGAGTTGAATTTTATTATTTTTGATTTTCGTGCGCTTCCGGTTATCCAACATGAAGGCCACGGAGCGCTGGTCAGTTATAAGCGTAAAATGACGCCAAGCAAGAAAATGACCCCATTGCCGTACAGCCTCGATGATGGCCGTAGCCTCCTTCTCGACGGGGGGGTAATGGAGCTCGCTACCCTGCAAGGTTCTGGATAGGAATGCCACGGGTCGGCCACCTTGATTCAAGGTAGCCGAGATCGCCACCTCCGATGCATCGCATTCGACCACAAAAGGAAGGTTTTCGTCAATGGAGCGAAGCGTGGCCTTCTCCAGCTGTCGTTTGAGGAGGTTGAAGGCAGAAATAGCCGTAGCTTCCAATGGAAAAGCCTTCGCATGGAGCAGGGGCTGTATTTTATCGGAGAAGTGTGGTATCCACTTTGCGTAATAAGCAAACATGCCAAGTGCCCGACGAAGAGAGCAGAGGTTCGTAGGGGGAGGGAGCTCCTGAAGTGGACAAAGTCGCTCTGGGTCGGTTTAATAACACCGTTGCCCACCCAGTAGCCAAGAATGTTCACCGATGGCACCAATTTCACCGATTTGGATTCGTTTAACGTTAAGTGGCGACGACGGAGAACGTCAAAAAATCTCTGAAGATTGGCGTCGTGCTCCTTTTGATCATGGCCGGCAATAGTGATATTGTCTAAATACGGAAAGGTATCCGTCAAGTTCTCTCGTCGGACTAGGCCATCCATCGCCCGTTGGAAGACGGCCACCCCATTGATGACCCCGAATGGAAGGCGGCGAAACTGAAAAAGCCGACCATTGGCCTCAAAGGCCGTATACTTCTTGTCGGAGTCTTTCAGCGGCACCTGATGGTACACGCTTTTCAAATCGAAGGTCGAAAATACCTTGTATTTGGCAAGGTTGTTGACCATGTCATCTATGCGTGGTAGCGGGTAGGCATCCAGATCGGTATATTGATTAATAGTCTGCGAATAATCGATACACAGACGTTTTTTAACGTTGATTTCAGGGATTTTTCACAATGACGACTTGGGCCCGCCAGAGAGATGAACACGGCTCGATAATACCGTTGACTAAAAGGCGAGAGATTTCTGCCTCGATAAATGCTCGATCGTCTTGGCTAAAGCGCCGCGATTTGGTGGCTATGGGTTTACAGCGGGGGGGAAAGATTGGCAAACAGGGAGGGTTCACCGAGTAAGGCCGCCGAGAGCGCACAAAACGGCACCTTAGAAATGGTAAGCTCCGGCCTTGACCCTCCAAACTCAAAAGTGAGCCTCTTGTGCTGCTTCTGGAAGTCCTGTCCCAGAAGCACATCGCTGTATAAGTTTTCGAGTACTCCGAGCCGGGTGGAGAGATAAGTGCGGCCATTGAGGATGAGGTTGACAAGACAGAAGCCAGAAGAATTGGTGGTCAGAGTCGTCAGAGCCATCGCAATCTCCCTGTCCGAGGGTTAAATGCGCAGTTTTAACCTGCTGACAGTCCGCTTACTAATGAAGCTGTCAGAGTTGCAGGAGTCGATTAGCGCACTTAGAGTGTGTCCATTTACTGAAACCTCCGTGGCTGCATGGGACAAACTTTGGGGAAAAACAGCTGTGATGGGAGGAGGGGCAATTTTCCCTTCAGCAGCTGTAGCCTTAACAGTGGTTCTTGGGGGAGGAGCAGCTCCATAGATAGCAGCTGTGAAGCTAACAGGAGCTCTCGACCGGTATACTTTAGAGGAGTGGCCTTTCTTGTTAGCAGAGGCCCGTGACTGGCATACCTTGGAAAGGTGTCCTTTCTTGCTGCAATGATTGCAGGTCACATTACGAACGGGCAAAATTTTCTGTAATGGCACGCCCCTCCACAAAAGAAACACTTTCTTCCTGATTGCCAGGATGCTGCTAGGGCAGGGTCGTCATCAGCGAAGGCCTCTAGGGTAGGGTCGTCGTCCGTTAGAGTAGAGTCAACATCAGCGGGGGCATCCGCCCGAGACCTACCGAAAGACTCATTAAAGGTGATAGCCGCCGCCGCCCGTGCACGTGGTGGGAGATAAGTGTCTGCATTCTTCTTGGCCAAGTCCAGGGAACATGCCTGGTCATAAGCAGCCTGTAAATTGAGGGTTTTATTTTCCAGCAGGCGTTGACGTATAAAAGGGGACGCAATCCCATTGATAAAGGAATCACGGATTAGTTCCTCTTGATACTGTTCAGCTGTAATCGCTTTAAGGTTACAATCCTTGCTGAGCCTGCGAAGTTTCTGGAGGAATTCATCGAGTGATTCCCCAGGCTGCTGCCGAGTTGTGGCCAGTAGGTGTCGAGCAAAGATTTCATTCGGGGACTTGACATATAGCTGCTGTAAAATTTGGACAGCAGTGTCGTAGTCTATACAGTCCTCAATATAATCATACACATGAGGGGACACGTAGTTAATAAGCATTTGTAAATTAGGGGCATCTGCCCCACATTCTTCAAGAAAGTTGCTAAAGGTACATAGATACATAGATACATAGAAGATAGGAGCAGGAGTAGGCCATCCGGCCCTTCGAGCCTGCTCCGCCATTTAATGAGATCATGGCTGATCCTCCAATTCAGTATCCCGTCCCCGCCTTCTCTCCGTAACCCTTAACCCCTTTTGCCTGTAGAAATATATCTAATTCCCTCTTAAATATATTTAATGAGCTGGCGTACACTGCCCTCTGTGGCAATGAGTTCCATAGGTTCACCACCCTCTGAGTGAAGAAATTCCCCCTCATTTCTGTCCTAAATGGTTTAGCCCTTATCCTTAAATTATGTCCTCTAGTTCTGTTCTCACCCGCCAAGGGAAACATTCCTTCTGCATCTAGTCTGTCTAGACCTGTCAGAATTTTATACACTTCTATGAGGTCCCCTCTCAATCTTCTAAACTCCAGTGTGTACATCCCTAAACTACATAGTCTCTCCTCATAGGTCAATCCCGCCATTCCTGGTATCAGCCTGGTGAATCGCCGCTGCACCCCCTCCATGGCAAGAACATCTTTCCTCAGATGAGGCGACCAAAACTGTACACAGTACTCGAGGTGTGGTCTCACCAGTGCCCTGTACAGCTGCAGCAAGGTATCCCTGTTCCTGTATTCCAACCCTTTTGCTATGAAGGCCAGCATACCGTTTGCCTTCTTGACCGCCTGTTGCACCTGCATGCTCGCCTTCAGTGACTGGTGTACAAGAACACCCAGGTCTCTCTGTACTTCCCCCTCTCCACATTTATTGCCATTTAAATAATAATTTGCCCTCCCGTTCCTGCACCCAAGGTGGATAACTTCGCACTTGTCCACATTATAGTGCATCTGCCATTTATCCGCCCAATCACCCAGTCTGTCCAAATCGCTCTGGAGCTTCCTGGTCTCCTCCTCTGAGCCCACCCCCCCTCCTAGTTTAGTGTCGTCTGCAAATTTGGAAATGCTGCATCCGACTCCCTGATCCAGGTCATTAATGTAAATTGTGAACAGCTGGGGACCCAGGACAGATCCCTGCGGTACCCCACTTGTTACTGCCTGCCATTCAGAAAATGAGCCGTTTATTCCAACTCTCTGTTTTCTATCTGACAGCCAGTTCTCTATCCACGTCAATACTTTCCCCTTTATCCCATGAGCTTCAATTTTCCATGCTAATCTTTTATGTGGGAACTTGTCGAAGGCCTTTTGGAAGTCCAGGTACACCACATCTACTGGCTCTCCCCCATCTATTTTACCAGTTACTCCCTCAAAAAATTCCAATAGATTAGTCAAGCACGATTTACCCTTTGTAAATCCATGTTGACTCTGTCCTATCCTGTCCCCATTTGCTAAGTGCTCCGCTATTTCATCCTTAATGATGGACTCCAGCATTTTGCCCACAACTGATGTAAGGCTTACAGGTCTGTAATTACCTGCTTTTTCCCTACCCCCCTTTTTGAATAGTGGGGTAACGTTAGCTACCCTCCAATCCATGGGCACTGTTCCCGAGTCTAATGAATTCTGAAAAATCATACTTAGTGCATCCGCTATCTCTAGGGCCACCTCCTTCAGTACCCTAGGATGCATGTTATCAGGCCCTGGGGATTTGTCCGCCTTCAATCCCTTTAGCTTCCTTAACACCATATCCTTAGAGATATTGATTTGCGTCAGTTCCTCCTTTGCCAATGTCCCTATTTTTCCCGATATCCCAGGGAGGTTTTTTGTGTCTTCCTTCGTAAAGACTGACCCAAAGTATGCATTTAGTTGGTCTGCCATTTCCTTATTTCCCGTTATATATTCCCCCGTATCTGACTGCAATGGACCAACTTTGGTTTTCACCAGTCTTTTCCTCTTGATATACTTATAAAAGCTTTTGGAGTTAGTTTTTATATTTTCCGCCAGCTTGCTTTCGTAAGCTATTTTGCCCCTCTTGATTAAGCCAATGAAAACCAATGCTTCCATACCTTCGCTGCCGCAGGTGCATTCGGGTCCAGGTCGAGACGAGCGGGTCTAAGGAGTTTTTCCATGATGGATCAGTTTCTTGCCCTAGTTCCCTTCTGTGGTTCGAGTTGCAGCTGGTTGTTCCGAATCACCCAAAGCGTGGAGACGATGCCAAGTCGATTAAATTGACGTAATAAAGACTCACTACGCACTTGGTTGAACATAAAGCAAGGCTTTAATCGACTTGTAACAAAGCATGGCGGTCTAGTTAGTAGTCACTAGCTTCCTGTTTCCAGATTGTCTCTGCCCAAGGTGGGCCCACGCCCGAGTATTTATACTCCTCGGACAGCGCCCCAGCTGGCCGCCCAGTAGTACTTCCTGAGTTACTTCTTGTAGAAGTTGCGATTTATGACACTCGGTATGGTACAATCCATTCTTACCAAATGTATATTATTGGGAAATGTTTACATTTGAAAGCGTTGATAAAAACATTTTATGAGTATATTTTGTTGCAATTTTTCACTGTGTGCAGTTCTCAGACTAAACACTGAGTAGCTCAGTCATCTTTTTACACAAACCTAACATCAATAATTAAAAAAATCTGTCTATAACGCTAATAAACACATGGGAGAAACATGGCTACAAAATGTTAATGTCACTTAGATTCAGTTCCGATCTATTGATCAAATAAGAAAAATGTCAAAAATGATGGCAGCTTCACCAAACAAATTGTTATCATGTGTGTTTCATTTGTGTTAAAGCCAGTAGATTATTAAACACAATGAAAACATTGGCATTCATTCAAAGAGAGAAGATGGACTCCCGCCATCCTAACTCAGCACAAGAGGTTGCTGCACTAGCCTTGTGTATGGTTAATAATGGAAAGGGTTGCAATATTCTGTATACTATTGGCAACAAATTCAACATTCAGTGGTGGAATTTCTTGTTGTGGTTTAGTTTCTGATTTGCCACATGTCCCCAAACATTTCAGTTTCCTTCCAAATAAAGTATTCATATCATTTAGTAATCACATGGAGGGGACAAACTGACGCAGTGGGTTAGAACTCCATTCTTCCATGTCCTGGGTTTGAATGAAATCTAGGCGTATGAAACGATAGTCTCCTTTCTGCTAACACTACAGATCCTAATGAAATCAGTTTGGATGCCCGCAATCTATTTCAAACTGGGCGTGAGACTGCAGTAAAAACTACTCATATGGTAGGTACTGATGGACAGGAGTTGGTTGTCCCTTAGGAAGATGGTTTAAGGAATGTCCTACTGGTGCAGCAGGGGGACATCTGTCTGACGTCAGGGTTGTGGTATATTGTTGGCTAGTGTAGGGAAAGATTAAGATAATTAGTTATAATTGAATATGACTACAAGCATAAAGGGAAATAATTATAGATCAACACCATGTCCATCATTAGTTTTGAAGTGATAACCAGAAACCACCTCAGCACTGTATATATTTTTGAATTCACTCTGAAAATCTGTCATATTTTGCCACTTGAAATACTATAATAGATCATAAAAAAATATATATATATTCTATTTCCTTAGAACAGCTTTAACTGTGTGTCCCTTTACAGTTTTAGTCACATTGAGTTTTAGCTGTGGCTCAGTGGGCAGCACTCTCGCCTCTGAGTCAGAAGGTTGTGGGTTCAAGTCCCACTCCAGAGACTTGAGCACAAAAATCTAGGCTGACACTCTAGTGCAGTGCTGAGGAAGCGCTGCACTGTCAGAGGTGCCGTCTTTCGGATGAGATGTTAAACCGAGGACCCGTCTGCTCTCTCAGGTGGACGTAAAAGATCCCATGGGCACTATTTTGAAGTAGAGCAGGGGAGTTCTCCCCGGTGTCTGGCCAATATTTATCCCTCAATCAACATCACAGAAAAAAAAACCAGATTATCTGGTCATTATCACATTGCTGTTTGTGGGAGCTTGCTGTGCACAAATTGGCTGTCGCATTTCCCACATTACAACAGTGACCACACTTCAAAATAGTACTTCATTGGCTGTAAAGTGCTTTTGGACACCCTGAGGTCAGGAAAGGTGCTATACAAATGCAAGTCTTTCTTTCCTTTTGTAACTGAACATCCTGATAACATGCTTTTGGAATGCAATTAATATTCTCACTAGCCTTTTCTGGTCCAGGTTTTGTCAGCATTTCTGAAACTAATTGCATCTTGATTGACAGGGCATGACTGCAACCCTCACGAGAGTCATACCTCTCTCTCTCTATAAAATACAATCAATAAAAATACAACAAGCTCATGGGTCTGGCTGGAGACGAGCTTGTTTCTAATTAATGCTTCATACAGACTCAGCTTTTCCAGATATTAGCAGCACAGATCTGTTTACTGTTAGTACTCAATTTACAGAAACAAAATATAAAAGTGAATTGGCCCACTTTAGTGGCATTCCCCCAATTGCTTTTGAAGCAGAATTATTTCAACCTTTGCACTGCTGTCAGGTTCAGGGAAGTTCCGAGGTAGCCAAGTCAGCTCGCACACCACGCTGCTGAAACGAGCACTGATATTATGAAAACAAAGCCATTTGGTTATCAGGGGCTTTCTTTGTTGCGGTAATATTAACACAATGGCACTAAAGTAATGCCTTCGCCCTCAGACTGCTTTCAGATTTAAGGAAATTCCCATCTTCCTAGGCCAGCCAGTTGTCAGTTTTGTTCTGTTTTCAACCGATGCGCTGCAATATTGAAAATAAAATTACTTACAGGGGACCACCTAAGATCAAACTTTACTTCCCAAGCACAAAGTAAGGGGCTCAGGGAAAGTATGGTTATATGCAGCGGTACTTTCTCTCTCTCTCCCCGCCCCCCTTTCCCTTTTTCTGCAAAAGAATGGACGAGTCATAAATGTGCACAGATTTGCTGGGGGAGGAACAGGCCCCTGGATGAAAAGCAGTTAGTACAATGAAGATGATACCATAGGTGCGTCTTGCTCTGCCACTCGTCAGCCACAATCTCCATGTGCACCTTGTTAACCTGGTGCATAATTGGAGAATGCAATACTGCACCGTGGAAGATGCAAGACAGAATCTAAATTAGCTTTTTGGATGGTTTCACTCCTTCCTTAAGTTATAATAACAAAATGAGATACAGAACATCTGGTTGCTCATAAGTAACTATTTTACTTTCTGGCAGTAATGAAACCCGATGCCTAGTCTAAATATTCCACTTGTTGACTTTCTCAAACTTTTGATAGGCTTGTACGTACCAATTGATAAAAGCCCATCCCGCCATTGTCACGCTATCAGCTAGTAGAAGAGGGAGCCTTCTCTACATGGCAGGTTTGACCATTATTGTTCTTCTGTTATAATCTAAGCATTTGTTTGGAAAATCAGCTGCTTCAAGTATAAATCTATTTTAAAGAGTTTTAACGAACTCAGTTATTAATCTCATATTAAGGGCTTCTTGATGCCCGCAAGTCCTTGATACAAGCATTTACCCCAGTTAAAGAGGTGCCATTTTTACCTTTTTACTCATGGTATAAGTTTCAAAATATTCAAAATTAATATTAACATCAGTTTATACAAGTCAGGAACCTAATCATTGGCTCCCACAAAAAAAACACTGCAACATCTGACACCATAGTGAATTATCGCCTAACCGATTGACAGGCTTTTCCTCCGGCGAAGCATTGCGTTGCGTCGTTTATCTTGTTTATTTTAGATAATGGAGGAGATTTTCAACTTACTGCCTGAGCGGGAAACTGGTGCTACAGACTGGCTGCCTGGTTTTCACTGATTTCAATGGGAATGAGAATCAGGCTGTTTCTAGAACGTGCAGCCCATCCACAGCGCTAGGTTTGCCCTCAGTAAACAATCTACTCCAATATTCTTACAGTTTACAGGGAATAGATTTCTTTTGTTGACTCTTTCTATTTACTGTTGTGGAAGTAGGTTGGGAGGTTTTCAGTTCCAGAATAGCGGCTGTTTGAAGGAGTGAGCACTGCAGAATCTTACAATGATGGCAATCAATGGAGAAAAAGAGAAAGAACTTACATTTCTATAGCGCCTTTCAGACCCTCGGGACGTCCCAAAGCGCTTTACAGCCAATGAAGTACTTTTTTTGAAGTGTAGTCACTGTTGTAATGTAGGAAACGCGGCAGCCAATTTGCGCACAGCAAGCTCCCACACACAGCAATGTGATAATGACCAGATAATCCGTATTTAATGATTTTGGCTGAGGGATAAATGTTGGCCAGGACACCGGGGAGAACCAACACAGTGAGGGCTAGGCAGTTATAAAGAGGGAGGACAAAGCGATGAGGAAAGAAATTAGAGAAAGAGGTAATTAACTTACAAAAGGTGCATGTTATTGTAACTGGGTGAGTATTTCATTAATTTTTAGTTCAACGTTTTGATACCAGACAAGCTGGAGGGAAACTGTTCTGTGTATCATGTCTGCATTTGTCCCAGTTCAATGTGAAGTTTACGGATCAAAGCTGTTTCCTTAAACATTTAGTGAAAGTTTTTTCCAAGTGCTTTTCAATATCTATTTGTAGATACTTCAATCTTTTTGACAGAAAGAGGCCAGACATGGAGCACATCCATATACTAATCACTAACATTATCGTAAGTGCAGAGATTACTCTTCTGCCACCGCCATACTCTAAAAGTGAGAATTCCCGCATAATATCAATTGTTCACACTTTACAGCTTGAATTTTATTACATTTGAAAGATCACTGGGAATTTCCTTGGGGCGTCTCCTGCTCAGTGCCTCATCAGACGTTCGGCAGCAACCCTGTTTACACACCAAAGATGAGGCGGTGGAGCGGGAGAAACCTTGTGGACATTTCCAGTGAAGAAGTCTAATATATAGTAAACAAAAATCACCCACCTGATACTTCAACAAAGCAGATATGTGAATATTCCAAACATAAAACAAGGAAACCATATGCGAAATAACGCACACACATGCTATCCAGTAAAACATTTGGGCCTAGTTTAATCTGCTGCCCACATTCCAGCTGTAACAAAACAGTAAGAATATATCACACAACTCCAAGCAGGTTCAGGTTCAGAGGAAATAGGAGAGTGAATCTTTGTTAAATGTTTCCCACAGACAGCTCCATGCAGAGCGTACGCCCTTCTTCAACATGAAACATATCTTAGACTACAGCATGTTGAGTGGAAGAGACTCTGGGCTCTCGTGTATCCCTCAACTCCCTTTGCCTCATCATTGGCGGCCGTGCATTCAGCCGACTCGGCCCTAAGTTCTGGAATTAACCTCCCTCCCCGAGAGGTGATCTCATTGCAACATAAGATTCTGAGGGGGATTGACAGGGTAGATGCTGAGAGGTTGTTTCCCCCTGGCTGGAGAGTCTAGAACTAGGGGGCATAGTCTCAGGATAAGGGGTCGGCCATTTAAGACTGAGATGAGGAAGAATTTCTTCACTCAAAGGGTTGTGAATCTTTGGAATTCTCTACCCCAAAGGGCTGTGGATACTGAGTCTTTGAGTATGTTCAAGGCTGAGATAGATAGATTTTTGGACTCTAGGGGAATCAAGGGATACGGGGATCGGGCGGGAAAGTGGAGTTGAGGTCGAAGATCAGCCATGATCTTATTGAATGGCGGAGCAGGCTCGAGGGGCCGAATGGCCGACTACTGCTCCTAATTCTTATGTTCTTATGTAAACCTCTCCACCACATCAAAGGTGCAATATAAATGCAAGTTGTTGTATTGAAGAATATGCCTCCTTTCAATGTGTCATGCAGGTCAGACAGCAGTGGCACAAAAGCAAAATACTGCGGATGCTGGAAATCTGAAATAAAAACAGAAAATGCTGGAAACACTCAGCAGGTCAGGCAGCATCTGTGGAGAGAGAAACAGAGTCAACGTTTCAGGTCAATGATCTTTCGTCATCGAGCTGAAATGTTAACTCTGTTTCTGTCTCCACAGATTCTGTCTGACCTGCTGAGCGTTTCCAACATTTTCTGTTTTTATTTCAGACAGCAGTGGCAGTAGTTTCAAAGCTTAAATAGGTCCATGTGTAGAGGAGCTGGGAGGCAGATCTCTCTTCTAACGTACTGCACAGGATGAAGGGGAGGGTACCCTTCTTCTAATTATCACACAGCTCAGGCACTAAGATATGGACTAGAAGACTGCACCCTACTTCAATGCATCTTCCAGCTCAATACATACCACAGAGCTGGCGAGCATATCTTGTTTTAATGTGTCACAAAGCTCAGAGCATATCATGGGGTTGGAGGGCACATCTGGCTTCATTGTGTCACAGAACTCAAACATCTGCACAAGGACTTGGAAAGCACCTTCCACATGTCCCTCAACATGTCCTTCAACATATAGAGAGAGAAGATAACTTCATGTACTTCAAAGTACACATGTGGCTATTGTAATAGTCAGCAAAAGGCAATAAATAGTTTTGGGGGAAAATTCGGTTGGTTAGCGCCTCCTGTTGGCGCCTCCAGGGGGTGCTAGGAACTTAGGGGTAAAAATTCAGTTGGTTGCGCCTCCCGTTAGCGCCTTAAGAGGGCGCTAATGGGGCGCAAAGCCGCTAACGCCCGGGCGCAGCGATGTTTGCGCCGCTCGGGAACTTAACTAGACATTGTGCGGCGGTGCTAAACTTTACCGCCGCGACCACCTGCGCGCGCAGATTGTGACGTCATTCCATGGTGCAACGCCCTTGTGGCGCCCCGGAGCGGAAATTGAGTGGCGCCCCCTGCCTTACCGCCTGGCGCATCCAACGACCGGAAACGTGGAACGCTATCAATCGCTGTGGGGCTGGGGGGGGGGGCGCTATTTAAAGGGGGCCTCTTCCTGTCTTTTTCTGTGGTTGACATTTTTGCACCACTCGTTCTGAGAGATTTCGGAGAGAGATTCGGAGAGAGAGAAAGAGAGACTTCTGCATTGACTCAATGCTTTGTGAGGTAGTTTTGCCTACTGATCCTAACTTCGCTGCTACTTTGGTTGCTGTCCTTCATTACTTTGCTTGCAAAGAGACTATGGGGGCTGCACTGATTGGGGGCGTCATCCTGCTCCAGCTGAATCGGAGGACACAGAGACGCAGAGAGAGAGTGGCAATGATGGCCAGACGGAGGAGGGCCAACAGGCGTATGTACAGGAGAGCTTACCCTCCCAGGGTATATCGTGAACAGCTCTCCTACATTCATATGTCTGAGGAGCTGTGTTTGCGAAGGCTGCGATTCAGCAAGGAGGTGGTCACTGAGCTCTGCCACCTGCTGCAGCCAGATCTGCAGCCTCAACTGAGGTCCAGGACGTCTCTGTCGGTGGCAGTGAAGGTCACAGTGGCTCTCAACTTCTATGCTACTGGCTCATTTCAAGCTGCTGCTGGGGACCTCGCCAATATCTCCCAGTTCGCGGTGCATTGCTGCATCCGGCAGGTCACAAATGCCCTCTTTAAAAGGAGACGAGAGTTCATCTCTTTCCCCATGACCCCAGACAAGCAGCGTGACCGCGCTCTGGGCTTTGCGAGGATAGCGGGCTTCCCCATGGTGCAGGGCGCCATTGACTGCACGCATGTGGCTTTGCGTGCTCCACATGAGAATGCCGAGGAATTCCGGAACAGAAAGGGGTTCCATTCCTTGAATGTTTAGTTGGTCTGTGACCACAGACAGCTGATACTCGCTGTCAATGCCCACTATCCTGGCAGCTGCCACGATGCTTTTATCCTGCGCCAGACTACTGTGGCAGAACTTTTCGAGGCACCGCATCAGCCAGTTGGTTGGCTTCTCGGGGACAAGGGGTATCCATTGAGCACCTGGCTGATGACACCGCTCCGTACGCCCAACACCCCTGCTGAGCTGCGGTACAATGAGAGCCATCAAGCTACCAGGAACATCATTGAGCGCACAATCGGCGTGCTGAAGCAACGGTTCCGCTGTCTCGACCATTCTGGAGGAGCCCTGCAGTACTCGCCTGAGCGAGTATCCAACTTCGTAGTTGTGTGCTGCATGTTGCATAACATGGCAATCGTCAGCACCCAGCCAATGCCACCAGGCCTTGGAGCACCACCAGAGGAGGAGGAGGAAGAGGAGGAAGAGGACGAGGAGGATGATCATCAGCAGCACCAAGGCGGGAGGGCGGCCCACAATGGTGAAACTGCAAGGGCCGTCCGTCAACGGCTGATAGCAAGCCGCTTCTAGGGCCCCTGCTGTGGAAAAGGCTTCTGCCATTGCTAACAACATCAATGAACCCAGCACGCAACCCCTAAGCCAGCCAAGGCACCAATAATTCCAAACACCAAACATGTATATTTTGAATACAAAAACTTATTTATTTTACAAACTCTGTGTGTGTCATTTCCTCATGACAAACTCATAGAAATAAACACAAAAAAACAGTCAATAACATAACTGGTTCTCACAACCATGGAGATAATGTCCAAAACACTAAACAAAAGTTGGACCACGAACCTCGGCCTTTAATAAAAAAATGACCAACATTTTGTCACACCTCCTACTTTTTGCCCTTCGAGGATGATCTCCTTCCCTTGCGCACTTCCCCCCTTCTAACCCTACTGCTCCTCCGTAATGGGACCTCAGTGGCTGCAGCAAGGCTGGTGGAAGGCTGCTGATCGTCAGACCCTGACACTGCAGATGCCCCTGAAGGACGGCCTCGACCACTTCTGGGCCTGGAGGGCCCGGCTGCAGACTGCACCAACTCTGCATGGGCGGCAGCAGTCTGTCCTACAGGCGGTGGCAAGTGCAGTGGAGAAGTGACAGTGTTGGCAGCAGGAATGCTGTCATCGTGAGAGAGGACAGCAACTCCCTGCTCGCCCGACACACTGGCACTCCCACGGGGCAGCACTTCAGCATCCGGAGCAATCTGCTGGAGCACAGATTGCTGGCCTGCTGCGGCGCGGTGAGAGCCCCGGGGACATGTGAACGAACCATCGAGGTTGGCAGCAGTCAGTGCTCGCGTGGCCTCAATCTGAGTCTGCATGAGAGCAGTCAGAGATGGGATCACGGCAGTCAGTGACTGAATTGCAGCACTAAGCGTTAGTGTGGCATCCGCCTGTGCTACAGCGAAGTGCTCCACACTCCTTGCCAGTGACTCAATGCATTCGGGCACCCTTCCCACTGCACCCATGAGCTCAGTGTGCATGCCCACCGCCTGGGTGTTCATTTCTGCGATCAGCCGCTCCTCCTCTGCGTCCATTGCAGTAGGAGTCTCTGGCATACTCTCCCTCTGGGGAGAAGGCCCCCGTTCTTCCCTACCCCCATGGCGTTGCTGCAGCCCGCTGGGTCCTGGAGCTTCACCCTCATCAGACCCTTCACCCCTGCTCCCCTCCAGGGAAGGCGTGTTCCCAGTGTGGGCATGGGCTTCCTCGGGAGAGGGTGGCACTGATGCTCCGGCTTCCTCTTCCTCCTCGGCTGCAGCTTCACTCCCACTGGCAGCTTCAGGGCCCGTCTCCTCAGCTGGTGAATCACCATCTGAAAGCAGGGAGGTACAAGAGTGGCTTTAGCGTGAGGACAGGGTGGCAGTAAGGGAGGAATAAGTGCAGCGAGTTAGCAAGTTGGATTGAAAGTGTCAAAGGCTGGTGTTGTGAGGGACAAGTGGAAGAACAGAGGACAAAAAGGTGATGACCTTACCATTGCTGTCCAGAACGGGGTCGGCATCTCCAGTGGCGACGGGACCGATCACCCGGCTTGCCACAATCCTGTGGACGCGCTCCTCAAGATCGCTGAGGGGTTGCAGCTGAGGCCGCCCTCCACCTGTCCGTTGCTGCTGTCTCCTATTATGCGCCAGCTTGGCCTGCAAGAAAAAGGACAGCATCTGAGTAAATATACAGCCATGGTCTTGCCTGATGTGCCTCCCATAGGTGAATAGCCCTTACTGTATGCAGCCATGGTCTTGCCTGATGTGCCTCCCATAGGTGAATAGCCCTTACTGTATGCAGCCATGGTCTTGCCTGATGTGCCTCCCATAGGTGAATAGCCCTTACTGTATGCAGCCATGGTCTTGCCTGATGTGCCTCCCATAGGTGAATAGCCCTTACTGTATGCAAAGTGTGGAATGTGTGTGTGTGTTTCATGAAAGGGCCATAGGTGTTGGATGAGTGTTGTGCATTGGGGTTTTAAGACCCTCTGGCCATAGAGTGAGGTTGAGATGGAGGGATGGAGAGGTATTGAGAAAAAGCCACTCACCCTGACGACCCGAGTGAGGTCGTTGAACTTTTTGCGGCATTGAACATGGGTCCTGGGCACCATGCTCCTGGAGGAGACGCTCTGAGCCACCTCCCTCCACACTCTTCTGTACTCGCGTGGCAAAGGCCTCCTGCCACTCTCAGGGAAGAGTATACATCTTCTGCGCTCCACCGCGCCAACCAGAGCATCCAAGGCCCGCTCGGTGAAGCGATGAGCGCGTTCTCTCACCCTCTCCATCCTTGGCAGCAAAATGGATTCACAGGTCTCTCCAGGCCGAGATTCAAGGCTGCAATGAGCAGGGTGTGGCTGGGGAGCAAGTTGCCCCCCCCCCCCCCCCCGCTTTAAGAAGTGTCCGGCGCCAGTGTGTCTGTGTTCCCTCGCTAACTGGCAGCACCTGCGCTGCGCTCGCGCGCTGAGTTAGCGCCTCACTGCTCGGCCTTTGCGCCTTAAGACAGGTGTGCAGCGCCTGATTTAGCGCTCCACTCACCTCCCGGGGCGGTAAAAGTGAAGTTTCCAGTCAGTGGCGATAATTAGCGCCAGGCGCTAATATTTGCGTCCAGATGATATTTGCGCCCCAAACGGGGCGCGACCTAATTTTTCCCCCTTAGCGCCCGAATGCGGCGATTTTAGTGCCTCTTGCAAAATTGACCAGTTGTTTTGCGGCAGCGCTAAACACTCCTGCGCCCGCAGATTGTGACGTCAGTCGCGCGTGCAACGCCCCGGTAGCGCCCCGGACCGGATAGTGTGTCGTGCCCCCTGCCTTAGTGTCTGCCGTTAGGAACGACAGGTAGAGGGGAACGTTTTGCAGTCGGGAAGGGGCTGGGGGAGCACTATTTAAAGGCGGGCGCTTCCTGCCTTTTCTTGTCGGCAAAATTTTTGGTACGCACAGGTTGAGAGGGAGAGAGACGTCTGGAGAGATTTAACGCTGTCCTAAGGAGTTTTGGCCCTCAGCACCACTTTTGAGGTTCCTAAGCGCCGAGCTCTTTCCCTGGGCCTATCTATTAGTGCTTCCAACACAATTGCTTTAGAGGTCAATCCAGGCCGAGATTCAAGGCTGCAATAAGCAGGGAATGGCTGGCCAGCAAGATGGTCCCTCCCCTTTAAGAACTGGACGACGCCAGTCTGTCTGGCTTCCATGGTAACGGACATCGCCTGAGCTTGGGTAGCGTTCTGAGGTAGCGCCTCGCTCCCTGACGTTTGTGCCTTAAGAGAGGTGTGTAGCGCTTGATTTCGCGCTCAAATCACCTCCAGGGGCGATAGAGGCGAATTTTGCAGTCGGAGGCGATAATTAGCACCGGGCGCTAAACTTTGCGCCCGGCCGGTATTAGCGCCCCAAAGTGGGCGATACCCAATTTTTCACCCTTTATCTTTCACATTTACAACAATGAATTTACTCTGAAAATGGAGTTTGTTTTCCTTTCCATTATTAATTAACACTGGTTCCAGTTCACATCTGTCACTCGTGAGATTTTAAGGTTGGAATTATCACCCATGGTAGACAGAGAGGCTGAGGCACTGGTTACTGCAGGATTGTAGTGATGAAATTGCTACATATGCACGTTACTTGTTATAATATGAATGAAGTGTTTATTGTACTGATAGTTTTCCCTTCCACCCAGGCTGACACGTTAAATAAGATATTGCCTTCTCTTTGCATTCTAATGTTGCAAATGCACTCAGTTATATTTTACATGCAAATAGTTTAAACGTGTTATTTATTTATCCATGTGCTATTTATTTATTCATGCTGCAGTTCATGCAGAAAAAATGTGTCCTTCATCAAATGTTTAGAATAGCGCATTATCGCTTCATGTAATGCACATGTGGGTTTTCAATTATCTCTGCTCTTGGGATTACACATTTGTGAAAATCTACAAAGTAGATTTAAACTTCGTGCGATGGTGTAAAACGGGTGCGAGCGAATCGGCAGCCGGTTTTACATCTCTTCTGATTTTTATTTCCAATGAAGTCAAAACTGGGAGAGATGCAAAACGGGCTGCCGATTCGCTATCACCCGTTTTACACTATCGCACAATGTCAAAAATCTACCCCCACGCGTTTAAAAATGCAATTTCCAAGGATGTATGCAACATTTGAACTGTTCCGTGGTCTAAGGGTCTAACCTTTTGGATTTGGACCAAACCATTCATGCTGCAGAGCTCGAGTTTCGGAAATCTCAGAATACGCTGCTTGTTTGAAGCTAATTTCTGGTTCTCAGATGTGACTGACTGACTGATACAGTCAAGGACAGCACTGTAGCTGAGAGACGGAAGAGAGGTTTCTCGGTATTAGGACAGCCTGACCAATAAAACGGTTTTGTGGCCCTTATTGGAGAAAGCATGTGGGAGAGCAGCTAGAATCTGCAAACATGAATCTGCTTTATGTGCTGCACAGAAAACTAATCTACGGAAAGGGGGCAGGTGCTGGCAGGAGGCCCAAACAAATGGCCGCCAGTGCGCGCTGCGCTAGGCCCCTCCCCTTTAATCAGGGGAGGGAGGCCTGCAGTACCGCAGCGCTACGTGTTGACGCTCGTGGCGCTGTTGCACGTAGAACTGCGATATTCAATGGTAGCACCCCAGGAAGGACGGGGAGCGTTCCCAGTAGCGCCCCTGCCACCTGCTTGGGGCGCTACCACTCAATTTGTGGCACGGGGGCGCTAACTGTTTTCGGGGTGCTAAAAGTAGCGCCCCGGCGAAGTTAGTGCCCCAAAGGGGGCGCGACCGAATTTTACCCCCTAAGAATGATAGAAATAAACTTCAAAATGCATGCCACTGGTGCCACGCTTGGGCAGTGCCCGAGTACGTGGAAATTTTATTTAGACACAAGCTAAACCACTGTAACCACCCACGCCATAAAGACTGTGTTACAACTATAACAAGCCTGCAGACCCGTACAATGCCAGATCGTTATCACTATTCTTTCCCTTTGTACACACTCATAGGTGTTGCCTCCTAATAATCTAGCTGGGAATGTCAGTGGACAATTAAAGTCAGAGCTTCTCTGTAATTTTTTCTTAGGCAGTCCCTCGGAGCCGAGGATGACTTGCTTCCACACTAAAAATGAGTTCTCAGGTGACTGATGAGTCCAATGCGGGACCTACAGTCTCTGTCACAGGTGGGGCAGACGGTGGTTGAAGGGGCGGGTGGGTGGAGTGCTTGGGTTGACGTGCGATCCTTGCGCTGCTTACGCTTGGCTTCCACTTGCTCCCGGCGAAGAGACTCGAGGTGTTCGGCGCCTTCCCGGATGCTTCTCCTTCAATTTGTGCGGTCTTGGGCCAGGGATTTCCAGGTGTCGGTGGGGATGTTGCACTTTTTCAAGGAGGCTTTGAGGGTGTCCTTGAAGCATTTCCTCTGCCCACCTGGGGCTCTCTTGCCGTGTCGGAACTCCGAGTAGAGCGCTTGTTTTGGGAGTCTCGTATCGGTCATGCGGACAATGTGACCCATCCATCGGAGCTGTTCGAACGTTGTCAAAGCTTTGATGCTGGGGATGTTGGCCTGAGCGAGAACACTGACGTTGGTGCACCTATCCTGCCAATGGATTTGCAGGATCTTGCGGACGCAGCATTGGTGGTACCTCTCCAGTGCTTTAAGGTGCCTACTGTACATGGTCCATGTCTCTGAAGCATACAGGAGGGCAGGGTATCACTACTGCTCTGTAGACCATGAGCTTGGTGCTGGGTTTGAGGTCCTGGTCTTCAAAGACTCTCAGTGGAGAAAGCGCAGGAGATCCAGCAGCTAGCCGACAACCACGTCGTGCGTGGATTCTTTAGCGCAGTCAAGACCACCTACGGCCCAAGCACCCAAGGTCTACCCCACTGTGGGCTAAGAACGGAGAGGTACTCATCAAGGACAGAGAGACAGTCAGTGTCTGCTGGAAGGAGCACTTCGAAGATCTCCTTAACCGAGACTCTGTCTTCGACGCGAGTGTCATCAACTCCATCCCGCAGCATGCCATCCGCCACCACCTCAGCACAACCCCAGTCCGGCATGAGGTTGAAAAGGCCATCTGACAACTGAAGAACAACAAGGCCTCAGGAGCAGATGGAATCCCCGCTGAGGTGCTAAAACATGGCGGAGAAGCACTATTAGCGCGAATACATGAACTAATTTCTCTTATTTGGAAGGAGGAGAGCATGCTAGATGACTAAAAGTCGATAAATCCCAAGGACTGGATGACCTACATTCTAGGGTTTTGAAAGAGGTGGCCATTGGGATAGTGGACGCATTGGTTGTCATCTTCCAAAACTCTATAGATTCTGGAACGGTTCCTGCAGATTGGAGGATAGCAAATGTAACCCAGCTATTTAAGAAAGGAGGGAGAGAGAAAACGGGGAACTACAGACCTGTTAGCCTCACATCAGTAGTTGGGAAAATGCTGGAATCTATTATAAAGTATGCAATAACTGGGCACTTAGAAACTAATAGTAAGATTGGGCAGAGTCAACATGGATTTATGAAACGGAAGTCTGAAGGGATAATTACTAGTCCTAGCCCCTTTAGGGCTACCCCGGATCAGGCGTATTCCTCAGACGTTCACTTTCAACTAAAGTTTGAGGTAGCCAAATCCTAAAGACGCTTAATTGGGTCTAAAGGTCTGGACTATCTCTCCCTAAAGGAAAGGAACAACCTGAAAATGTTACCATCCTCCAGATAGCACTTTTAATAAGTTTAGCTAGACTGTAACGTTCCGGATATTATGAGGGTCTGGAAAACTCCCCCAGAATTCTGCAACTCCTCACCAAAGAGTATACAGAGATTGAGTTTGCGAGTTTGATACAGAAGTCTTATGTGAGACAATTCTAAAAATATACAGATTTATTAAAGAACCGTCATGTAATTTACAGTTGGTGAGTCAATCGCAACATTAACAGTTCCAAAAAGAGAAAGCTTACAATCCTATTATCAGAGAACCTTACTCTCAAATCTTAACTTCTCTACAGTTTTACAGTTCTTAAAGTTCTATTCAGGATATCCACCAAAATCAAATACCTTTGATCCCCAAGATACAAAGAGTTGGAGACTTACAGAGCCACCTCTGAAGCCGAGAATCGCTTTGCCCCTTTAAAGCGAGTCTGTTATCCCATTTGAGAGTTCAATATTTATACCCTTTTCCAGTGGTATTTCCTTTAAGGTTTTCTGCTGATGTAAGCTAATTATCTCTAGTCATTTTGCTGCTGACCACTGCAATTCATACAGTCACCTCAGCTGGTAGCATTACAGAATTATGTCTGTTCTCTAGGTGTTCTAAGTTTACCATAAAAAACGGTGTTACGGCAGGTGTGTTTTTTACTTGATGTCATTTTTACGAAGGCAGATGTTTCTTACTTTTATGTGCTTCTTTACGAAGTGTAAATTAGAACACCTTGTCCAGGGTGAATCATTGTCTCATTCCGAAAAGTTCAGCCTACCGGAGCCTTTAACCTTCTGTTTCAATAAGGTTATTGATTCAGTGTCAACAACTATCTTATCTCTATAGCCAGAATGCTTTCACAGCTTTTTCACAGTTAGGTTTCTAGATTTCCAAACCCAGTTTGTCATGTTTTAATAAGGCCAGAATTCTTTCATAGAATGGGATATTTTTCTGAATAGGTTATATGGCTTATTCCTTCACAAGTCCTGTTTGACAAACCTATTGGAGTTCTTTGAGGATGTAACTAGTGGAGTAGACAAAGGGGAACTGGTAGATGTGGTGTATTTGGATTTTCAGAAGGCCTTCAATAAGGTCCCACACAAGAGGTTGATGAACAAAATTAGGGCACATGGAATTGGGGTAATATACTAGCATGGATTGAGAATTGGTTAACAGACAGAAAACAAAGAGTAGGGATAAACGGGTCTTTTTCAGGATGGAAGGCTGTGACTAGTGGGGTACCGCAAGGATCAGTGCTTGGGCCCCACAAAGCTAAGTGTCAGTGTTAGTTGCGAAGAGGATGTGAAGAAGCTTCAAGGGGATCTCGACAGGCTCAGTGAGTGGGCGAGAACATGGCAGATGATTATAATGTGGATAAATGTGAAGTTATCTACTTTGGTAGAAAAAACAGAAAGGCAGAGTATTTCCTAAATGGTGAAAGATTGGGGAATGCAGATGCTCAAAGGGACCTGGGTGTCCTTGTACATGAGTCACTGAAAGTGAATGTGCAGGTGCAGCAAGCCATTAGGAAGGCAAATGGTATGCTGGCCTTCATTACAAGAGGATTTGAGTACAGGAGTAAAGAAGTCTTACTCCAATTATATAGGGCCTTGGTGAGACGACACCTGGAGTACTGTGTACAATTTTGGTCTCCTTACCTAAGGAAGGATATACTTGCCATAGAGGGAGTGCAACGAAGGTTCACGAGATTGATTCCTGGGATGGCGGGACTGTCGTATGAGAAGAGATTGAGTAAACTAGGCCTGTATTCTCTTGAATTCAGAAGAATGAGAGGGGATCTCATTGAAGCATATTAAATTATTACAGGGCTTGATAGGGTGGATGCTGGGAGAATGTTTCCCTTGGCTGGGGAGTCTAGAACCAGGGGCCACAGCCTCAGGATAAAGGGTAGGCCATTCAGGACTGAGATGAGAAGAAATTTCTTCACACACAGGGTGGTGAATCTTTGGAATTCTCTACCCCAGAGGGCTGTGGAGGCTCAGTCATTGGGTATATTCAGAACAGAAGTCGATAGATTTCTGACTAGTAAGGGCATCAAGGGATATGGCGATAAGGCCGGTGAATGGAATTGAGGCAGAAGATCAGCCATGATCTTATTGAATGGCGGAGCAGGCTCGAAGGGCCAAATGGCCTACTCCTGCTCCTATTTCTTATGTTCTTATGCCCGGGAAGCCTTAATCGTGACCATCTTCAAGAAAGGTGACAAGTCCTATTGCGGTAATTACAGAGGAGTCTCCCTGCTGTCTGCCACAGGGAAGGTCATCGCAAGAATCCTCCTCAATCGCCTTCTCCCAGTGGCTGAAGAGCTCCTCCCAGAGTCGCAATGCGGATTCGGTCCACTAAGGGGCACAATGGACATGATCTCCATAATTTAACACCATTGAGACACACAATTGTACTTTTGTGAAGAATGGAACAGCCAATGACATTTACAGTATGGTTTTTGTAATCCTACTTTTAATTGACAGCTATGCTTGATGCCCCTGGAAAACTGTTGCTATCTTGATAAACTTCAACACAAAAGCAAAATACTATGGATGCTGGAAATCTGAAATAAACAGAGTTCAACAATTTCAGACTATAACCTCTGCCCCTAGTTTTTCAGATGGCAGCTGTTGATGATTCTGCTATTCACATTTACACCTCTTCTAGATCCATCTTTTGTTTCTTTACTTGTCCCATTACCATCTCCTTTTGCCTCGCACCTTTTGTCTCTTAATTTCTCCTGCCTTCCACCCTATCACAGACCTTCCCTTTTGTTCTTTCCTCCCCTCCCCCCTTTCCCTGCCCCTGCACTTGCTTAAAAACCTGTTACATCTCTAACTTTTTCCAATTCTGATGAAAGGTCATCGACCTGAAACATTGACTCTGTTTCTCTCTCCACAGATGCTGCCTGACCTGCTGAGTGTTTCCAGCATTTTCTGATAACCCTCACCACCGACCTGACTGACCGATTCAAGGTTCGGGCTGACCTGTGACCCCACTGAACAACCTTGTATAAACATAGGTTTTTCCATAGTCCGCTTTCTCATTCTGCATGTTAAAACACAATTATTATTCTGTATTTCTATGCTACATATTGAAACAATAATTGTAAGTAATAGTAAATTAATAATAGATCCATTACACACATACATTGATAACTATAGCCAGTTGTCTACCCCTCCGTTCCTTACTCGTATTTTCCCAAGATGGAATAGTTCAATATTTCTGGCATTGCATCATCCATTTATCATTCATATAGTTTGTATTTATGCATAACTAGCTGCAAGAAAATCACGAGTGCAGTATACATAGTTAATTTAAAAATAGAAACCTTCACAGAAGCATTTTCTTTATTATAAATGTGCTGCTTCATTGAGATAAAAGGAGAGGACCTGACACTGGAACAGACTCCACACATATAAATTACCCGACTGGAAAAAGCTGTGGGCTTTTGATCTGGAAACGCCTGTGCAGGTTTTAGCCTCCATCTGCTTAGCGCATTCATACAATTAAAATCGCAGACAATGGACTTTTACATAAACACATTAAAACGTTTATATAATCATTTTTGGACAGAAGTCTGAGTACTTTAATATCCTGTTATAAATCACTGAATTCTTTCCCACCACTGGGACAATTCGATTCCATCCGTCAAAATGTACGAATTACACCACAAGGATGATATTCATGGAGGCCCACTTCTGGTCCTGAAGTGGTCGGCGTGCTCACAGCCTGTGCCAGAAACCAGTGGCCTCGTCTGAATAATTCTGGTGAGCTGCGGGTGCCGGTTAATGATGTAGAAACAGGCTAATTGTCATGTTTCTTGTATGATTCCTCCAATTCGCTGGGTGTATAGAAGTAAAATTTGTACTTTAGGAAGACGGTGCAGAAAAGATTCACAAGAATGGTTCCAGGGAAGAGGAACTTCAGTTACGGGGATAGAGTGGAGAAGCTGGGGTTGTTCTCCTTAGAGCAGAGAAGGTTGAGAGGAGATTTGATCGAGGTGTTCAAAATCATGAGGGGTCTGGACAGAGTAGATAGAGAGAAACTGTTCCCATTGGCAGAAGGGTCGAGAACCAGAGGACACAGATTTAAGGTGATTGGCAGAAGAACCAAAGGCGACATGAGGAGAAACTTTTTTACGCAGCGAGTGGTTATGATCTGGAATGCACTGCCAATGTGATCTCATTGAAACATACTAAATTCTTACAGGGTTTGACGGGGTAGATGCTGAGAGGTTGTTTCCCCTGGCTGGGGAATCTAGAACCATGGGTCACAGTCTCAGAATAAGGGGTCGGCCATTTAGGACTGAGATGAGGAGAAATTTCTTCACTCAGAGGGTGGTGAATCTTTGTAATTCTCTACCCCAAAGGGTTGTGGAGGCTCAGTCATTGAGTATATTCAAGACAGAGATCGATAGATTTTTGAATATTAAGGGAATCAAGGGATATGGGGATAGTGCAGCAAAGTGGAGATGAGCTAGAAGATCAGCCATGACCTTATTGAATGGCGGAGCAGGCTCGAGGGGCTAAATGGCCGACTCCTGCTCCTATTTCTTATGTTCTTATAAAAGGATGGTGGAGGCAGACTCAATCACGGCTTTCAAAAGGGAGTTGGATAAGTACCTGAAGGAAAAAAATTTGTAGGGCTACGGGGAAAAGGCGGGGGAGTGGGACTAGATGAAGTGCTTTTGCAGAGAGCCGGCACGGGCTCGACGGGCCGAATGGCCTTCTTCCGTGCTGTAACCATTGTATGATCCTATGATAAGTGCAAGAGATTATACTGAACCTTGAAAATCTCTAGACATTTTGCATTTTCATGTTGGATCCAATTGTACTTTTTAAAAGTGTAAGATACCATCAAGCTGTGTAATGTTTTAAAAGGAAGGCGGAGATGAACTGTTGATTATAACAGTACTGTGTTCATTTTCACTCTATTTAAATTTGCTCTGGGCTGTATAAAGTAACCTTTCATGTTATGCACACGCACTCCATAAAATGTATTGCAAATCAGATAGGGAACCGTGCCTGATCAGATTGCAGTGTTGGCTACCACAAGCATAATTCTGACATCGTAAACTGCAACCTTTTGCTGCATTTTAAGTTAGTAAAGCACACACCACGGTTTGACAGGTCAATGCATGTGCAGGTCCTGCTGTTGTATGAAATGGGGGCCAATAAAGGAGATGTTAGTGAGCTTTTTAATATTATTGTCTTTCTTCACTTCACTGCCCTTCCCAGAACTATCTGTCTTTAATGCAAGCTATTCATTTGATTTATAATAAGGTAATATGTAGGACTGCAATAATTCTCGGAGAAATATGAGCCCCGACTCTCACTGCCACCCATGAAAAGAAGGCCTGGCTGAAGCATCACCATCCCTTTCTGTACTAGTTCTTTAAGATGCCATCGTATTTCTTCAACAAGTACTCTTCTGAGATGCATTACCATGCAGTATCATTTGGTCTATGCATAAGTGTAAAGGTCCTGTTTATTTCCATGTATAAGCACAACTATAACAATTTTAAAGCATAGAATACAGAGCACAAAGTCATTAATTCCACGGTCGAATGATTACAACTCCGAACGGTGGAGTTTAGCCAAGTTGCAATAACACGCATATCAAAATGGAAAGGCACGTTGGAAGTCAAGTACTCTCTCTCATAGTTAACACTGCGAATCCAAGGGCAGTGTACAGACAGGGTCAGTATACCAAATTTGCTACCACAGAACCACAAAAGAACAAGCAAAATACAATTTTTTACTAATGTCTACTTACAGTAAAGAGATATGACCACACAGAAATAATTAGTGATTGCCTATAATGTACTGGAAAAAAGTAGAACTGAACCGATGGTCTCATTTATTAATCGATCCTCTTATTCTCAGATCCCTGGTGCAACTCTGGTGGTTCTCCATCGTTACATCAAGGATCACTCATTGTTTACACTCCCAGCTCAGCTTACCCTGTAACCACAGCTCTTCATTACATTCCTCCACACAAAAAGTATGCTGGAATAATGAAATAAAATGAGGACTGCTTTAATTCATATTCTCCCAAAGGATATTAAATATCTTGGAAAATTAGAGAAAGGCTTAAGAGGAAGTCACTGTTCATGACATACATAATTGCAGGAGAAAGGGAAATAAGCAGTTGTATGCATGAATTATTCACTTGCACTTAAACCTCTTGGGGACATACATTTAAACACGGCATTGCTAAATGGCATGTGCATTGTTAATCTCACATACCAAACTTGGTTAACTTTTATATGAGATGCTAAACCAAAGCCCTGTTTGCCTGCTTAGATGGATCTAAAAGAACCGAGGAGACTATTTGAAGAAGAGCAGGGAATTCTCCCAATGTCCTGACCAACATTCCTCCCTCAGCCATCACCATCAAACACAGATCACCTGGTCACCTAGTTAGTTTTTGTTTGTGGGATCTTGCTTTGCTGAATTTGGCTGCTGTGTTTGCTTGCAGAATAGTGACTACACTTCCAAAGTAATGCATTGGTTGTAATGTGCCTTGGGATGTCCAGATGACATGATGATGCACTACTTAAATGTAAGTTATTTCTTGAACTATCTGGGGGCCTCATAAATTTGAATTTCCAATATAATCATCAATATTGTCAATAGGTGGGTAAAATTCAAATTGTTTATCATGCACATAACATAGATGGCCGCGCTGCGACATAACTCCGCACTTCTACAGCGCATTGTCCTCATTGATGCCGTAACTGGAGAATAACTTCACAAAATCACAGGGGCTCAACATGAAATTTCTTCTCTCAGGTTGCTTCTAACCAGAGGTTTTAAAATGTAAAGCACAGGAACATAAAAGCCTGGCGAACAAATGTCCAGACATCTTCCTTTAGAGCATTTAAGATTATCTGGCAATTTAGAGGGATATATTTTCTATTTCAAATAATTTTATTATTTAGTATGTGAGTGGATATACAGTGAGATCAAAGATATTTTTTGAGAAAATGTATTTGCCTAAATTATGTGAACATTAACTCTCCTCTCCACTCTGCAATCTCTATACTATAGATACTTACCTAATCCCATCACTGGCAAAAACCGAGAGTTTAGACAGGCTGTTTGTCAGAATGGCATCATCTTATATTTGTGCTTGCGCTGCAATGTACTTTACTGCACCTGTAACTCAATCTCACAGCTTAGAGTCAGCAAAAAAGAACAAGTTTAACAAATGCCGCTCGGTAAAGGTTTCAACAGAATTATTTTAAACACTCTGCAAATAATAAAAGCAAATTTCAAACATAACTTCACACCAGCCACAGCTTACAGGTGTAGTAAGAGCTTAATCAGTAACCCCAGCGTGTAAAGGAAGGGATTAAAAGGTGCATTCCCTCTCTTTTCACCCCTTGTGGATCAGACCTTTAGGCTTTTTCATAATAGAAAGTATAACAGTTTTCAAGATCGAGCTGACTTTGTTGCTAAGGTACAAGTTGTGCTGTGCACAAACTCTGAATCACTCTTTGCTTTGGCATATTGATCAAAGAAGATGTATCATATAGAGATGGCCGAGCAGTCACTGCTTGACTAGGTTTTAATACTTTGACCTCTCGTTGCCATCTGTCAATAGGAGGCCCAAAAAAATAAAGAAATGCGCATTCACTGCCTTCTGGGAAAAGCCAAAATGAGTTTGTTAAGAGAAAACAGCGCTATGTTTTCTTAAAGGTAATTTTTCAATGCACCCTCAACCCATCTCCGCCACTTAAAACCACTATATCCAGCCTCGACCTTCCAAATGACCTCAGTCTCTTTGCCATTGACCAACATGTCAACAAGTTCATTCACCGTGGAACCCAAGTAAGGAGGGAGCGATCTGCAATTATACCAAGGCCAGCATATAATCAGGTGCCACAATAACAGCCCCAGGCTGACAAGACCGATTCACACTGAAGACAGACTAATTAGGCATACTAATTACTTACAAAAGCTGCAACAGATAGAATTGTTTTTCAATATAAAAATGTTGGCACTAAAGGAAAGGCTAACAATTACTGCTATTTAGTGAGTAATTAATTGTACTTAATATTTAATTGACCAGTGAACTGAAAAATTATTCACCCCCATTGTATAGCCTCGTGCCAATTTTTCTTTTTCAATTCATGTAAACACATTTCATGATGTTTGCAGATACATTGGTGATGCAGTTTGCTTAATCCTAGAAGCCGATGATCCTGAAATTATGATATTGGATTCTAGCTGACAAACACTGAACAGAAGGAGGTATTTTTCCAATAGGAGTGTCTCAAGTGTTCATTTGCTAGTATCTCTTGCCATAATTTCAGGGCCTATCTAACTGAATTAATGAAATCCGAAAGAACTGTTATAATGTGTGCCAAAAGATTATCCAGCGGCTAAGTTGAACAGTTAGACTTGGTAATGGATATATCAATGACCTAGTTAGATTATTTTTTAATAGTAGACACAGAGGTACCAATTATCCATATTCCATGCTCCAGTAGTTACGTTCCGCCTTTAGTAGCAGCTGCAGGATAATGGACGCTGTAGGGTTTACTCACTGGAGTATTCGATTTCCTCTTTCCTGCAGTGCTTTCCACAGTGGAAAGCAACTTGCCATGATGGAGTGTGTGAACTGAGCTTGGTAAATTCATGAATTAGAGTGTTTCCATTAGTAACACGCACATTTAAAAATTAGAATTAATCTTCTCGGGTTTGGCAATAAAAGTCACAACACGGGAGAGGAAGAGGAAGTTCTGAGGTTTAATAACAAGCGCTATTAATTATGCAGTGGCTATTTTAAGTTTGCAGCCATTTCATTCTGCATTTAAGCAAAATCTACCTCAATTTATTTTAAAGTTAAACACATCAAGTAACGACTTCAGTAAAATGAAATGTAACAATATTTGTGACTAGTGTGATTTATACAATAAAAACACCAAAGATCAGTCCAACAATGATACAGTTCACAGAGTAACAGGTTGACTTTAACGGGATCGGAAACACTGCGAAATGCAAATCATGTCATTTGATGCTTCCTTGTTTCAGCGTGCTGGAACACCCTTATTCCCTTGATACAGTAAAGAATGAATGACTACATTTTTCAGGAAACCTGGTATTTTTTCTGGATCATGTAAATCAATTTACATTAAATTAATGAAGGAATGATTGCAATGGATGGGGACAAAGGAAGTATCTTAAACCAATCTCCCTTCGCTTCACCCCAATTAGAATGATTACACGTCCATTCTTTGACAAACCAATCATCTTAACTCTATCTGGCTGAATTTTATAATTCTACCAGCTGTTGCAAAAACATGCCAAACGCAACGTGCTAATGTTTACAGGTTTTTCCTCATTTATTTAAATTACAGCAATCAGGCTGTTGTATAGGTTGCAGATGGAAGGGGATCGTTGATATATTTTTGATAGGTTTGAGAATAAAGTGACATCTGAGATTCTCATCCACCATTTTGCGTTACCGCCCATTTTCTACTGTGCCAAAGTCGAATTTCACCTCCCTGAAGTGAGCAAACTAGTTACCGTGAAAATGGACCAGAGGGCTAAGATATAAAATCGCAAACCGTGAGATTAAAAAATAAATTCCCTCAAAGGACTGTGGACATGTGGAACAGATTTCCAGAGAAGGTAATTGATTAAGGGGCAATCGACATATATAAAAGGGAAATGGATTGACACCTGTTGAGAAGGGGATTGAAGCCTGTGGAAATATTAATGCCATTGCCTGTTTCCTTTTCAAAGGAAAATAGGAGAAAGAACCTAGTCTTCATGAAATTATGGGAGTAAATGCTCCAGATGTTTTTATGCCCAAATAATGAATAAACAGTTCCAATGCAACACACAGATGTGCCAATAGAGAAAGTCCTAACTGAAGCAAAAGAAAGGGTGCTTGCATTATTTTACCATGTAGATCACAGGTCTACTATCTCCTCTGACATTTCCTCTGACATTCTGAAGACATTTCATTAAATCCATGTTCCATTACTCTAGATATTGCCGATTCAGTTATTATCATTAACAGTCTGCATTGCAAAAATATCAGATACAGACTCTTCAAAATATTGGCAAATGTTCACACCAACTCCTGATCAGATTGAATGCTTTTTCCAATAATTGATGGATTTCAAGTCTTGAGAGAGATTTGTTTTGGCACAGTTTAACATGGAGTGAACAATGTAAATAAGCATAAACAGCAAAGCAATATTGAAGCCCATGGAATAAAAGGGACAGTGGCCTTAGAGACGGTGCAGAAAAGATTTAGAAGAATGGTTCCAGGGATGAGGAACTTCAGTTACGTGGATAAACTAGAGAAGCTGGGGTTGTTCTCCTTAGAGCAGAGAAGATTGAGAGGAGATTTGATAGAGGGGTTCAAATCATAAGGGGTCTAAACAGAGTAGATAGAGAGAAACTGTTCCCATTGGCGGAAGGGTTAAGAAGCAGAGGACACGGATTTAGGTGATTGGCAGAAGAACCAAAGGCAACATGAGAAAAAACTTTTTTACTCAGTGAGTGGTTATGATCGGGAATGCAATGCCTGAAAGGCTGGTGGAGGCAGATTCAATTGCAGCTTTCAAAAGGGAATTGGATAAGCACCTGAAGGAAAAAAAATTGCAGGGCTACGGGGAAAGGGCGGGGAAGTGAGACTAGCTGAAGTGCTCTTGCAGAGAGCTGGCACGGGCTTTTTTTAAATTCGTTCCTGGGATGTGGGCGTCACTGGCAAGGCCGGCATTTATTGCCCATCCCTAATTGCCATTGAGAAGGTGGTGGTGAGCTGTCTTCTTGAACCACTGCAGTCCGTGTGGTGAAGGTACTCCCACAGTGCTGTTAGGGAGGGAGTTCCAGGATTTTGACCCTGCGATGATGGAGCGGCTGATATATTTCCAGGTCATGATGGTGTGTGACTTGGAGGGGAACTTGGAGGTGATGCTGTTCCCATGCGCCTGCTGCCCTTGTCCTTCTAGCTGGTAGAGGTCGCAGGCTTGGGAGGTGCTGTCGAAGAAGCCTTGGCGAGTTGCTGCAGTGCATCTGGTAGATGGTACACACTGCAGCCACGTTGCACCGGTGGTGGAGGGAGTGAATGTTTAAGGTGGTAGATGGGGTGCCAATCAAGCGGGCTGCTTTGTCCTGGATTGTGTCGAGTTTCTTGAGTGTTGTTGGAGCTGCACTCATCCAGGCAAGTGGAGAATATTTCATCACACTCCTGACTTGTGCCTTGTAAATGGTGGAAAGACTTTGGGGAGTCAAGAGGTGAGACACTCGTCGCAGAATACCCAGCCCCTGACCTGCTCTTGTAGCCACAGTATTTATGCAGTGGGTCCAGTTAAGTTCCTGGTCAATGGTGACCCCCAGGATATTGATCATCCAGGTCTTGCTGCATGCGGGCATGGACTGCTTCATTATCTGAGGAGTTGCGAATGGCACTGAACACTGTGCAATCATCAACGAACATCCCCACTTCTGACCTTATGATGGAGGGAAGGTCATTGATGAAGCAGCTGAAGATGGTTGGGCCTACGACACTGCCCTGAGGAACTCCTGCACTGATGTCCTGGGGCTGAGATGATTGACCTCCAACAACTACAACCATCTTCCTCTGTGCTAAGTATGACTCCAGCCAGTGGAGAGTTTTCACCCTGATTCCCATTGACTTCAGTTTTACTAGGGCTCCTTGATGCCACACTTGGTCAAATTCTGCCTTGATGTCAAGGGCAGTCACTCTCACCTCACCTCTGGAATTCAGCTCTTTTGTCCATGTTTGGGGGCATGACTGAATTTTACCCCCTGAATTTTTTTACATCTAGTACCAGCAGAGAGGTTTGCGAGATGGGAGTGCATATCAGGAACTCAGAGAGTGCGAGAGTTATGAATAGCTATTGCAAAGGAGAGAGCAGACGCGTGGGGCCTGTGATGGTAGTACAGAGTGGGAAAGGGAGAAGGAGCAAGTTGGAAGCTGGATCGGGAGGTGTTAAATGGGAAGCAAGTGTCTGGAGTGTGAAGTGAGGAAAGAGTCCAGAGAGATTTTGCTGATTTTGCAAAGACTAGCAAGTGAGAAGATAATGCTGCTGGTACATGGTGTGAAGGGAGCATGAAGGAGGTGAGTGTGTGTTTTGGAATGAGAATGAGAGGTGCTCTGTTGTACCTTGTGCTGGATCGTGTAGGAAGCAGTGGAGGGAAGTGGAACAGTTCCCCAGAGGCTAACATATGATAATTAAAGGGATTGCAATAATTTGCTCTATAAAAGTTCGGTTTGATATGTGAACCCTGAGCTACACCAATGCAATGTTGCACTGGATGAAACAGATTGGAATCTCAGCCTTGACTAATATCCATAGTCAATGGCCATCTCACCCGCACACTGCTTCGAGCTATCAACTTAAACAAAGTGTGTGAACAAGTGCAGGGTTTGACAAGCGCACTGAAATGAAGTGACTCAGTCAGCTTTTAATATGCAGGAGAGGAAAACAACAGACAAGACATCAAATATACTCGCTCTCAGACACAGAATGTGCAGCTGAGGAGGGAGTCTAAAAAGGAAAGAGGATGATTACTTTAAAAAATATATATATTACAGATTGGGGAAGGATAGAATACCCAGCAAAATTAATCAGTTCATTAGTGACTTTTATAAGCCTAAATCACATTTTAACCTCCCTCTATTTATACACCTCATATTTATTCTCAGTACAACAAATATCATTGTTTTCAGCTACTGCTTTTCTTGGGTTGAACCTTACCTGTGAGATATATCCTCTCCCTTCACCAGGCGATGTGTGATGTCAATGCATGGTAACGTTCATCAAGATTCTTTACAATGTGGATCTCACTAAGTGTCATGTGGCTGAGAAAAACAGAATCAGTTTCAAAGTAAATTACAACAAAAGTTAGCAACAGAATAATTGTAAAGTGTTCTCGGAATCAGAACAAAGACTATTGAAAGGAGGTGCATTAATAACCATAAATAAAGAAATAAAAGAGAGACTTGCATTTATACAGCACCTTTCACGACTTCAAGATGTCCCAAAGCGCTTTACAGCCAATGAAGTACTTTTTGAAGTGTAGTCACTGTTGTAATGTAGGAAATGCAGCAGCCAATTTGCGCACAGCAAGCTCCCACAAACAGCAATGTGATAATGGCCAGATAATCTGTGTTAGTGATGTTGGTTGAGGGATAAATATTGGCCAGGACACTGGAGAAAGCTTTTCTTCAAATAGTGGCCGTCGAATCTTTTACATCCACCTGAGAGGGCAGACGGGGCCTCGGTTTAATGTCTCATCCGAAAGACGGCACCTCCGACAGTGCAGCACTCCCTCAGCACTGCACTGGAGTGTCAGCCTGGATTTTGTGCTCAAGTCTCATGGCAGTACTGTGACAGTAGATCATAGTTTTGTGCATTATGTGTCAGCTGTGGCTCAGCGCGTAGCACTCTTGCCTCTTGAGTCAGAAGGTTGTGGGTTCAAGTCCCACTCCAGAGACTTGAGCACGAAAATCTAAGCTGACACTCCAGTGCAGTGAGGGAGTGCCGCACTGTCAGAGATGCTGTCTTTCGGATGAAACGTTAAACCGAGGCCCCGTCTACTCTCTCAGGTGGACGTAAAAGATCCCATGGCACTATTTCAAAGAAGAGCAGGGGAGTTCTCCCCGGTTTCCTGGCCAATATTTATCCCTCAATCAACATCACTAAAACAGATTATCTGGCCGTTATCACATTGCTGTTTGTGGGATCTTGCTGTGTGCAAATTGGCTGCTTCAAAAAGTACTTAATTGGCTGTAAAGCACTTTGGGACGTCCGGTGGTCGTGAAAGGCGCTATAGAAATGCAAGTCTGTCTTTCTTTTCATTATCTTTGAAACTTGGGAGATTAGAACTTTATTAATCTGCGAGAAACGACATTTGCCCAAAATATGGTCTGAAACACATGCTGACGGACACAGTGAAATGTTCAGAACCTTTATTCACAAACATCGTAACAGTTTCATCAACTATAGTTTTCAACATCAGAAACAGAAAGCCCAAGTTAGTTACAGGAATGTCTTCTGGTACCAATGATAGAGCTGTCTTGTCAGAAAGTCAACACAGATGGCATCTTTAAAGCCGGAACCTTACTCTGCAATTAAGACTATAAATTAGAACAGGAGAACAGAAGGAGACAGACATAATAGAAGATGCCAAACAAGAGGAGTGCAGCTAAAAATTAAGATGTTCAGCTTTGGAAGGAAACAGGCATAACGGAAGAAGACAAGCAGGAGGGGCAATGCTGAAATGAAGATATGTAACTTTGACAGGACCCTTTAGTAAGTGTAAGCAATTATATCATGAAAGTATGTAATGCCAAGGATACACAAGAGTGATGACCAAAATGGTACATGCCTCTTATGCTATTTACTTTTAAAATTATAGGTCTAATGTTTCAGGAATTCTTCATAAATCTAAGATGTGCTCACTGAGTTAGAATACTGGCCACCTTTCTATAAGCACAAGGATTTGTCTTGTCAAGTTGATCATAATTAGAAAGCCCAACAACACTTTGTATCAGTTAATCTGTGTTGTAAATAGTTTAACAGAATCAGAACTTTGAGCAAGTTTATTCACTGGTTCTAGGTGAGCGCGTGATATATAGGCACAATTTACACATGTACAGCCACCTTCTGATGTCCATGATTTGTAGGTGCACGCGGGTGCAATTGTTATATAAACACAGGTGTGATCTACACTCTTGTTTGACTCTGTGGCATGGCCCCAACACAGAAGCAACACAACTATACAAATAAAATATAGAAAAGAGGCTGTTTACTCCCAAACCAAATTCCACTCCCATTCACACGGTCTTTGTACGTTCACAGTATTGACCTGGGACATCAAATCCAAACTGGTTGACACAGCGGACTTTTTTTCGGTCCACTCCATGTCGAGAGAAGACCCAACCATTGACACAAGAGTAGAGATTTGGCTGAAATCTCAATATTTCATGAAACAAATAATTGCAAGATAAACCTTGGCGTAACGCCTGCTCTGCGTCTATTAATGGCTCCAGTTCAAATGTGTACAAAAGTCATTTACATTTTAAAGGGGCATCACTTTCATTAAGACGATGCTTGCCGGGTTTTTTTGTTTATGAAATAGCTACAGTCAGAATAACCCTGCGACATTTTCATCACATGGGGGTGAAACTTCCTCTGTGCACATTGCAACAAAATCATAAAGAAAGGCTTTGTTCTCATTATACGCAGCGCATAAGATAATTCTTACCTCAAGTAGATTATCTACAATGAATAGGATAAAGCATTCAAATTGATTTGGCATTGTGTTGTGTATTTGGAAGTGTATTTGATGAAATGTACTTTCAAAGTCAGTCAATAAAAAAAAAGAAAAGAAAGGCTTGAATTTCTACAGCGCCTTCCACGAGCTCAGGACGTCCCAAAGCGCTTTACAGCCAATGAAGTACTTTTGAAGTGTAGTCACTGTTGTAAAATAGGGAATTCTCACAAGAGAGAGTAAGAGTTAAAGGCAGTTTCTCAGAGTAGTTGGATGTGCGAAGTGGTGTCCCATGGGTTCTGTTCAGGAACTGCTTCTGTTCACGGTGTACATCAATGATTTGGATATAGGGCTAGAGGGAGTGGTGCCCAAATTTGCACATGATACTAAAATATGAGGCAGAGTAAATAATTCTGAGCTCCAAAGGAAACTGCAAGGAGATATTGATAAGTTAGTGGAAGAGGCAAAAAAGTGGCCGATGGAATTCAATATCAGTAAACGGGAGGTGGGACGTGTTGGAATGCTGGATGTGTGGAATGACAGAGGAATTTGGGGGTTCAGGTGCTCAGGGTATTAGAAGCAGTACTTTGAGTGGAAAAGGCTGTAAAAAAAAGCTAATGGAATATTGGGTTTTATGGCAAGAAGTATAGAATATAAAAGTCAAGGTGTAATGATGACTCTCCCCCACTCTTTCCCCATACACCTGTATATTTTTCCTTTGCAAGTATTTATCCAATTCTCTTTTTGAAAGTTACTATTGATCCTGCTTCCACTGCCCTTTCAGGCAGACATCTTTGACATGCTAAACCACTGGAACAGGGAGAAGGAGCCTCACTTTAGCATCTCATTTGAAGGACCGCATCTTTAACATTGCAATGTTCCCTCAGAAGGTTGATGGGTTCAAGTCCCACTCCAGAGACTTGAGCACAAAATTCTGGGCTGACACTCCAGTGCAGTGCTGAGGGAGTGCTGCACTGTCAGAGGTGCTGGCTTTCAGATGAGACGTTAAACCAAGGCTCTGTCTGCTCTCTCGGGTGGATGTAAAAGATCCACTGGCACTATTTTGAAGAAGAGCAGGGGAGTTATCCCCAGTGTCCTGGCCAATATTTATCCCTCAATCAACATCATTAAAAGAAACAGATTATCTAGTCATTATCACATTGCTGTTTGTGGGAGCTTGCTGTGCGCAAATTGGCTGCTGCGTTTCCCACATTACAACAGTGACTCCACTTCAGAAGTACTTCATTGGCTGGAAAGCATTTGGGACGTCCGGTGGTCTGAAAGGCGCTATAGAAATGCAAGTCTTTCTTTCTTTCAATGCTGCAGAGGAGTGACAACCTAGACGAGATGCACTCAAATCCTGGAGTGGGAGCTTGAATCTGCAACCTCCTGACTCAGAGATGAGAGTGCCATCAACTGAATCAGGCTAACACATGTCCTTTTAACCGTAGGGTTACCAGAACTGCAGAATTCACAATGTTGCTTCAACAATGATACATCCAATACAGGGCGGATGCTGGAAATCTGAAATAAAAACAGAAAATGCTGGAAATTCTCAGCCGGTCACCCAGCATTCTGACGATACATCCAATGGCATGAAAAAACATTCTGATTTATAGTCCAATTACTCTCAAGCTTCTATTAGTATCTGGTCAGTGCAACTGAATGAACATTCACCCCCAAAATGTTTGAATTTGCACAGTTCTTAACATCCTCCTGTTCATTATAAATACATATTTCTTTTTCCAATGTACAGTTCCTTACAACTAACCACCTGTGATTCCTCAGCCATGTGATGGGAGCCAGTTGGTGTGACTCATAGCTTCAAATGATTGGATTTGTTTTTTTTTAAAAGCTTAACATGGTTCTTGTGTCAGTTGAAAAATAACAGAACGTGTCTGCATTTGGATGGAAATGAACTTCAACTATAAACATTTTCAAGTGTAAACAAGAACAGTTGAACTATTTTGGCACGTGTCACTTTCAAAACAAGGTTTCTAAAAGGCGTGAATAGTTTCGAAGCAAGATGCAAATGAACTGGGTATGGGCTGGTTAAGGAACGGAAGGAGTTTTCTTTATGTGTGTGCTGTTTTGCTTGTGTCTACCATTACTGGATCTTTGTTCCACCCACAGAAGTTTGAACCAAGCCTTTCTTCAATGTTTGAAGTGCTTTATTGTGCGGTCGATGCTGAGTTCTATACATCAGTTTGTGTGTTTAGTTTTCATCACCTTGCACTGTTATGACTTTAGCTGCGGGAGTAAGTGTGCTTGTGTGACTGGGCAGGCGTGAGATGTGTGTCTGTTGGGTGTCATTACATTCTTTATACATGTCGATGCTTTGTATATTTCCTTTTGTGCTGAGGTTTGCATTATTTGTGCCTGGATCGCATTATTCCCATTTCACTTTTGCATGAGATATTTAAGCACTGAGTGATTTGTAGGCTGCCAGTTGGCTTGTACAGCTGCGTTTGTTATCACTGCCTTGAAAACATTTGCTAGTTTGTTTGAAGTCTTGGGTTGTTTTTTATACCAGTTTGTCCAGCTTTTGTTCATTGATCATTAACTATTGAAGTGTGGCCTTGTGTTGTATCCTTGTTTGTCATTACTTTTTCAACATTTTGTGTGCAGTCTCACTCCATCCAGATGCTATTGTTTAATTTCCCATATCTGACAGCTTCTAGCTGTGAGAAGTCTTCATGTAATCTCCCATGCTCTGTTTGTGTTACATAATTTGAGTTGTTTTTAGTTTGTCATTCCAATTGTGTATTGGAAAAAGTATTGACAGAATGACAATAAATCACAATTTGATACTGAAGATCATTTGGAAAAGGATAATGCAAACTGTAATGGTGTAATGATAAGATTTCTTCTTCGTTTCAGGTTCTTTTCTTTTTCTCTTCTAGCTTTCATCCTTTCCCTCTTCTGCCAAAGGTTCTGACTCCATGGGGAATGTTTATAGGTCAATAGATTGGCACCCCATCCACCACCTTAAACATTCACTCCCTCCACCACCAGCTCACCGTGGGTGCAGTGTGTACCATCTACAAGATGCACTGCAGCAACTCGCCAAGGCTTCATAGGCAGCACCTCCCAAACCCACAACCTCTACCACCTAGAAGGACAAGAGCAGCAGGCGCATGGGAACACCATCACCTCCAAGTTCCCCTCCAAGTCATACAACATCCTGACTTGGAAATATATTGGCTGTTCCTTCATTGTTGCTGGGTCAACATCCTGGAACTCCCTCCCTAACAGCACTGTGGGAGCACCTTCACCACACGGACTGCAGCGGTGCAAGAAGGCGGCTCACCACCACCTTCTCAAGGTATTTCAGTTTTGAGATAGCAGAAACTTTCCGGCATTTTGTCCTATCTCTGTTTGAAACCCTCTTGGGATGTGACTGACGGGTTTAGATGTTCTGCTTCACTAGTGTGTTGGACTTGATTCTGTACTGGGCCACAAGGGAACTATTCCAATCCTCAGAGGCGGTGTAGAGTAGAGTCAGGAGGCTGATCTCCAGCAGCAGGGGATTGAGTCATGCGTAAACATTGCAAAAAGGCTATTCAGCCTGTGAAAGAGGCAACTAAGTGGGGCCTCATAGCGGTATATATGCTGGTAAACAATATAGAAAATAATATAAAAGCAAAATACAGCGGATGCTGGAAATCTGAAATAAAAACAGAAAATGCTGGAAACACTCAGCAGGTCAGGCAGCATCTGTGGAGAGAGAAACAGAGTTAACGTTTCAGATGCTGCCTGACCTGCTGAGTATGAAAAAAGACAATTATTTGTGGCACCGGCATTAGATCACAAGAGTCTATAGGAAGAAGAAAAAACAATTAGACCCTACAAAGTGGACCTATTCATCCCAATTTACTTGCCTTCTCTCCAAATTCCTCAATCCCTTTTCTTGCCAGACACGCATCCATTTGCTTCTTAAACCCATCACACTATCAGCTTCGAAGGGGTTTCCTCCTAAATTGTTCATCAAGGTGATTAACTTCTGGGTGAAAAATTTTCCACCTGATTTCCCTTCTTCCTCTTAAGCCCCTCATTTGGAATCGGTGGCCCCAGTATTTCAGCTCGTCACTTCAGTGACTAACTTGCTTGGAACAAATGCCACACGGATAAATAAAGGCTTGAAATATCGGCAGAGCTAAATTAAGCCATTTTGTGCTTACACTGGGCAAAAGTTAGTAAATTCTTATAAACCGCAACGTATTAAAAAATGGAATATTTTAACGGTTGCAGTGCTGAGTTAGCAAATGAATAGCTTCAGTACAAAACTAAAACAAGTTTCAGGAACCACAGCCCTTTCAGACCCTGCTTTAGGTTTTTGAATCACTCGCACAATGTGGCATTAAAGAGAAATAAATGGAATTGTTGAGGAGCCTGGGAACTATCTGGTGCTGAATAAGAGGGCAAAGTGTTAAACTGCGTGTTTCAATTCAGCCCCAGAAGATCTAAAACAATCATAGAGCAAAGAAAATGAAACAGGTTAAAAGCATTATGTGCCTGTATCTTCCCCATTCCCTTCTTTACACCGTGTACAACACTTGAAGCTGCTCAAATCAAGAAAGGGATTTGTGGTCATAGACACTGCACGCCAGGAGGCTTTTTGTGATGCCTTTAAGGTCACTGCCATTCAGAACGTATAAAGGAATCAATCTGGAAGGATTAACGTTCCCGATTTCAATGTAAATCTGCACTAAAGATAAAGTCACCAGCGATAGCCACTTTGACACCTTACAGACGTCTCCATTGAATTTCACCCTGTTTGCAGTCTTCTGCTTTTCAAGATCAACCTTGAGACCTTAAACTGTGAAAAGTTTACACAATGTCACAAAACAGAACTCTTAATCTAACGAGTGGGCTTGTTCTCAGAGTTACAAAGGAAGTTTTTAAAAAGGAAGCTCATTTTAAATCCCGATTAAAACCTATTTTTCAAGTTATTTATTACTCGTTTAGACTGTCGAGGATTGCAAAATTTACAGAATAAATGTATCAAGTGCATATATTTGTTACAAATTTTTAAAAAACAGTTTGTCTTTATTAAAGCAGGAAAAAAAGTTGTGGAGAAGTGAGAAAAATGACGACATTTGTGGAGAAATAACTAAGTATTCGTCCATATTTAATGCTTGTC
This sequence comes from Squalus acanthias, assembly GCA_030390025.1. Taxonomy (NCBI): domain Eukaryota; kingdom Metazoa; phylum Chordata; class Chondrichthyes; order Squaliformes; family Squalidae; genus Squalus; species Squalus acanthias. Next base: position 116,009,837 of record CM059434.1, read on the forward strand.
TGAGGATCTTTACCCCATCCGAAATAGATTAACAAACCTTTGTAAGAAGGGAAATAGCGCTTTCTGCTCGGTAAAGACTTATTAATAGGCAACCACGGGAAACAATTATTGTCAGACTGAGCTTGAGTGGGAATCCAGGAGATCCTGGCAGGACCAAGAAAGATGGCTTCAGTCTTGCCATTGTTGAGGTGCAAAAATGTATTGGCTCAACTTCTTCTTAGGCAGTCCCTCGGAACTGAGGATGACTTGCTTCCACATTAAAAATGAGTTCTCAGGTAACTGATGAGTCCAATGCGGGACCTACAGTCTCTGTCACAGGTGGGGCAGATGGTGATTGAAGGGGCAGGTGGGTGGGGTGCTTGGGTTGACGTGCGCTTGGCTTCCGCTTGCTCCCGGCGAAGAGACTCGAGGTGTTCGGCGCCTTCCCGGGTGCTTCTCCTCCACTTTGTGCGGTCTTGGGCCAGGGATTCCCAGGTGTCGGTGGGGATGTTGCACTTTTTCAAGGAGGCTTAGAGGGTGTCCTTGAAGGGTTTCCTCTGCCCACCTGGGGCTCTCTTGCCGTGTCGGAGCTCCGAGTAGAGCGCTTGTTTTGGGAGTCTCGTATCGGGCATGCGGACGATGTGACCCGTCCATCGGAGCTGTTCGAACGTGGTCAAAGCTTCGATGCTGGGGATGTTGGCCTGAGCGAGAACACTGACGTTGGTGCGCCTATACTGCCAATGGATTTGCAGGATCTTGTGGAGGCAGTGTTGGTGGTACCTCTCCAGTGCTTTGAGGTGCCTGCTGTACATGGTCCATGTCTCTGATCATACAGCAGGGCAGGTATCACTGCTGCTCTGTAGACCATGAGCTTGGTGCCGGGTTTGAGGTCCTGGTCTTCAAACACTCTCTTCCTCAGGCGACCGAAGGCTGCACTGGCACACTGTGGCTCAACTATTTGTTCGTGGCAGACAGCTCAGCAACAGTTGTGGAATCAAAGAGAGGTAAGATTGGGCATCATTGGCAAACAAATCAAAAGGGGCCTGGAGTTTCCGCTCGATTACGCTGTTTTTTTTTGGCATAATTCGCACAATATCAGCGTAACCGGCGCAAAAGATCGCGGGATTTTAAACGCAAATCAATTTTCCGCGATCTTTTGCGCCGGTTATAAAGAACATCATGCTGGAAGCAGGCCCCGCCCACAAAACTGGCCCCGCCCCCCTGGATGAATTAATCACCGCGGTGAGTTTCCGCTAATTGCGCTCGTTTGCGAGCTTTCGAGGAGGCTCCAAAAATTATGCTGGAACTTTAGGGTGTGAGGACACTAACAGGCAGGTTTTAAAAAGTTTTGAATGAATTTTTTTTATTTATTAAGGAACTGACGACTGTACCCCAATATAACTAGAAAATAGTTCTGTGTATTTTTTTTAAGTTATTTTTAGTCATTTAAAATCGGGTTACTCACAGGTGGCGGATTGACACGGTGATTTAAAATGATTATTTTTTGTGATAAACCTATTTTCAGTTGTATTAATCAAACTGCACCAAATTATCACTCTGAAATAGATCGTGGAATATTTTTTAAAGCAAATGTTTTTTTAATAAAAATGACGTTTTAAAACGCTCCCCGATTGCGCTAGTCAGGGCAGAGTTTGTGCTCGGCAAATGAGTTTGAGCGGAAACTCGGGAGGGAAAGAAACACTTCAAAACGGGCGCAATTTTGGGAGCAACGTGTGCTGAAATCGCCCAAAGCGGAAACTCTACTCCGTCATGTTTATGTTTGCAATAAAGCCCTGCTTACTTTCTATATCCGGGTCCTTGCGCACCAAATAAGTCACACGACATTCTATTAAACCACATTATCATTGAAATATATATTTTTTTAAATGCCTTGGGTCAGTCACGAACACAATTGTACACTCCACCCCTGGATTCATCTGGAGATTTACACTACCCAAGTGGCTTTTTATCTGCTTGAAGGATCAGCATTGCAGCGATGTTACGAGTGGCTAATTTTTTATTGCTACCCCGAACAAAATCTTTCATGTTTTCGTTAGCAGTTCGTCATCAGTGAAAAAAAAAGGGCCTCTCACGATTTCAAGAGGAATTCTGGCTTCTTTGAAACAGATAAAATGGGGCTTCTGATAAGAATGGTCTTGAAGCGATACTCTGCTAATTTACCAGCAATTTTACTTGCTACATTGACACACTTTGAATATTTATGCTTCGACTAGTTGATCTCCTGTGGCCTTGCACACAGGCAGTCAAGACCAAGTGTACTCTCCAGGTGAAGTGAGGCTGGAGGGCCTAGAATAATTGGAGCAAGATGTGCAGACATAATTGGACCCCAATTTCAAAGCCACTTATTCTGTTCTTATTTTTTTTATATAATACTCTTGTGTTTTTATTATTACTCAGGGTTAAATAGCAAAACCTCGGGCAATTTGAGAATTAGAGAAGCCGAGTTGGTTTGGAGCCTCGGAGTTTCTCCGCAGAACAGGCTGAGAAGCTGCGGCGCTGGGAAACTGAAGATGCTACAGCGCCGCCACTGGCAGGAGGGTGTAATTACAGCGTGACAAGTTTACATAGACAATTTCCTTTCTAAATTTGGACATAGGCATAATCGAAAATGTTGACAAAAACAAATATCCCTCATTATTATTTGCATTCCGTTCTTTCATGCCACACACCCAAGCGGGTAGCCAGTTGGCAGGTTTTGTGCAATGCCATTTTGTAACCGGCCACTAAAAGGTGGCCAAGAGTAGACCGTGTGTGACTCTGCTTTGCTTTGCTTGCATTGGTGTAGGGAAACACTGAGCCTATCACTCGTTCTTTTAGTTATGACACTATAGCTAAGATTGGGAACTCACCACTACCAAACTTAAAGTATGTTTACAAAAGCAAGTAATTACACCCTCCTGCCAGTTGCAGCGCTGTAGCATCTTCAGTTTCCCACCGCTGCAGCTCCTCGGCCTGATCTGCGGAGAAACTCCGAGGCTCCAAACCAACTCGGTTTCTCTAGTTCTGACGAAAGGTCATCGAGCTGAAACATTAACTCTGTTTCTCTCGCCACAGATGCTGCCTGACCTGCTGAGTATTTCCAGCATTTTCTGTTTTTATATTGGAAACATGTTGTTTGTGAGGAAGCAGAGGTGCCTTTCTATGGCAGTGCAAGCTCTTCAAAAACACAGCCCAGAATTTGGAGAAAATATCGCATATACTTTTTCCTGTCACCCTAATCGTATTTGTCTCCTGCAATAGTTGGTCCCAAGAGCTCAGTGCTGAATGGTTTGACTTTTGCTATTTTTGCAGCAAACTGGTTTTCCATTGACAGCTTATTATTGGCAAAATACACCCACAGGGGGCGAAATTCAGCTCCCTTGCACCTGCCGTTAGCACCTCCGGGCACAAAGGGCTTATCGCCCGGGGGGGGGCGATAATAGCGCCTCCCAAGAAATTCGGCAGGACGCTGCTGAGGTGGTAGACTAAAGCGCCACGCCCCGCCGGTAGCGCCCCGGGCCTCTGCGCCGCCAGCGATGACATCATCGCCAAGCAACGCGATCCCTTAGCACCCCGCTGTAGAAATTCGGATGCGCCTCGCGAGGTTGCCGTGGGTGATGTCAGCAACAGCCTCGCAGGTCGCGAACCGGGTCGCCCTCCGCTGGCGGGGCGGTATTTAAAGGGGAGGTGTGGCTGTGATCCACGCCGCCATTTTCTTACCTTGGCGTGGTCCGTGGCCGCCATCGCGCAGCCCGGCATCACACCGCCCTGGTGGCCTAGTGTGGGCCAGCGGAGGCCCTGCAAAGCTCGCCTTTGTGTCCCCGACACCGCCCCGAGAGGAAGTGCAGCGCCCGAGATAGCGCGCCACTTCCTCTCCGGGGCGGTAAGCCGAATTTAGCGGCTGGGACGGTACTTCCGTGCTGGGCGCTAAATGTCCGGCGCTAATTCAGTTACCGGCCCCAAACAGGACGTAACCGAATTCTGCGCCCATAGTGTCTTAGTCACTCCCCATTTACTATATTACTGCAAAATAATCTGTGAATGATGTGAACAGAATGACTGCTATCATTCACATCAGTACTTACACTCACAGGGACCGCAACAGTTCAAGAAGGCGGCTCACCACCACCTTCTCAAGGGCAATGAGGGATGGGCAATAAATGCTGGCCTTGCCAGCGACGCCCACATCCCATGAATGAAATTAATTTTTATTTTAAAAATGACTGTTTCACATTGGAATGTTTGGTAGCAGGCTCTGCCCCACACACAGACTGTCTCTAAGCATTGCAGGAACCTTGTACAATAAAAAATCATCCTGTTAGATGCCGTGATGAAAAACGCCATGTTAATCGGAGCAGAGGTTGATGAAGAAATCACAAGCCAGGTTCAATTAGTGACGGTGTGCCCCCTACTGTCGGCTCTGCTGTTGCAATCACCAACCTTGCTCCCAGTGACGGTGTCAGGATTCCCAGCCAGAGCTGCCTGAGCGAGTTGATCCTGTTCGAGGGAAGTGCAGCCAGAGTTTCTGAAAAGCACAGAAAAAAATTAACCTTGGATGGTTGGGAATCGAACTGTAATTCTAAATAAGAGAACTGGCTTTTGCAATTGATTTCAACTGAGCATCAGACCCACACCAGCTCTGGGAGTTCAAACTGGTTGCTCATGTTCAGCACAAAACCAATTTAGGAAATTCAATAATCCACCTAAAACCACGATATTTTTAATCCACCATGCGTGTCAAAAATAAGTACCCTTTGTAAGAAATCATGATTCCAGTCTATTTTGATTTCCAGATATTTAAGTGGAAATATTTCTTGAATTGGTTTTGTTGCAATCACTAAGTTGCTTCTTTGCTAATCTCGTTCCTGTTAATCATGATGTCATTGGATTCGCATCATGGATCAGAGGCGTCATCCACTTCCATTTCTTAAATAATGGAGCACAGCCACACGATCGGGAATTCTGCAGTGATCACAATGAGTAGAACTCAGGAATTTCATCTTTATATCTGCCATAAGAGATCCACTAGTGTTATAAAAAATATAGCAGATGCTTAGGCGGCGATTTCAAGAGAGTGAGCTCACCTGAGGTTATAAATCTCTCTGAGTTTTGCTCTCATGGTTGATAAAGGAAAGTTTAGAGATGCGATCCAGGAATGGGACCACACGAGACATGAGCACAAGTTGGAGGTAGGGCTATAACACAGTAGCTAATTTTCTGACTCATCTTTCATTAAATTTGCCCTAAAATATCACATCAAATTGTTGATGAGATTCACCTCGAGACTGATGTGCGATTATGCTGGTTTCGCTCTTTCCAAGTGGCTTAACAGCCAATTAACTAGAAAAAGTAACATCAAAGGACATTAATACGATAGCAAAATACTGCGGATGCTGGAAATCCAAAATAACAACAGAAAACGCTGGAAAAACTCAGCAGGCCAGGCAGCATCCGTGGAGAGAGAAACAGAGTTAACGTTTCAGGTCGAAGACCTTTCGTTCATCAAAGGACATTAGATTGGCTGAGAGTGGGAAACAGAATGTTAATGTTATGGCTGAAGTGAATATCAATCTACTGAGCCAGCATTTGGATGTCCTCTAGACCGACATTACTGAAAAGTTAAATATGCTTTCTGAGCAGAGAGGGCAGCTTGCGAAGTTTCCTTGCAGTGGCAAACTTTGGGGAGGATGCAGGGTCTATCAAGATTCCTATTGCTCACTTGGCAGTCCCTGACACTGACCTTCCAATCAGGCTGATGTTACCTCCAAACCCCCCCTTCTGGCACTGGCCTTATTCCATCCAATCAGTCACTGAAATGGTCTGGTGTCAGTCACTGAAATTAACGACCAACTTTCACAGATTGTGTCCAGAGTATCTCATGTAGCATAATAGGTGTTGCATGTCTGAGCTACAGCCATATTGTTCGGCTTGTGGGAGCCACTTCATTCAGAGGTACAAGGAGCTGAAACTTACAACTTATTCTGCCAAGTGTGACTATCCTCTCCACATTCGCAATAGCTAACTCAAAGTCTCGGGCATGGGACCAATGTCAGTGGCTGTCAAAGAGGGGCCAACGTCCATCCTGCTGAATCCGCCAACCACCTCTTGCATCAGTTCTGAATCCTCGCTCATTGTGTAGCTGGACATCGGTCTGTGGACACAATGTCAAGGGGAATTAACACAGGTGTTTGTGAATTTCCTTTACAACCTTCTCTGCAGCTCGAGCCTCCGACTACTCTGGAGAGGGAGTACTGAAGTAAGCAGGCGCCATGGGTGTAAATATTGTACCCGGCAGAATAAGGCACCAGTCAGTATTAGTTATACCGAGCAACCCATTAATTGCGATTAATGAACAGTGCCTGATAAACAAACAGCAAAATATTCGGGTAAAGTACTTCTATTTTCACAGGATAGAAAATTGGGAATCGCACTAAAATCTTCAAAAGACACAACACTTACTGGTTTCACCAGCGTACGTGGATATAGCAGCAGAAAGGATAGCTGTGGATGATTAGCCAGGAGGCCATTACTAACTTTTGAAAATATGTAAGTGTATGTGCTATTTGAAAATGAGACGTTTTAAATGTCAACCCCAAATTATTAATTACAAGACGAAATACAAAGTGCAGTGTGCCTTGTGTGATTGATCGTGTCAGATGGACATGCCGTAGCACATGTCTTCATACTTTGTTAATTCAGACTTGTGCAGGTAATAATTACAATGTGTAGTGGGAGACAGCAGCTAATGTTTCCTCCATTGAAACACAGGCTTTGACTTGTTTGCCAGAGGCACATTCACGTTTGGTAATTAAAAGCTGTAGTAAACTGACCCTGAGGGAAGGGAATTCAGAATGTTTCCCCATAACTGGCAGGTATGAAATACCAGTGGTTAAAAAAAAGCTCTCGGGTATGAGTTGTTTTCCAGGCAACTGAAAATTGGCATTAATCCCAATTTATAACACCTGACACCTTAATAGTGCTATAATCACCTTCAAAATGTATTTAAATAATCTATTTCCATGGCCATTTACTTAGCATGAACCTACCCAAAGCAGAAATGGTGGTACAGCTCCAATTACACTCTCAACTCTAATATTTTTCTGAGTTTAATATTATTTTCTTTAAATCCAATTAACCATAAAAACACTGGTTGATTAAATTTGCAACATAACCATCTGAAAACCAAACAACAAGCTTTACCCAAAATAACGTAAACATTAAGCAATATGTTTTGAACATTAGTCCAACTTTAAGGAGCAATTCATTGCTTACTATGGTGAATGATTTCCTTGCAATGATTCAATGTTGGCCCGGATTTTGTGGTAAGGACAACGGTGAGGCTGTCAGCACTCACCGTTATTAAAGAGTAAATCAGACAGCAACTTCCGGCGTCTGCACATGCGCAGTTAACCACGGAAATCAGGGAATTGCTGTCCCGAGTTGCCCTGCTCCTCCAGAAGCTTTGCTATAACAGTATCTCGCTGAGAGACTCTGCATTGAAATACATGGAAGGCGTGAAGTTGTACTTACGTGATAGAAACACAATAAACTCGCCAGAAAAATGTAGGGTTTATCCATTCCAGTCTAAATGACTTTTTAATGGTGTGATAAGTCTCAATTACTGCCAAACAACCTCTCTGGTACTGAAAATTAACTTTTACAAGTGTGGAGTCTCATTCCTACAAACTTTAATTATTGTTGGAGATTTAAAAAAATTAAACATTTAAAATAATTTTTTTAAACTTTTTTTCCTGTCTCTTTTATTGCTCTCTCTTAATTCCCATCTTTCTTTCCCTCTCTTTATTTCACTTTCTATACATGATTTGGCACTGAATTAATTATTCGAACTTACACTTCCTGGTTCAGACTTTGCGTGGCTCAAGAAGGATTCTTTAATCTGATTGGTTAAGGAGATACACCGTTGCTTGCCCTGTTCAGACAAGCCCTAGATCCCCTGTAGAGGGCGCTGCGCTGTTCTGGATTTGTAGCTACTGCAAGTTCCAGAGCAAAAGGCCACAGGAAGTCTGAGAGAAAGTGTAAGTGCGATGAATGGCTGGTGCTGTTCATTCGGCGCTGACTGCAAAGTCCGGGCCAACGCGAAGGGCCAAGGCTATGCTGATATTTGTCAAATAAAACATAGGTTGATTGGTTAAAATTCTCAGTAAATCTGAGGGTTATTGGTTGCACATACATTAAAACAGACATACAGCTGAATGCCAGGGCTGGTAGGGCTGCTGAATGGTCAGGCACTGTAGAGCTTAGCCCTGGGAGTTAGCAAACAAAAGAAGCTCCAGTATGTTATGTTTGTACCTGTATCTCCAAGAAAATGTTAGCGAGCATATAAAAGGATGTGGACTGGTTGACTGTGTTTGGATTTTATGGGGAATCAGGTGTTATTCTCACACACTTGAAATAGTTCCCGTTCAACATCTGTCCATTTTATATCTGGATTCCTCATGTTCTCTGAGCTGAAGCCAGCAGCTTAAAGCAGTTCTCAGAATTTCATAGTTACAGAATTGTCTGTTCCTTTGAAGAATGCAAACACCTTTCTAACAATCTCTGCTGCCTTAAGCACTTAGTTAGAATGCAGGATCTCAGGCCTATGATCTTGGCTCTATTTAAACTTTATGATTTCACAGATAGGCAAGACATAATAAGCACAGTCGTTAATACTTTCAGTTAAGCTTCAGATCTTTGTCTTGCTTCAACTTTCCGATTTCACATGTTGGCAAGATTCAATGGGCACAAGCTGACTTCCAACAACTAACTAACACCACTACTGGGGAGCTCTGGGTGGTGACAAATATTGGAGGAATGGCAGCTTTACCCTTTCCATTAAAATTAAAAAGAAAGAAAGACTTGCATTTATATAGCGCCTTTCATGACCACCGGACGTCCCAAAGCGCTTTACAGCCAATGAAGTACTTTTGAAGTGTAGTCACTATTGTGATGTGGGAAACGCGGCAGCCAATTTGTGCACAGCAAGCTCCCACAAACAGCAATGTGATAATGACCAGACAATCTGGGCTCGATTTTGCCATTGGGGTCGGGCTGGGGCGTGTCAGGTGGTTTTCGTGTCAGGACCCCGACTCCGATGTGAAGTGGAGAAAAAAGTGCAATTTTGCCCTAATTGGGCACTTGATTTCCAGCGTGGCCCAATGAGTCTTTTCATACAGAAAGTCGCCTCCGATCACGTCATCAATGCTGCTGGATTTAAGGCCTGCAAGCAGCCTTGCTTCTTTTGGAGACTTTAAACTTTATGCCCATTGTTGTGATCACTTCATTCAGCAACTATGTCCAGCAGTAGGACAAAGTGTGCTCCACGGTTCGATGAGGCCTCCCTCCAAGCTCTGGTGGAGGGAGCAAAATCGAATAAGGAGGTGCTCTTCCCTTCCTCAGGGAGCAAAAAGCCTCCCCAGCAGACTAAAGCTGTGTGATGCAAGTGGCCCAGGAGGTCAACTCAATCTCTATGTGCCGCAGAACCTGGCTGCAGTACAGGAAGAAGCTTCATGACCTTCTCCGCACAGGAAAAGTGAGTTTGACTTTCCCATCACCCTCAATCTGATCCCCATCGCCTCTCCTCACCAGCATTCTGCTTTGCCAACCTCTTCCTCCACATCCCACTTGACACTTACATCCCTGCACCGTTACCCATTCCCTCTCTCTCTATGGTCACATTCACTTAACTATTCGACCATGCAGCCCTCACACTCCCTATCACTGTGATGCAATGACAACAACTTACAACACACAGGGAGGGCCCGTTGTCTCCTTCTAAGCATCTAAGCTATAGATTCTCTACACTCACTCCTTCATTCTCACTCAAACTACACTTATGTCCCTCATTGCAGGAAAAGAGAGCCCACAATAAGAGGGAAAGAGCGAGGGCAGGAGGAGGGCCACCCTCAGTAGCCCAGCTCACCACCTCGGAGGAGGCGGCCCTGGAGATCACCGGCGTTGAGGATGATTCGCAAGTGGGGGATGGACAGCCGGGCACATCACAGCAAGCTGGTGACAGAATAGTTTTGCATCTCTCTCATTGACATTGCATGAGTGACTGATAATGATTCTGATGCTCTAACAGACTGACTTATGATCATCTGCACAATTTAATGTGCATGCAACCTTTACCTCAAATCTGTGACTCTTTCTTTTACTCCCCCACAGGACCATCGAGAGCCCCCGTCCCCACTGTCCAGGAGGAAGAGCCTGAGCTTCCAGACTCCTCAGAGGAAGCTGCAACCTCTGAGGGCGCAGCGTCAGCAGAAATCAGCGCACCCAGCACCAGTGCAGACACTCACACCTCGGTGGGACATTCGCGAGATAGAGTAGTGTTGTCACCTGGTGTATCACAGCTCACAAGTGAGCATCAGCGGATGGTGGAGACAAGGACAGCAGTGGAGGGTCCTCGTCGGAGGGCGCAGGACTCTGCCAGCTCGGCTCAGCTGCATGTCGACCCTGTGCCTCCAGGTCCATCCAGAAGGAGAGCGGTGCTGGAACTCCAGCAACAGGTGCAGGAGTCTCTGGCAGGTTTTGTCTCCAGGGTCGCTGCGAGTGTGGAGCGAATGGAGGAGTCCATCGCGAACATGAGCAGAGCCTTTGTGGATGCATTGGCGCATGAACGTATCACCACGGAAAGGATGGCAACCTCCGTGGAAAGGATGGCTACGGTAGAGGAGAGGATGGCTACGGCCATGGAGGAGCTAATTCGCCAGAGTGTTGAAAACATGGTCATTGTTCAGAATAGACTGACATTTCGTGAGGAGCAATGGTCAGCTATTGAGCATAGAAACCAGACCTTCATGCAAGTCCTCTGGAGTAGGACTTCCAGTGCAGAAACGGATCCTCATGGCCCCCCTGAAGTGCAGCAAGGTGCTGTCTACCACTTGCTAGCTCTGAAGTGGTGCTGACCCATGAGAGGGATGTTGGTGGCAGACAACAAGGAAGTGGGGGCTCCTCTCCAAACGCTCACATGACCATGCCACTGCAAAGCCCTTGGTCAGAGCCCCACCAGAGTCCTCACCCAACTGAGATGGGCGTCTCAGCCCCTGCACAGCCGCAGGTGCAGCAGACTGTTGCCGAGCCCTCACAGGTTTGCAACCCCAGAGGACGACCACCAAATGTATCGAGATAGGAGCAGCAAGAAAGTGAGCAAGGGGCCTCCACATCTGCTGAAGCCACAGGGGAAGCACCACGTAGGAGCATGCGTAAGAGGAAGATAAAGCACAAGTAGTCACAAGGGTAGTCACTTGGGTGTTCTGTTGTATTGTTTTTTGACAAGCCATCCTTGTAATGTGATGACAAACAGATTTGATGGCAAACTGTTGAAGTTGTGGCCTGTGTCATCTCGCAAATGGGACTTCCACATTGAGGGCTTAGAGCGACTTGCAATTGTCAGTACGGTGGTCAGAGTGATAGGAATCCGTAGCTTCTTGTCCATTGTCGATGGTCTGGTAAGAAGGTGCAAGGCAAAAGTGTTTGATTGTGCAGGCTAAGCAAATCTGGCCAACATGAGTGCGTCCCTTGCATCCCGGGCAGCAATGTGGTCACGCGCTGGCGACTTCTGGCCTGTGCATCTTCAGGTGGGTGAGCAGCAGCTTGGCGCTCCTGTTGTTGCTGCTGCTGTTGTTCATGGTTCTGCTGCTTCCACAGCTGGTCTTCATCCGAATCTGATGTCCAGGAGGAAAGGAAATAAATGGTTCCCATGCTTCTGGTATATGCCTCAGTTGAGGAAACGCTCAGTCAAGGTGGGGAGAGGGGTTTCCCAGGAGGTCACACTGGAGAGGGTGTCAGGCTCCAAATTTCCACAACAATGAGTATGCCTGCTAAAAGTTCCCCCAGACCTGAGACAACAAAGTTCTGCCACCTGCAAATGACCATTGGTGAAAACTCCTTTTTAATGGTGGAGCTGCAGCTGTTAGTAAGCAATCCACTTGTGAGGCTGCCAGGAGACGTGCAGGATGGGGGAAATATGTTAAAATCAGAAAGGCCTCTCAAAATGGGATTATAGAGGCCATTAACTGGTTGTTAAGGGCCTTAAGGGCCTATCCCGCCTTTTGGAGGCGGGATAGAAACGGGGTCTGAAATCCCAATTCTGGGAAAATTGCTCGGAGGCGGGCTGGAGGCGGGATCGGAGCCGCCCGCCATTTTTTGCAATTTTAACACCTCACACACCTCCAAATCCGCCTCCTTGGGCCTGGCAAAATCGAGCCCTCTGTTTTTGTTATGTTGGTTGAGGGATAAATATTGGCCCAGGACACCAGGGATAACTCCCCTGCTCTTCTTCGAAATAGTGCCATGGGATCTTTTACATCCACCTGAGAGGGCAGACGGGGCCTCGGTTTAACGTCTCATCCGAAAGACGGCACCTCCAACCGTGCAGCACTCCCTCAGCTCTGCACTGGAGTGTCAGCCTAGATTTTTGTGCTCAAGTCTCCTGGAGTGGGACTTGAACCCACAACCCTTATTAGGTAAGGAACCAAGCTGCGTGCTTGTTCCTTGAAGAATCCCAAGTCAATCTCGATTTGTGTTGTCCTTCCAAGACCTTTAATCTTCCATCCTGACTCTCACCACTCCTTTTGCAGCCTTCAAATAGGCTATTTTGGCAACACCACTTGTTCTCATTGAAGAAAGGACTAATATTGAAACATCATTCAGAACCTTTAAAATGCTGAAAGACATTGATAATGCCCATTTAGTTTGTTATTTAACTTCAGACTTTGCGTGAAGCACTAGAGAGTATAACTACAAAATCGGCAAGTTTCATATAAGACTAGAAGAGATTATTAACCAATTATTTTAGAAAAAAAACCTTGAATTTCTATTGCACCTTATGACGTGTCCCAGAAATGTCCCGTACAATGAATTACTTTGTGGTACAGTGACTATCGTTATGTTGGCAAATGCAGCCGCCATTTTACACTGAGTAAAATCCCAAGAACACTAATTAGATGAATGACCAGTTAATCTGTTTTTCATTATAAATATATAAAGCAGTGATTGTAACTTCCAGTGTTAAACATTTAATAGCTCTGCTAGAAATTATACCTCAGTCTCCACTTGTGAAAGTTGGAACATTTTAGATCGAAATATTACGAGGGTTTGATTTCAGAAGGTTTGTAGAGAAGTCCAAGTAGATGTAAAATGGATGCTCACTCTAACTTGTATGTTTTGAGATAACTACTGTATATCCTGAGAAATAAAAGCTTTCGTAATCCAAGTTGGCTCTTGTTTTAAGAGCATTTTAGAATTTGACACCTGCTTGACTTCTATGAAGTATTGTACTGTGACTCAACTAAACCCTGACTCCTGACCTTTCCTGTCTGTTGTCAAAATGATTATTTCTGGGGCTGTTCCTCTTAGTTTGATATTATGAAGCAATTGGCTAATCCTTAGATCCCTCAGCCTTGTTAGCTATCTTTTGCATTTATGCCTGTCATGTTGCAGAACCTCAGATTTACCACAAGCGCTTTAGCAAGCAGTTGCACAGAGAGAAGCCAGGCTAAGCATTGACTCATGTGGCTGACAGAACCTTTTGAATGTTCTAATGCTCACTCTTTTCTTTTGCCTGACATGCAGACAAACAGGATATTGTCACATTGGGTAAAGTCTAAAGCCTCGAAATTGTCCACTGTCCCCAAACCCATCCCACTGAGGTTCACACATGTCAACTTCGTTCCATTTTGGTGCAGCTTCAAACTATGTCAGGTATGATGGGGACGCATTCACAAAAAGGTGCTGCGAAATTTCTCGTGGCCTCCACAGACAAAAGAAGGCTCCCTTCTGAAGAAGCCTTCGTCAGGGGTTTTGCTTTCACTCTGCAACCTTTGTATCTCTTTATTCCTTGCATTAACTAGTCTCAGTCCATGGAATGGATTCTTTTTTGTTAAATTTTATAAAGCATGAGATTTTTCCCACAGACCCTCTTTGTTTTACTTGACAAAGGGATTGAAATATGTTGTGCATTCTGGTTTGCTGAAGGCAAATCCTTGAAAACTGCTCTATAATGTCCATATGGGTTGTATGTGGGTTAAATTTTGCTACCCTTTATGAGGAGAAGATCCTCACAGCTACTCACTCTATCCAGAAACTTAGCCTGCTGAATTCAGGAATTCACTCGGTGGAGAATTTACAGAAGTCTGTGTCAAGTGACTCTGGAACCAGTGCTTTAGCTGTTTCTGAAAGTCAGGATTGAAATGCAGCCTTTAATGGATCTGCATGTTTTGCAATTGCTAAAATTTACTTTGTAAAGATTTGGGATCAGCAACCCATATAAAACTACTACACTAAAATTTGTGCTGAATTAATCCCCACCACATTCTAATTGCTACAGTTTATCATAGAATTTCAGAGCACAGTCGGGAGCTATTTGGCCCTTTGCGACTGGGCCAGATCTCCAAAAGAGCTATCCCATTCTTTTGCCCTTTCTCCATAATCCCCTTCACAGCACATCAGCGGCTAATCCCCATTAACAGGCTGGCACACACCTGAAACATTGTGAGGTAGAACAAGAGAAATTAAAAAGGATGTCTGATGAGTTAACAGTAAATGATCAACTCTACTGTTTCACAATGTCAGCCTTTGCAGCTCCCATGATTTGGAACAATTTCACTTATGTGATGGAAGGGGTTGGGCAAAACTTCAAACAGCTTGTTTATCCTAGTATGCAGTTGTTTTTGGATTATGCGGCAATAACGCATATGTTTATGTTAAAAACAATCAAATGTGTCATGTGGATTTAAAAAATGGATCTTGTTATTTGAAAACAATAGGCCATTTATAGATCTTGGCTCCTTAAGCCGAGCTCCCAGTAGGCTGGGACTTTCCACTTCTATGTTTGTAAGTCTTTGCTTTTCTGCCTAATCTGGCTGGCGAGCCGTAAAACCGGAAAACTGCAGGCAATTACTGTAACCGCAAGTCCTGCAGACTTTCCTCAGGATACAGATTCTCTGTTATTAGGAACGTACAGACTGTCCCAGAGGTGTAGCATACAGGAACACAAAAATACATGAGGGTAGGCTTTGCAGATTTGTGCTACTGGAATGAGAATGTACCAGTTCATTACATTTTAATGATCGATGCACCCGGGGGTTCAGGTATATCGATCATTAAAATGTAATAAACAGGTACAGAAAATAATCAAAAAGGCTAATGGAATGCTGGCCTTTATATCTAGGGGACTAGAGTACAAGGAGGTAGAAGTTATGCTGCAGCTGTACAAAACCCCAGTTAGACCACACCTGGAGTACTGTGAGCAGTTCTGGTCACCACACCTTAGGAAGGATATATTGGCCTTGGAGGGAGTGCAGCGTAGGTTTACCAGAATGATACCCGGACTTCAAGGGTTAAGTTACGAGGAGAGATTACACAAATTAGGATTGTATTCCCTAGAATTTAGAAGGGTAAGAGGTGATCTGATCGAAGTTGTCAAGATATTAAGGGGAACAGATAGGGTAGATAGAGAGAAACTATTTCCGCTGGTTGGGGATTCTGGGACTAGGGGGCATCATCTAAAAATTAGAGCCAGACCTTTCAGGAGTGAAATTAGGAAACACTTCTACACACAAAGGGTGGTAGAAGTTTGGAACTCTCTTCTACAAACGGCAATTGGTGCTGGATCAATTGTTAATTTTAAATCTGAGATTGCTAGCATTCTGTTAACCGAAGGTATTAAAGGACATGGGCCAAAGGCGGGTATATGGAGTTAGGTCACAGATCAACCATGATCTCACTGAATGGCAGAACAGGCTCGAGGGGCTGAATGGCCTCCTCCTGTTCCTATGTTCCTATGATACTTCCCCGCCTCTCAGTCAATCTGTTTTTGCATCATTTCCACCTCCGTAACATCGCCCGTCTCTGCCCCTGCCTCACCTCATCCGCTGCTGAAACCCTCATCCATGCCTTTGTTATCTCTAGACTTGACTATTCCAACGCACTCCTGGCCGGCAAACTTGAGGTCATCCAAAACGCGGCTGCCCGTGTCCTAACTCGCACCGAGATATCTGCGCTCCTCTAATTCTGCCCTCTTGAACATCCCTGATTATAATCGCTCAACCATTGGTGGCCGTGCCTTCTGTTGCCTGGGCCCTAAGCTCTGGAATTCTCTGCCTAAACCTCTCCGCCTCGCTACCTCTCTCTCCTCCTTTAAGACGCTCCTTAAAGCCTACCTCTTTGACCAAGCTTTTGGTCACCTGCCCTAATTTATCCTTATGTGGATCGGTGTCAATTTTTTTGTCTTAAAATACTCCTGTGCAGCGCCTTGGGACGTTTTACTACATTAAAGGCGCTATATAAATACAAGTTGTTGTTGTTGTTGTTCAATCTAAGCCTTTGGCTGAGATCCCTGCTTCCAAAGATTGACTATTTATACAACAAAGTTGCCTTATTATTATTAACAGTGACTTTGTTGTATGGAGGTACATATTATAGGAACATTGTAAGAACGTAAGAAGAGGTCATTCAGTCTATGAAGCCCACTGTATCCACAGGTTAAGTACAATATTACTCCCTGATGCATTCTACCTCACGCTAAAGGGCCAGTTTTACATAAATTTCCAAAGTTAATGAATCAAACTCCAGAATATCTGTCTATAACCCTATTTAACCCCAGCAATACAGGGAAATGCCATGTTCTGTGCTGCAATGCTGAAGATAAACTGTTAAATATTACAGAACAAAGTTTCAAATGCACCAATAATCTCAGTTATGCCACAGTTACAATCAATATGTCATGAATTTCTAAATTTAACCTAAAACCAAGTAACCATTTAATCCGAGCTTGCTATACTTTAAATTAAGGTCACGACTGCTGCCAATGAGGCTGAAGTTGTTGCCCGTGCGCAGTTTCAGTGTTTTTTCGGTTGTTCGTTAACTGATAAAAAAATATTGTCGCCATCGCAAAGAAAACACTTCCAGAGAGAAAGGCGGGGCAGGGTGGTGAAAAGAGATCGCTACTGCCGAACAGAGCCGCATCAGGGAAGGAAAATCTGCCCCAGCTAAACACAGTAAACATCCATTTTATAAATGTTCTTATTTTTATTAATTTTCTTATCCTTTCCCTTCACATGGAGCTCACGCAAATAAATCTCTGCAACCCCCCCCCGGTGAAAATATCATACATTAATACTTAAACCAACCTGCGCTATTATTACACGTTATTAAACCAACCCATCGCCCCACAGAGTCCATAGATTTAGGCCTGCGCTGTGACTATATTATTATACATTCATACTTAAACCACCACCGATTTAGGTGCAGAACGCTTCTGCGCAGCTTCCGGTTCGTTGCAGCAGTCACGCCGTTAAGTTAGTGTTGCTCTCTTGACAGCCCGCTGGAACAAGCACTACTGGATACAGCTGCCGTTTTAGTTCTGGTTCTTCCTTGACCGCTAGGCTGCACATTCATTGGATCATCTGCAGCCTCTCCTCTTCTCCAAACAATTGTTTCCTAGCTTTCTGTGGAAGCTTGTCTCACTCTATGTTGGTTGGCCGAGCTCGTTCCTACTATACTGTCTTTCCTTGTTATCTGCCAGAGGAACAATACTTACCTGATCCTCACCTGGGCCCATATATTATCTCATTTACACTTTAATGATCCCTTGGCAATTTACTTTGTGCATCTACCCCATGTTGCAAGTGTTCTCCTAGTGCTGTCCTAATCTAGTACGTCATTGACCTGATGGTTGCCTGGCACTGTATCAAGTACTTACTTTCTATCTTTCTGGTGTTTCTTGGCTCACTACCTTACCTTTCCATCTATGCACCTATGCCAGAACACACTCTGATTAGGAAACTCGTTCAATCTCTCTCCTTTATTCTCCACTTTATAAAACTTCTCTCTCTTTGTAGTACAAATAGACATGTTATCAAACTCCTGTCAGTCATGCACCAAACAGGAACCAAATGAGGATTTGTGAAATACAGTTGTGAAGAATTCAAGCAATTTCTAAACTGATCCTATTATTAATGAAATATAAGCAAATGCCCGTGTTTGTCAGTAATTACAGACCCAGTAACTCTATCGTAAGAAGGCATGGTTTAGATACCTGCAATTCTGAGAATGCAATTTCGTTACTTGGTCAATAATTACAGAAAAAAACTGGTATTCTCCCATTTACTTTGAAAAAGGAATTTCACCCCTTTTAGTTAGCAAAACAACCAGAAGAACGCCTTTGTGACCTGTCGTCTCTGCAGCAGCTGAGATTGGGAAACAGTCAGCTCTTTTAAAGGATGATGTACAACTCCAGAAAAACATGTCAAAAGAATGCTGAATGGATAAACCTTATTTTTAACACAACTACGTAAGCAATGAACAAGCAGATACGTAACCCACACATGCATGTTCTCAGGTAACCTTTTCCTAAAGGTGTACCTCTTTCACCATTGAACTTCAGTGAAGCGAAACCACATATCCTCAACGATCTCAACTCACTTTAAATGCCTTCTCCTTCAACATAAAATTGCATGATCAGCACTAATTGTGCTGAGCCCCACTCACCAATTAGTCAACATTCTTCTGTGGAACAGTAGTAAGAAACATGCCAGGCGGTTAAAATTAAGAGATTGACACCTTTGGTAAAATAGCAGGTAAAATAAATTCAGAATGCAGATTTGTTACTAATATTGCACAGTGTGATTTCAATTGAAAACACTACCAGGATCTTTGAAGTGTATGAGGGGCATGTTGGCACACTGGAGATCCCCTTATAAATAGGAGAAGTCGCACAACACCAGGTTATAGTCCAACAGTTTTATTTGAAATCACAAGCTTTCGGAGCGCTGCTCACTTCGTCAGGTGACTTCCGAAAGCTTGTGATTTCAAATAAAACTGTTGGACTATAACCTGGTGTTGTGCGACTTCTCACATTTGTCCACCCCAGTCCAACACCGGCATCTCCACATCATGGCTTATAAATAGGGATTAAAGCATTTTTTGGCAGATTGAGAGAGAATATTCTGAACTGCATGTGACCTATGACATAGGAGACTTGGGAATGCTTAACCCCCAACCTGCAGCCTTAATGCAAGATAGGTAACATTCCCACCAATATTATTCATCAAGATAAGGACCATAATGTTTTTAAACTACAGTAGATTTTGAACATAAAGGTGGCAGCTGTCAGTGTCTTGGCGACATCCTGGTCTGACCAGGATGTTAATGTGAGCTTCAGACAGTACGTCTGCCGTCCAATCTTGTGGAGAAATTCTAATTATTAAGGTTAAACGCAAGACAGCTTTTAAGATATGACTGGTAGATTAAATGATTAAATTCAGTTGAGGAGACAAGCTTCAAGAAATAAATATATTGCCTGATTTTCAGAAGAAAATATTAATTGAAATGAAGATCAGATATAGGGCTCTCAGATATGGTATGTTTATGAATGCTTTTCTCCTTTTTAGCAACAAAATGCAGTACAGTGTAGGCGTTTCATGATATTATTGGTTTGTATGCTCTCACCATGAGGGACGACCTCCACTGTCGCTTGTAAATTCACTGCTGGTCTCCCACTTCGCACCAAACCCCCCCCCCCCCCCCCGTTTCTATCCTTGTTGGCCTTCTTTGCCTTCCCAATTTTGTCCTGGGGCCAATATTTATCCCTCAGTCAACATCACTAAAACCGATTATCTGGTCATTATCACGTTGTTGTTTGTGGGAGCTTGCTGTGCGCAAATTGTCTGCCGCGTTTCCTACATTACAACAGCGACTACACATCAAAAAGTACTTCATTGGCTGTAAAGCGCTTTGGGATATCCGATGGTGGTGAAAGGCGCTATAGAAATGCAAGTCTTTCTTTTTTCTTTTGTCCTTTCTCCCAGTGAATTAAATTCAAATCATCCTCCTTGTTTACAAATCTGTCCACAGCAGTAGCCCATTCTACTTCTGTAACCTTCTTTGGTCCTCTGACAATAACCTCTTGTGCCTCCCACCACTCCACCTCTGATGGTATAACCTTCAGCTATCTCTATCCAACTGTTGTCAATTCTTCACTGACCCCCTCCCTCACTGCCTTTAAAATCCTCTTCAAAACTTTTCTAAAAAATGCTTTTCGTCACCTCTACTACTCCCGCTACCACTGCTTGGCATCTGTTCCTTCTCCTGGGAAGCAACTTAGGATATTTACTATGTAAAGGTGCTATCTAAATGCAAGTTGTTGTTGGGTTAGCAACTTGAGGAACTCCCCTAAAGCAATGGTTCCTTCTCCGGCCCCTCCTAAAACTGAGAGAATTGAAAGCCGATAGCATTTTTCCTTCTTTGCCAAGATCATCATGTAAAGGGACTAAAGTGATGGCAGAATAATTAGCTTAACAATGAAGGGGGAATGATTTTCTCTGTTCACGATTTGTAAAAAAAAATTATACATTTGATACATGCATTTATGATACAAGATGCTGGTATCCTCATACGTTATCCTCCTTCTCACATCCCACTTCCATCTCATCCCACAATCCCTTCCGATTTACAAGTTGCACATGGTGTAAGCATGCACCTCTTGCTTTACCCACCCTCCCCTCACCACAACTCCACCCTTGTGCCTTCCTCATTTCACACACCCAAGAAATCCAGCCTGCCCAGCCAGTGAGTGACCAGGAAGAGGGAGAGGAGAGTGAAGAATAAGAAGAAGAAACACCATCACTCGATTTCACACTCCCAGCAATCAGCTCCTCGAGGTTGTCCTGCAAGGCCATCTGCAGTCTCCCCCACTGAAAGTCAGCAGCTTTCCATCAGCCATGCTGCAGCCACTGGGGTAGCACTGCATGACATCAGTAGGATAGGCAAAGATACATGCAAGACAGACTATGGGAATGCACAAGGGTGATTAGTTGATTCTTTGATGTAATATTGGATGCATATATGGATAAAGTTGAATTGGAAAGTTTGCTTTGTGGTGGCTTTTATTTCAGCATCGTGGCCAAGAGGACACTGTGATGGTCAGTAACAGAGAGAAGGTAAGGTGTGGGACAGATGTTGAAAGGGGATTTGGAGTTGTGTTCACTGGTACCGCAGGCGAATGATTCAATCCCGGATATTCTGGCCATAAAGGGTCTGTCTGGGTTGCCTCCTTCCTTTCGCTTCCTCCTCTTCTGCTTTTTCCTCTTCTGCTTTTTCCTTTTCTGCTTCCTCCTCCCTCTGTGAGCAGCTTGTCCCCTTTGCTGCCTTTGCTTTAGCTCCATGTGATGTAGCACAAGGAGGACTGCAACTAGAGCCCACATGACGGTGAGCAAGTGATGTTCTCAAAGGGCTTCCTCTAACAGCCAAAGCCTTGCAAATGTCCAGCAGCACTCCCTGCTTGCCCTGCACACATTAACAACTTTTTAAATAAGCACATAAGAACATAAGAATTAGGAGCAGGAGTAAGCCATTCGGCCCCTCGAGCCTGCTCCGCCATTCAATAAGATCATGGCTGATCAACGACCTCAACTCCACTTTCCCGCCCGATCTCCATATCCCTTGATTCCCCTAGAGTCCAAAAATCTATCTACCTCAGCCTTGAATATACTCAAAGACTCAGTATCCACAGCCCTCTGGGGCAGAGAATTCCAAAGATTCACAACCCTTTGAGTGAAGAAATTCCTCCCCATCTCGGTCTTAAATGGCCGACCCCTTATCCTGAGACTATGCCCCCTAGTTCTAGACACTCCAGCCAGGGGAAACAACCTCTCAGCATCTACCCTATCAATCCCCTTCAGAATCTTGTATGTTTCAATGAGATCACCTCTCATTCTTCTAAACTCCAGAGAGTATAGGCCCATTCTACACAATCTCTCATCATAGAACAGCCCTCTCATCCCAGGAATCAATCTAGTGAACCTTTGTTGCACCGCCTCCAAGGCAAGTATATCCTTCCTTAGATAAGGAGGCCAAAACTGTGCACAATACTCCAGGTGTGGTCTCACCAAGGCCCTGTATAATTGTAGCAAGACTTCCTTACTCTTATACTCCAACCCCCTTGCAATAAAGGCCAACATGCCATTTGCCTTCCTTTTTGCTTGCTGTACCTGCACGCTAGCTTTCTGTGTTTCTTGCATGAGGACACCCAAATCTCTCTGAACACCAACATATCCCTTTGCAGACTTTTTGTGTTCTCCTCACAGCTTACTGACCCATCTCGCTTTGTATCATCAGCAAACTTGGATACATTACACTTGGTCCTTTCATCTAGGTCATTAATATAGATTGTAAATAGCTGAAGCCCAAGGACTGATCCTTGCGGCACCCCACTAGTTACAGCCTGTCAACCTGAAAAAGACCCGTTTATCCCTACTCTCTGTTTTCTGTCCGTTAACCAATCCTCTATCCATGCTACTTTATTACCCCCAACCCCATGAGCCCTTATCATGTGTAATAACCTTTTATGTGGCACCTTATCAAATGCCTTTTGGAAATCCAAATATACTACATCCACTGGTTCCCCTTTATCTATCCTGCTTGTTACATCCTCAGTGCGGCCACTGAGCCATGTTCACACTGAAAGTGGGAGATAGACAGATAGGCAGAGAGAAAGTTTCATGAAAAAAACTTCATTTTTTTCTAGTAAAGCTAATAGAATGTTATTGTTTATTGTGAGGGGAATTGAATACAAAAGTAGGGAGATTATGCTTCAGTTATACAGGGCATTGGTGAGACCACATCTGGAGTACTGTGTACAGTATTGGTCTCCTTATTTAAGGAAGGATGTAAATGCGTTGGAAGCAGTTCAGAGAAGGTTTACTAGACTAATACCTGGAATAGGCGGGTTGTCTTATGAGGAAAGGTTGGACAGGCTAGGCTTGTATCTGCTGAAGTTTAGAAGAGTAAGAGGTGACTTGATTGAAACATATAAGATCCTGAGGGGTCTGGACAGGGTGGATGTGGATAGGATGTTTCCTCTTGTGGAAGAATCTAGAACTAGGGGTCACTGTTTAAAAATAAGGGGTCGTCCATTTAAGACAGAGATGAGGAGAAATTTTTTCTCACAGAGGGTCGTGAGTCTTTGGAACTCTCTTCCTCAGAGGGTGGTGGAAGCAGAGTCTTTGAATATTTTTAAAAGGCAGAGGTAGATAGATTCTTGGTAAGCAAGGGGTTGAAAAGTTATCGGGGGTAGGCGGGAATGTGAAGTAATCGGATCAGCCATGGTCTCATTGAATGGTGGAGCAGGCTTGAAGAGCCGAATGGCCGACTCCTGCTCCTAATTCGTATGTTCATATGTTCTTTTTATGTGAGCAAGGCCACAGGTGATCAATCAACTTGCTCACTGCAGCCTGAACTCCACCAGTGAACAAAGCCACAAATCCTCACTGTCAAGATCCTACTCAGACATTGAACAATGTACAGGAAACTCTTTTTTAACCGGCACCGACGGGACCGGCGTGGTGCCGGTTAATCAAAAAGTCCGGATAATGGAGAGTTATATCTCCCAACGTACGAGAGCCCCGTACACATTGACATGAGCCTGCATTCGGAGCTCCGTCTCCCCGGGGACCGCCAGCTGACCATCTGTCGTGTCCGCTGCCTACCCGGGCTGCACATTCCCCTCCCAATCTACATGCTCCGATACAAGGCAAACGCCTCGGGGTTTTTTTTAAAGTTAATTTTAAACGAGAGATGAAGGAAAACCCCGGTTACCTACTCAAGAATTTTGCCGGTTAAGAGAGATTTCCGGATATTTGGGTACTGGTTAATAAAGAGTTTCCTGTATAACACTCCTTTCTGACTCTACTTTACTGCATTCGTGAATTGGAAGACATCCTACATTATAACAGTGACGGTACTTCATTGGCTGTAATGCGTTTGGGTCGTCCTGAGGTTGTGCAAGGCACTCTAGAAGTGCAAGTCTTCCTTTTTATCCTCCATGTCTCCTACAGAAGACGGGAGGGTACTAAATGGTTCTGACTTTCTGGCTGAATTATTGAGTCCCAGTTCCTAGAAATCCAGATTAATGTATTTTGCTGAGCATGATTTTTTTAATATATATATTTTTCCTGATTACTCAAAGCACCCTAGTAGTGAAATATACTATGTATGTGATTATTAGCCGGTCTACCGTATTTCTCCATTTGTTTTGTATTTGAAAGCGATCTAAATGATGATGTGTAAATGGTGTTCATTTGAACTTGGCTCTTCAGTGTGAAAGGATTTCATGTTAACTTTGTATAAATACTTGGCTCGATACTGTACTCGCCAATATTGCAATAGAAAACAAAGCATGTACGGAGCCGGGAATCTAACATCTCCCAGCACGTGACTGAATCTGAGTAGCATTAACTAGAAAGATGACAGGACATCGTGCTCAGTTTGGATCATCCTGAATCTAACATAATATGAGGGTAGAATGTCCGATTGATGAAATCCATTTGCAAATACACACACACTAAGGGCTGGAGTTTGCCAGCGGAGGCGGGTTCGCAGCGGGAGAGGTAGTTGGCGGGTCCCGGTCCCGCTCCTGGCTCCAGCCGCTCTGGGAAAACAATTTTACGTTAATTGGGCTTGTTAAGCCCGCCGTGCCCGTTACCCAACCCAATTACAAGGTGCGGGTCTGGTGATGCCATCTGATGAGGCGTTTGCTGCTGGTATATTTAAGCAGGCCATGTCCCCATTTGCTCTCACTTCTGATTTCATGCTCCCGAGTGCTGCTGCTTGTGGGAAAAATGAGTGCAGAGAGACAAAGGGCTGCGCCACGATTCAACGATGACTCCCTCCATGTTCTTGTGGAGGGAGTCAGAGGACGCAGGCAGGTTCTATTCCCTGGGGATAGAAGGAGGAGACCTGCTCAACAGACCAATGCAGCCTGGCTGCAAATAGCTGAGGAGGTCACTGCAAGGTCGGTGTTTGCTCGCACCTGGGTGCAATGTCGGAAGAGGTTTAATGATCTCCTGCGTTCAGGAAAAGTGAGTATAAAAGCACAATTCCCTTCATTCTGCTGTGCCTGTCATCACATCCCCATCGCTCTGCATTGCCAACCCTACTCCTGCACATCCTTACTCAATCCTCTCTCCCTATGTACAGATTCACATCCCCATCTTACTATGCACCCCTCACACTCACCCTCATCGTTATGCAATGACAACAACTAACAACTCAAGAGGAGGCAACTTGGAATTGGCACCCCACTCCATCATAGTCTCCCTCTAAACATCTATCCCATCCATTCTTTACACTCATTCCATCACTCTCACTAAAACTTCACTTCTTTCCCTCATTGCTGGAAAAGAGAACCCACAATAAGTGGGAGAGACCAGGAGGAGGACCACCATCATTGGTTGAGCTCACCAATGCTGAGGAGACAGCTCTGGACATTGCAGGAGTAGTTGACTAGCTTAAAGTGGGGGACGGAGAGAGGGGCTCATTGGAACAACCTGGTGACTGAATTATAGTCCATCCATCTCATTTGGCATTCATGAGTGACTCATATGGGATCTGATGTCAAGAGAAATTGAATGCTCATCATGTGCATAATGGAATGCGTCTGCAATCTACATATCACATGTTTAACTCATGTATTTACTCTCCCACAGGACCATCAAGAGCCCCCCCCCGCCCCCCACCACTGTCCAGGAGGAAGAGCAGAAGCACT
The DNA here is from genome assembly GCA_030390025.1 of Squalus acanthias. Lineage (NCBI taxonomy): Eukaryota > Metazoa > Chordata > Chondrichthyes > Squaliformes > Squalidae > Squalus > Squalus acanthias. Next base: position 116,035,365 of record CM059434.1, read on the forward strand.
CCTCAGAGGATCCTCCAGCCTCTGAGGGAACAGCGTCAGCAGAAATGAGTGCACCAAGCACCAGCACAGAGACGCACACCTCGGTGGGCCGTATGCAAGATAGAGTAGTGTTGTCACCTGGTGTATCACAAGTCACAAGTGAGCAAGATGAGATGGTGGAGACAGGGCCAGCAGTGGAGACTCCTCGTCGGAGGCCGCAGGACGCTCCTAGCTCTGCTCAGCTGCATGTGGATGCTGAGCCTCGGGGGCCATCCAGGAAGAGAGCGATCCTGGAGCTTCAGGAACAAGTGCAGGAGGCTCTGACTGGGTTAGCAACCACGGTGACTGCGAGTGCGCAGAGAATGGAGGAGTCCATCTCAAATATGAGCAACGCCATGGCACACGCACTGGCAACTGTAGGTACCACCATGGAAAGGGTGGCAACCTCCATTGAGGACAGAAACCTCCAGGAGAACATGGTAACACTTCAAAATAGATGGTCATCTATAGAGGATAGATGGGCATCGATTGAGGAGAGATACCAAAAGTTCATGGACGTCCTTGTTATGAGGAATCTCAGTACAGACATGGGTCCTCATGGCTCCACTGATGTGCAGGTAGGTGCTCTCCAGCTCCTTGCTAGCAGGGAAGTGCGGGTGGCCCATGAGAGGGATGATGGTGGGAGGGGACATGGAAGTGGGGGCTCCTCTCCAAGTGCTCAATCTTCCACCCCCTTGTCAACCCCTCGGTCAGAGCCTCAGATGCATCCCCGGTCAGTGATGGCCGAGTCTGCCCCTGCACAGCCGCAGGAGGAGCAGACTTTGGCGGGGCCCTCACAGGCTCAAAAACCCAGAGGACGACCACCAAAGGCGTCTAAGCGGGCGCAGCAGGGAAGTGAGAAGCCTGCCTCTACATCTGCTGAAGCCACAGGGGTAGCACCATGTAGAAGCACGTGTAAAAGAAAGATCCCACATAAATAGTCACAAGGGTAGTCACTTGGGTGATTTGCTATAAGTTTTATGTTCTTTTATTTTGTTGTAATAAAGCAATGTTTTCTGAATGTTTCAATTCATTGCTATATGTGTGCTCACAATTTGAAGTGGCACAGTGAAGGGTAAGGGCGCCTTTTATATCCAGTAATGGTGGTGACAGTGCAAAGAATGCACAGTTCATTGTAGAGATGCTCTATGGTGTTGAAGTGGGGTGATGCCAACCTTACATAGATACATAGATACATAGAAGATAGGAGCAGGAGTAGGCCATCCGGCCCTTCGAGCCTGCTCCGCCATTTAATGAGATCATGGCTGATCCTCCAATTCAGTATCCCGTCCCCGCCTTCTCTCCGTAACCCTTAACCCCTTTTGCCTGTAGAAATATATCTAATTCCCTCTTAAATATATTTAATGAGCTGGCGTACACTGCCCTCTGTGGCAATGAGTTCCACAGGTTCACCACCCTCTGAGTGAAGAAATTCCCCCTCATTTCTGTCCTAAATGGTTTAGCCCTTATCCTTAAATTATGTCCTCTAGTTCTGTTCTCACCCGCCAAGGGAAACATTCCTTCTGCATCTAGTCTGTCTAGACCTGTCAGAATTTTATACACTTCTATGAGGTCCCCTCTCAATCTTCTAAACTCCAGTGTGTACATCCCTAAACTACATAGTCTCTCCTCATAGGTCAATCCCGCCATTCCTGGTATCAGCCTGGTGAATCGCCGCTGCACCCCCTCCATGGCAAGAACATCTTTCCTCAGATGAGGCGACCAAAACTGTACACAGTACTCGAGGTGTGGTCTCACCAGTGCCCTGTACAGCTGCAGCAAGGTATCCCTGTTCCTGTATTCCAACCCTTTTGCTATGAAGGCCAGCATACCGTTTGCCTTCTTGACCGCCTGTTGCACCTGCATGCTCGCCTTCAGTGACTGGTGTACAAGAACACCCAGGTCTCTCTGTACTTCCCCCTCTCCCAATTTATTGCCATTTAAATAATAATTTGCCCTCCCGTTCCTGCACCCAAGGTGGATAACTTCGCACTTGTCCACATTATAGTGCATCTGCCATTTATCCGCCCAATCACCCAGTCTGTCCAAACCTTCATGTGCATGTGGCAGCCACATGTCTGTGCTGCATAAAGTTAGGTGAATCTGGCATTGATTAGGCCATTCCTGGCATCACGGGCAGCAATGTGCTCACGTGCTGATCACACTGGGTCAGCCGCCTCCTCCAGGTCTTTCTCATCTACAGCTCCTCCTTCTCCTCCCCCTCCCCCTCCTCCACTGAAGAGGCTGTGTGCTCTGCGCCTTGTTCCTCATCCAGCGTTGATCCTCACTGCAGGGCACAGCAGTCAACGACAACAACAACAACAACTTGTATTTATATAGTGCCTTTAACATAGTAAAACGACCCACGGCGCTGCACAAGAGTATTTTAAGACAAAAAATTTGACACCGAGCCATATAAGGATAAATTAGGGCAGGTGACCAAAAGCTTGGTTAAAGGGGTAGGTTTTAAGGAGCGTCTTAAAGGAGGAAAGAGAGGTAGCGAGGCGGAGAGGTTTAGGCAGTGAATTCCAGAGCTTAGGGCCTAGGCAACAGAAGGCACGGCCACCAAAGACGATTCTCAAGACCTTGGCTGGTGCATACTGAAGGGCTCCACCAGATCTGTCCAGGCATCTGAAGCGCATTTTGAGCAACCCTATTGTTTGGTCTATGAGACTTCTGGTAGAAATGTCGCTTTGATTATAACGTTCCTCAGACTCATTTGATGGCCTCCTCAAAGGTGCCATTAGCCACGTCTTCAGGGGATAGCCCTTGTCTCCAAGAAGCCAGCCAGAAAGGTTGTTTGGCGGTGCTGAGGGACAGTGGACTGGCGCAGGATGTAAGAGTCATGGCGGCTGCCAGGGAATCTCATGCACACATGCATGATGCTCTTCCTGTGGTTGCAGACCAGCTGCATGTTAAAGGAGTGGAAGCCCCTGTGGTTGACAAATACTGCTGGGTTCTGATGGGGTGCCCTGATGGCCACATGTGTGCAGTCGATGACGCGTGGGAAGCCAGCCAGATTGACAAAGCCGAGCGCCCGCTCGGTAACATTGGCTTCATCAGTGGAAAAGTGGATGTAATTGGCGGACTTGTCAAAGAGGGCATCGGTAACATGCGTTATGCATCTGTGTGCAGCCGACTGGGAGATGCCGCTAATGTCTGCTGCTGATCCCTGGAAGGAACCTGATGTAAAGAAGTTGAGGGCGGTGGTGACTTTGACAGGACTGGTGTGGCGTGTCCACCCGCTCCTCTGGCTGCAGGTCTTGATCGAGCATTGTGCAATTGTCTGCGGCTACCTGTCGCGATAGTCTCGGCCTCCTTTGGCACTCAGCCATGTTGAGGAAGCTCACCCTAGCCTGTAAACCCTGTGTTGGGGGTATCTCCTGCGACGCGGTGCAGCCCTGCGCTGATGCCCTCTGCCCTGTGCAGCATCAGGTGGCTGAGGAGAAGGTTGGCGCTCCTTGTTGTTGGTGCTGCTGGTGTGCCTGGTTCTGCTGCTGCTGCGGCTGATTGTGGTCAGATTCTGAGGACCAGGGTGAGAGAGTATAAATCGTTCCCATTCTGCTGTTATATATGGCAGTTGAGGATGAGATGTTAGAAGCAGTCAGTCACTGGGGAGAGAGGTTATTCCACGGAGGTGACAGTGGATATAGAGTTTACACCACACACTTACAGCCTCAATACAGATCAAATGTGTCTTCCAAATCCTGAAATCAGCAACTTCTGACATTGGAAAGTGGGCAGATGTGAAAGATTACCTTTTATACTGCAGTTGCAGCTGTGAACTATTCAGCTCGATTGAACTCCTGACATACTCACCTGACGTGATCTCCGAACAACGTGAAACCCGTTAAAAATGTGGTAAAATAGAAAAAGATTGGCAAAATAGTAGTTAACAAGCATTTAACAAGCATTTAAGTATCTTAAATGCCTCCCCTGCTTGGTGTCGGGTCTGGTCTGAAATCGCAGACCCGACACTTTGGAAACTTACATGGAGGCGGGTTCGTTGCGGGCTCCCAACCCGCTGTCAATCATGTTGATTTTGACAGCGGACCTGCCTCTGAACCCGCCCTCTGAGCACCAGCAAAATCGTGGCCTAAATGTCTCTGTTTCCTATTTCTGGGAGGTGTTTACTTCAAATGATTCGGCTAGTGCGTGACTAAAAAGGATCTCTATGTTGAGATTTACTGGATAAAATTATTAGGATGCTTTAATCCTCATCAGTGCTGGTATACTACAAATCTTCCCATTTGGGTAACTTGTCAGGTAGATTTACACAGGAACCATACACAAGATTGCCAAATATGTAAAGTGCAATCCCAGGGTTTTCTCTTTTAAGATTGCAGCTTAAGTTAAATCATTAGCTTTTGCTGATACCTTTCTCGTTCCTTGCAAGTCAAACACGCGGTGATGGGAGCTGGTCACTGAAGGTGCAAAAAACACTGATTTGCAGGAGCGAGGCAGCAATAAAGCATTCAGTCGAGTTCCCTGCCATGTACCTTCCATGCACTTTACAATCAGCCTCACCAATCTTTGACTTTAACAAGATCTCCAGTGAGTTTGCACCATTGCGATGTTCGTTAAGCACATGTTTCTAATAACAATGTATTCAACACTGTCCAACTCAGACATGAAGAATGACCACTTAAATGAGTTACTGTGAGCCACTGCTGCCCATGGAATGAATGGCTCCCCTCAGGGATTGGGGAGAGGGGAGTTAAAGTGAGGAAAAGTTAGTAAGAAATTTTTAAAAATCCTGTCAACTGAGCAGGGAGTAGCTCTCCTCGCAATCATGAAAGTCATGGGAAAAAAAGGAATGCATTGCAAGTGGAAAAATAACATGCTTGGGTTGTTAAATATTTAAGTGTTTATGTCTGGATCAGAACTGCAAATAATGGAAGGGAATAGACATTGATGTGACACATTGCAAATGAATGCTTGGATCAGAATTAGACCTTGGACCAAAAACACAATCTGGATTTGATTGCGTTGAATTCTTCAGCTCAACATAATTTAAAAATTACCAATGTCACACCAGGATACATGTGACTCCAGCGAGTTTTTGCTTCAATGTGTTGATTAGGGCACAGCTGAATAGTCTAAGTGGGTAATAAGCAGAAAATCCTCTCCAAAGAGATTAGTTTAATAATCACAGTGGAATGGTTTGCCTCCACACTTTGAGCACAGTTATGGGCAAATCACAATTTGTGAACATTTTAGTTTAATTTGAGAAGCTCTTAAGATTCAAACTTCAAGTGAACTGAGGTTAATTGAAATTTAACACTTAAAAGTTGCTTTGCCTCAATTTGATGAGTCATCAGCAGTATTATATTTACATTGAATTTCTAACGTACTTATTCATTAATAAATAATTTGCTTTTTGATTTCTGTAAACCAGACGCTGCTTTGAATGATCTCCAGTTAGTAAAATCCATTCTCTGAAGCCAAGGTTTTCGACATTGGTCCATGATCCTCAGGGAGTCCTCAAGGTCTCTGCGACCCTCTAACTTTGCAGGAGGATCCTGCGATTGTGTCAATATTTGCAGGCTGTCCCCGGGACTATATCAGTATTTACAGGGGGTATCGGGATTGTGTCCAGGAAGTCCCTGGAACTGTCATTAATTGCAAAGGGTCCCTGGGATTGTGTCTATATTGACAGGGGGATCTCGGCAATTATTTCACTATTTGCAGGATGTCACTGGGATTGAGTCAATAGTGGTAGGCAATCTGTGGGATGGAGTCAATATTTGCAAGAAGTCCCTGGCATTGTGTCAATATTTGCAGGGAGTCGACCACACAGACAAGCTTGAAAGCCGCTGTTCTAAAGCAGCCGTTCTCTTGTATTAAACTCGCGATCTGTGTGATTGCCACACCTTGTTCGCTTGTTTGATGAAGTCAGTTCTACACCACATAACAATTAATACTCGGTACTTTATAAAATGATAAATTTTAAGCTTTCCCCCATCAGTGCAGTTAGTAAAAAAGTAAATTTAAAGTTTACGCCCCAACTATGGCATGCTATGAAGAATAAATATTACAATAGCAGATCTTTTGTTTCCATGACTTTTAGACCTGTTAATAATTGCTTTTGCATCATGCTAATTAGTTTTCAGAAATCTGTGAATACAATATTGGTGGAAATACTCGGGAGTCAGGTCAGTAATCTGACTGTAGATCTCAACATGGCAGAAGGTGTGAGATGACATCCTCGAGCTAGTCTCCTGCTGTATGGGTTTCACAAGGGATGCAGCAGCCTTGTGGTCTAAAGACAAGTTTAGAAATTTCCCAATCATCAGCTAGGAGCTTATAAAACTTAATTTTTAATCTTTTTCAAATGGTCCCTTTGGACTTTTTCCCGACATTAAAATTGAACCAAGCATTCCGACGTTAGTGGGCCCAGCACGGCATGTGATTCAAGCACCTTCACGCACAGAGCCCCATTGTTTCTGGCAAGAGAAGATTGCAAAAACCAGCAGCATAACTTGGGACTGCCAATTCCCAATAATCAGTCCGAGACCGGAATCCGTAGGATAATTGCCCATTTTATTAATTATGATTAACATACACGTGGCTACCTGGTTAGTGCAATTACAGATTGTTCGCACGGCTGAGCACATTCTGTGTGTTTAAGAAGGCTCTAATCAGACTAATAGTGTAATTTAATGCAAATATTGCAAACGGCATCACACTACAAATTATTGTCAGTAACTATCCAGTTTAGTATATTCAGGTTTTTAATTTATAATTCTTACTTAGGATGGCTTTATTGTAAAAGCAAATTGTAAAATGACTGGGAGAGGGAATAAACATGCTCAGTTTTAGAGAATATGGATAAAGCAAGTGATCTGTTATCGCCACTAATATCATTACCTCAGCAACATTTTATAAAAAACTGAGGTACACGAACAACAAATTGTGCTACAAGTGGTAAATTCGCTGGATGTTGTACCATGACATATCATTTGCTCTAAATATGAGGAGCACGAATCAGTCTATAAAGTTAAACCCATACCAGTAATTGTCGTAGCCCATACTTCACCATTGAATGCGATGTCAAACAAATGGGCATCAGCCAGCTATTTACTTTAAACTGAAGAGAGATGAGCTTTGGATTGCATTTTTCATATTGACACACCAATCAATTTAAAGCTTTATCATGTAGATGAATGTCAATTGAACCTGTGAATCATCACATAATTACTGTCCGTATCTTTTAATGTAATGTTATTTCTGTCAGACTAAATCAATGAAGCTACAAGCTGGTGAATGCTCAAAATCTGCTTGAGTGTGAATGATAAGAAAGGCCAATAAAACTGGATGACACGATGGTCACTATTCTTCCAGTTTAGGATCGAGGCTTTAATCCATCCGAGGCCAGTGAACTGAAGAGTGAAATTATTCAGGGCAGCATCAATTCAGTTCCTGCAGGAGTTCCTCAGGGCAGTGTCCTAGGCCCAACCATCTTCAGCTGCTTCATCAATGACCTTACCTCCAACCTAAGGTCAGAAATGGGGACGTTTGCTGATGACTGCACAGTGTTCAGCGCCATTCGCAACTCCACAGATAATGAAGCAGTCCATGTCCGCATGCAACAAGACCTGGATGATGTTCAGGCTTGGGCTGATAAATGGTAGGTAACATTCGCACCACAGAAGTGCCAGGCAATGACTATCTCCAACAAGCGAGAGTCTAACCACCTCCCCATGACATTCAACGGCATTACCATCGCTGAATCCCCCACCATCAACATCCTGGGGGTCGCCATTGACCAGAAACTTAACTGGACCAGCCACATAAATACTGTGGCAACAAGAGCAGGTCAGAGGCTGGGTATTCTGCGCCGAGTGTCTAACCTCCTGACTCCCCAAAGCCTTTCCACCATCTACAAGGCACAAGTAAGGAGTGTGATGGAATACTCTCCACTTGCCTGGATGAGTGCAGCTCCAACAACACTCAAGAAGCTCGACACCATCTAGGACAAAGCAGCCCGTTTGATTGGCACCCCATCCACCACCTTAAACATTCACTCCCTCCACCACCGGCGTACTGTGGCTGCAGTGTGTACCATCTACAAGATGCACTGCAGCAACTCGCCAAGGCTACTTCGGCAGCACCTCCCAAACCCGCGACCTCTTCCACCTAGAAGTACAAGGGTAGCAGGCGCATGGGAACACCACCACCTCCAAGTTCCCCTCCAAGTCACGCACCATCCTGACTTGGAAATATATCACCGATCCTTCATCGTCGCTGGGTCAAAATCCTGGAACTCCCTCCCTAACAGCACTGTGGGAGCACCTTCACCACACGGACTGCAGCGGTTCAAGAAGGCGGCTCACCACCACCTTCTCAAGGGCAATTAGGGATGGGCAATAAATGCTGGCCTTGTCAACGACGACCGCATCCCATAAGCGAATAATAAAAAAAATATCAGGAATGTACACGTGCACTGCAGTATTTACAGTGTATCTCTATGTACCGCAGGGCAGCTTGTTAAAAGATGGGAAATACCGATTTTGAAAAGAAGTGCGAGTCTACAATGTCCTTGATAGCTTTTAGTTTTTGTCCTGCAGCTAGCCCTTGTGGAGATTTTTTTAAATAATTTTGTCAAGCGCTTTTTCCAAAAATACAATGAAATAAAATGAACACTTGTAAGTATTCCTTACTTTAGTCAGTGTTCCGTGTTGTTCAGGCCAATAGTTGGTGTCATCAATGAACCGCAATGCCGAAAACAACAACAACAACTTGCATTTATATGGCGCTTTAAACGTAGTTAAATGTCCCAAGGCCATCAGAACATCTATAAGCATCTACCTAAGAGGCGAGTACAACTAATAATAGAAAACATGTCCAAACTAAGAAGTCAGTAACCAGTAAATGTACCAATTGACAATTCTGAAATTTGGGGAGATTATATACGTTTGATGTGCTGCAGTGCCGACCCGGTTGGAAGGCTTCTACAGAACTAGTGGACGAGTGGTCTTCATGTTTTAGGATGACCCGAAGCATATTAAAGAACTTTAGTCCGTGTCCGCTTTTGTTCACGCTGGAAAGTGGTGGATTTGAACAGAGCGTACTGTCATTAAATTGGTTCACACCATGTGGTCATATAGGATGGCCAGCTGTCACGGTCCATCAATGCCAAAATAACATGTCAGTTTGAGTATCTAATATAATTTAAAATTATGAAAGGTTTTGATAGAATGGATACAGAGAGAATGTTTCCACTTGTGGGGAAGAGCATAACTAGAGGCCATCAATATAAGATAGTCACCAAGAAATCCAATTGGGAATTCAGAAGAAACTTCTTTACCCAAAGAGTGGTGAGAATGTGGAACTCGCTACCACAGGGAGTGGTTGAAGCGAATAGTATGGATGCATTTAAGGGGAGGCTAGACAAGCATATGAGGGAGAAGGGAATAGAGGGTTATGCTGATAGATTTAGATGAGCAAAGACGGGAGGAGGCTCAAGTGAAGCATAAATGCTGGCATGGACTGGTTGGGCCGAATGGCCTGTATCTGTGCCGTATATCCTATGTAATCCTGTGTATAACTATCAGTATCTCTGACATTTCATCCGTTAGCAACAAGTTTGATGCAGATCACTGCCCCTAGAGCACAGAAGATGAAATTCTGTCAACGAAGGCTGAGCTGCTGTATTTAATGTTTTTGAACCATTCAATCTTGGCTCACAAATAAATTGCGAAAACTGTTCAGAACAAGAACTTTGGGCAATTTTGCAAAGTAGGCATTATTGTGATGAAATCATCCTTCCCAAGCATATAATTCCCTGGACTAAATTTTATCGGTGTTATATACGGGATACTTTCAAAAGAGAGAATGGCTAAACTGTGTGAAGCGATCTGGAGACTCCCAGGAATTGTGAATTATTTATTAGTTAACTTGCGCACTGCACTTGCTAAAGGCACCTCCTAGATAGGGAGGGTTAAAATCGGCCCTAGAGATTTTGTGGTCAAATGCTGGTGCTCATCAGGCTTGAGCCTGCTGTGAAATATATAATTATAGGAATGAAACATCTGGTACTCTTCAAATAATTACACCAAGGAAACTACAAGCAGTTCTTTCTACACAGAATCCAACACATGAGATGAGCCTGGGCTATGGCCAAACCATGGTTAGGAGGCTGCATATGGCCTAGACATTATGCAGCTAGATCGGAGCCTGTGCCTGAACTGGTAGCCATGCCAAGATCTCAAGCTGCTGGCTGCTTCAGAGCTCCACAGATAGTGAACGTCTCAATCTGTAAGATCTATGTTGTAATCTTTCAAGCCAAAAAACAATCTTGGTGCTGGTTTATAAAGTAATGACTTTCTGAGATAGCCGTGCCTTTTTTAATTGCATTCACTTCATTACAAGTCTCTTTCCAAACTGTACTGTTTTCCACAAGGTCACCTTCCCTTTCCTAAATAACCTCGTTCATTTCCTCCTCAGGTAGGCCTACCTCCTACTGTCACATGAGATTTCATTAATCAATCTTTGTTGTGTATTCGACATATTGAGATCTCCCTCCCTCTTGTATCGCTAGAATGCAGTAACAGGAAGATCTTGAGACAAAACAGCAATGTTTCTAGAGGTGAGTTTGAAATACTGAACATGAGGATATTTGTGACAATTGCAATGAATTTTTGATTTAAGAGGTCCAGAAAATGAACATTTACAAGTAAATCAGGTCTTGCTGTGTATTTTTTTTAACAATAGTATATTCAAGGGAGAAGTTCAATTGATGATTTAGTCATCACTTGTTGCAGCTTGTATTTAGCCTTGTTGCCAATTTCTTTAAGTCCTTCTGCGCTCCCACTGCCTGCAGGGTCAACACAGTGAGACATCTATCTTTATTGCTGCAACTCTGTCCAGCTGTACTCTCTCATTATGCCATCCAATGTAGAAGAAAAAAATAAGAACTCTTTTGGTTCCAACAACAGTCGGCCACATCATTCTTTCCTCTCGATATCCTTGCAATGAAGCTAGCCTGATGCCACTTCCTGGCGTGGAAAAATAAAAAAAGAAACAAATTGGAATCTCATGGCAAACCACAATGTATATTACATCAGATCAAAGGAGTTCTCATCGTCTTATTAATGACATTCTCTTGCAACGAGCAAATTTCTCCACTCTCTAAATCGACATTCATGTGTAAAATTATTCTCTCCATGAAAACTTTAAAAAAAAACATCAGGCTGTAATTATCCGTGGGACTGCAAGACTATTTATTTTCCCCATTCTGGGCCCGTGTGTTTCATGTGATATGACAGGAGTGAACACCAGTGTTGACTGCTGACCATTTCAGATGTTTTAATGTACAATATATTAAGAGTTCTATTTGCTGAGTTGAAGGTAGGTCAAGTTTTGATAAGCTGCAGCATTTTTAAGTCATTCTTTTATTCTGGGTTGTCATGGGCATTAATGAGAATCCCAATTAGCTTGGCCAGCACAGATGGTCCTTTTATTCTATTCGTCATGTTATCAGTTTACTGACTTCACATTACACTGCGCCAAGGGACCTTTGGTTGATGGAAGGGAAGCATTGCATGGTTGGGTTGAGATCGCGCCATCACAATGGAAGTGACCCAACTCATTGGCAGGAGGATAAGGATCAGGTTGAGCAATCACATGGAATGTGATTAGAACATCATGATCCAATATGTCGTAAATTTAATTTTGGAATGTTTCTTCTGCCTTGTTCTCACAGGAGCAAATGTCTCCTTTCAAAAATATGTATGTTGTACTCTATCAACAACTGATCAATTTTATAAACTGTGAGGTGCAGTGCCGGCCGTTAAAGCCGGTTTTGCTGAAAAAATGGCAGCCGCCTCGCTTCCGCCCGCTTCTGGTGTGGAATGCGGCGGCCGCCATTTTGGGCAGGTAGGCAGCACGCCCGTTGCCTGCACTCGCAGCTCACATTTAAATGGTGCAGATTGTGACGTCAGTCGCCGTGCAACGTCTGAACTGACGCACGATCTGTGATTTCGGATGTCGCCACTCTTGATACCGCCCTTTCCAAACCATGCACGGAAGAACGTGCGTGCAGCAGTACAACAGAGATGCGGCCAGCGCTGCTTAAAGGGACACACACATCTTTCAGGAAAGTTTAGATTTTTGCTTTTGGACTTTTTTTTTCATTTTATTGATGTAGTGCCTTGTTGTAATATGTCGGGAAAATACTGGAATCCATTGTTAAGGAAGTAGTATCAGGGCACTTAGAAAATCATAACATGATTAGGCAGAGTCAACATGGTTTTATGAAAGATAAATCATGTTTGACAAATTTATTCGAGTTTTTTGATGATGTAACTAGCAGTGTAGATAAAGGGGAACCAGTGAATGTAATATATTTGGGTTTCCAAAAGGCATTTGATAAGATGCCACATAAAAGGTTATTACACAAGATAAGGGCTCATGGGGTTGGGGGTAATATAGTAGCATGGATAGAGGATTGGCTAGCGGACAGAAAACAGAGAGTAGGGATAAACGGATCTTTTTCAGGTTGGCAGGCTGTAACTAATGGGGTGCCGCAAGGATCAGTGTTGGGGACTCAGCTATTCACAATCTGTATTAATGACCTAGATGAAGGGACTGAGTGTAATATATCCTAGTTTGTTGATGATACAAAGCTAGGTGGGACTGTAAGCTGTGAGGAGAACACAAAAAGTCTGCAAAGGGATATAGATAGACTAAGTGAGTGGGAAGTAAGGTGGCAGATGGAGTATAATGTAGGGAAATGTGAGGTTATTCACTTTGGTAGGAAGAATAGAAAACAGAATGGGGGAGAAATTCAGTATCGCCCCATTTGGGGCGCAATTATCGGCCGGGCGCAAAGATTAGCGCCTGGCGCTAATTATCGCCACCGACTGCAAACTTGACTTTTATCGCCCCTGGAGGTGATTGCAGCGCTAAATCAGGCGCTTCACACCTGTCTTAAGGCACAAAGGCTGAGGAGCGAGGCGCTACCTCAGAGCTGGCGAAGCTCATGTAATGTCAGTCAGAAATGGAACACACACACAATGGCTCGGGCCAGTTCTTAAAGGGAATGGTTAATCTTGCTTTCCATCCACATCCTGCTCATTGTAGCCTTGAATCTCGGCCTGGAGAGACCTGCACATCAAATCTGCTGGAAAGAACAATGGAGAGTACCAGGCAAAGAGCTCAGAGTGCAGCCCCCACAGTCTCTGCTAAATCGATACAAGGAATGGCAAATCAAAATGAACCTGCAAAGTGCTGCTCAGTACCCAAAACTCCTTCACACAACGTTGAATCTCTCCAGAAGTCTCTCCCTCTCTCTCTCAAAATGCGTAATTCAAAAATGGCACCAACAATAAAAGGCAGGAAGCGGTCGCCTTTAAATAGCGCTCCCCCTTTCCCTTCATGACTGCAGAACGCTCCCCTCAACCTGTCGTTGCTAGCGTCAGGCAGTAAGGCAGGGGGCGCCACTCAATATCCGCTCCGGGGCGATACCGGGGCGTTGCGCACTCGAGTGACGTCATGATCTGCCGGCGCAGGAGATCGTGGCGGTAGTGTTTAGCGCCGCCGCAAAAGGTCTAGTTAATTTCGCGATCGGCGCAAACTTCGCCGTGCCTGGGCGCTAGATGCTTTGCGCCCCATTAGCGCCCTCTTAAGGCGCTAACGGGAGGCGCAACCAACTGAATTTTTCCCCCAATATTTTTTAAATGGTGAGAAATTTTTAAATGTTGGTGTTCAGAGAGATTTGGGTGTCCTCGCGCAAGAAACACAGAAAGCTAGCATGCAGGTACAGCAAACAATAAGGAAGGAAAATGGCAGGTTGGCCTTTATTGCAAGAGGGTTGGAGTATAAGAGTAAGGAAGTCTTGCTACAATTGTATAGGGCCTTGGTGAGACCACACCTGGAGTTTTAGTCTCCTTATCTAAGGAAGGATATACTTGCCTTTAGAGTCGGTGCAACAAAGGTTCACTAGATTGATCCCTGGGATGAGAGGGTTGTCCTATGAGGAGAGATTGAGTAGAATGGGCCTATACTCTCTGGAGTTTAGAAGAATGAGAGGTGATCTCCTTGAAACATACAAGATTCTGAAGGAGATTGACAGGGTAGATGCTGAGAGGTTGTTTCCCCTGGCTGGAGTGTCTAGAACTAGGGGGCACAGTCTCAGGACTATGGTCTCAGGATAAGGGGTCGGCCATTTCAAGAAAGAAAAGAAAGACTTGCATTTATAATGTAGGAAACGCGGCAGCCAATTTGCCAATTTGCCAAGCTCCCACAAACTGCAATGTGATAATGACCAGATAATCTGTTTGTTGTTATGTTGATTGAGGGATAAATATTGGCCAGGACACCGGGGAGAACTCCCCTGCTCTTCTTTGAAATAGTGCTATGGGATCTTTTACGTCCACCTGAGAGAGCAGACAAGGACTTGGTTTAATGCCTCATTCAAAAGACGGCACCTCCGACAATGCAGCACTCCCTCAGCACTGCACTGGAGTGTCAGCCTGGATTTATGTGCTCAAGTCCATGGAGTGGGACTTGAACCCACAACCTTCTGACTCAGAGGCGAGGGTGCTACCATTAGGCCACAGCTGACATTTAGGTCTGAGATGAGGAGGAATTTCTTCACTCAGAGGGTTGTGAATCTTTGGAATTCTCTACCCCAGAGGGCTGTGGATGCTCAGTCGTTGAGTATATTCAAGGCTGAGATAGATAGATTTTTGGACTCTAGGGGAATCAAGGGATATGGAGATCAGGCGGGAAAGTGGAGTTGAGGTCGATGATCAGCCATGATCTTATTGAATGGCGGAGCAGGCTCGAGGGGCCGTATGGCCGACTCCTGCTCCTAATTCTTATGTTCTTCTGTTCTTAAAAGGTCCTAAGGCACTATTTAAATAGCTGGGGAGTTCTCCTGGTATTCCAGCTAACATTCGTCCCTCAGCTCATACCGCCAAAACAGATTAACTGGTCATTTATGTCAGTACTGTAAGTGGGATCATTCTGTGTGCAAATAGGCTGCTACAATGCTCTGAGAAGATAATATTTGCCGGTGGTATTTAAAAGAGTTCCGAGCCTCAAAATGACACAGGCCTCATGCCATGGGTGTGTGGCTGGCACGGCCAATCTGCCGTTTCGGGTGAAGTGGAAAATCGACCCCTTTATTTTGCAGATTGGCCTCACCAAGTAGCACACAAACTGTACGTCAGGCAGAGAAGGAGAATCGACTCCTTCAACCAACGTGACTACTTGTATCATCGGACTTCCCCATCTCCCATTGTTCAAATCCACTGATTCCCAGAGGCCAAAAACAAACAAATTGCTTCAACCGCTAAACCGCATCGCTCCCAGTGCAGGTATGACTACACCAAGGAAGCTGAAGGTGTCAAAGTGCTCCTCCCATAAGCACCAGGTAACAAATTGTACAACCGTTTTATAAATGCAATAATGTTGGCTTGCCACATTGATAAATATTGCATCCAAAGCTTTCTCAATTCATTATTTGTTTAAAAAGAATACTTTCATTATGTTAGAAAATGCTAATCAAACAAAGCAGACTTACTGATGATAAGCGTGCATGTGGCGATAACATGAAAGATATGTCTTCTCAAAATTTCAACTAAAAACACATTCGTTCTGTGATCAGAAGAAAAATGTTAATTGGTTAGTTTAGTTATCCTGTTCATTGATAACATGTGGTTCCCAGAGGAATGTTGCCAAGCGAATGTTGGATAGCATGCAATACCTCGAGGCATTGAGCAAAGGAAGAACAGCTGTTAAGAGTTGAAACAGTGACCATATTTCACCCATATCGGGAGAAAAAACATCATAACTCATGGATGTTAGCTTATGGACTAAATAACGAAGGTCATAGTAGTTAAAGTAATCAACAATCCATTGTTCTTTAGCCTTCAACTAGTTGGAGTAGAACTAAACCCAAGTGGTGAAATGATCCTCTCATGCCATTGCCTATACTAATCTCTATTAAATGACTGTAAATGTTTAACAAAAGACACATATTTTGTTTCTTAACTTGTCCCATTACCATCTCCTTTTGCCTCGCACCATCATCCCTTTTGTCTCTTAATCTCTCCTGCCTTCCATCCTATCACAGACCTTCCCTTTTGTTCTTTCCTCCCCTCCCCCCTTTCCCTGCCCCTACACTTGCTTAAAAACCTTTTACATCTCCAACTTTTTCCAGTTCTGACAAAGGGTCATCGACCTGAAACGTTAACTCTGTTTCTCTCTCCACAGATGCTGCCTGACCTGCTGAGTATTTCCAGCATTTTCTGTTTTTATTTCAGATTTCCAGCATCCGCAGTATTTTGCTTTTGTAAATGTTTATCAGCTGTTTCCTGTTCCTCCAGTCTGATCGCCTGGCGCTGAATTATTGAGAGCGCCGGGGTTGCTATGGCATCTTGTAGGTACTTGCTATCACCAAGGGTTCACAGTTCCTGTCCAAAGTCTGGGCCTAAATATTCTCATTTAAACAATTAAATGTATAATTGGGCCAAGATTTAAATAGGAACAATGAGGTAGAATTTGCAATATACGGGGGGGAGGGAATTTTTGATGATTAATCAGCAGTGATAGCAGCCACTTGCTGCCCAAAACACAATAATCCCCTTTTTATAAGTGAAATATTGGCCTGGAATTTGCGGTTGCAATGACAGGGAAAATGTCAGCGCTTGCCGTCATTTCTGTGTAAAACTGATAGCATCTTCTGGCGTCCACACATGCGCAGTTAAACGCGGAGATCCAGAAGTTGCTGTCTTCACAGAATGCAATCAACACAGAATCAATGATTTGACGTGAACTTTTTACCCACTATTCTCGCTGTAAAAACCATTGGAGAAATTAAGCCTTGTTGAATGAGGTGTAACTGAGTTTTTAACAGTGTACTAAGTCATAATTACTGATGAACAACCTGTCTGGCCCTGGAAAAACTAATTTTATAAGTGTGGAGTATCATTCCCTCCATTCCATGATAAAAATTCCATCGATTGTTAAAATAATAAAAATTCATTTTTTTTTAAGTTTGTTCATGATAGTTCAGCTTCTAACTTAATCCCATGTGTATGTCCCAATCTTTAGTTCACTTTCTATAAAATGATTAAAAAGTGAATTATAATTGTGCTTTTTACTTCCTAGTTTGCTGTCTGTGAGAATTCTTCAATCTGATTGGCTGCTCAGCCTGCTTGATGACTTCACTGTTCCTGGACGCCACAGATCCCCTATAGATGGCGCCAGATTGAGATTGACGTCGGAATAGAGGAAATCGATGGCACAAAGCGCGTTAAATCTTTGTGGGCGGCTTTCTTCAAGGTCAGTGGCGGGCGTCGTCCCTTCGCTGCTGACCTCAAAATCCGGGCCAATGCCAGTGATAAGCAGAACCATTGAATCAAGTGGAAATACAGATCACAAAGAGTGACCGTTCAACTTAATAACCAGAAATGAGCCTGTTAACCTTTGTCAATGAGTCATTATTACTGCTGTTGGTAAATGGGGGAAAATGATGAAAAGCACATTTCAGGGAGACTGCGTACAACGTTTTAGACACATTTATTGGAAGGAAGGAGGCAGCTGTTTGCTCCAGATGTGATGTACCCACACCAGCTGGCCTTTAGGGTGGTAGGAAACTCATGGGCTCATTATTGGTAATCAGCCTTTGAGCACAAGCCAATTCCAGTTTGGTGCCGAGGGGACGTGGCGTTCCTGGGGGTGTTTTATGAAAATCTGGTGTGGTTGGCAGTAATTGCCACCTGCTCCAATTTTCCACTTTAACTTTTGAATGCTGCTAAGGTCAATTCAAAATAAACACTGTTCTGAATAATAAAGTTTTAAATGACTTGCCTTTCAAGAACAGGATGGGTTCTTATCCTCAGTAGAACAGGACTTCAGCCAAGTGATTTCCTCACAACAGGAACTTCTGTTGTTTCTTAGGGGGAAAAAAAACCCACATCTAGCCCAAATGGAATCCCCTGCAGGGCTAGAGAAATGTAATCAACTCTACATCAGGAAGCACAGTTTCTGGTGGGAGATGCCGGAATCCCATCTGTGGTAGATTTTAAATAACTAGTTCTGACTGGGTAGCAAGTAATAACCTGAGCACAGACCCCTGACTAATTCTCGCTGAAAGCAAAGACTTGCACCCTATCAACCCCAGCGTCTGGTAAAAGTCAATAAAGCAAGCTTTAGTCAACCAAAAGGAAAATGTTAAACCATCTCAATGACTTACAATGGACTCTGAAATGGAAGAAAAGTCAGAACGGTAACACACAGAGGCAAAGGGGGAAACCGGAGTCTAAAGTTGGTGTCACTTCTTTGAAGAAATTGGTCGCGTATACTTTTTTGGTGAACATACATGAACATTAGAAAGAGATGTTTTATAGTGTTAAAAAGGGAGATGTTCTGATTAACTTTCCTTTTTCGCATTTCAAATAAGTTCATATTCTGACGAAAGGTCATCGAGCTGAAACGTAGGCCGCAAATTTCATCGCGCTCATAGGGCGGGTTTAGAAGCGGGTCCGCTGTCAAAATAGCAAAGAGTGACGGCGGGTAGGAAACCCGCTGTCAACCCGCCTCCACGCGAGTCTCCCAGGTGTCGGGTCTGTCAGCGGAGAACTGACCCGACATCAAGCCATGGCGGATACAATTGAGCTTGTTAAATGGCTTGTTAAGAGCCAATTTAAGAGTATTTTGAGGCTTACTTCTAATTATACCTTCTCCCCCATGGGTTACTCACTGTTCGGGGAACACGCCAGCTCAACCTGGTGTGATTTGAGTCTGCTCTGATGTTTGTGATAAGCTGACAGCTGCAGAAGTGGTGTCAAGGATGCCATGTTGCAGATGGTGAGTTTCAGAGCACAGAAAATGTTGGTTACTGCATTTTTAATACATATAGAGATTTCACCATGGCCAGATTTTCTTCACTTGATGCTGTAAACCCTGGTTGCCACATGATGCGCCAGGTTGACACCATCCCACACCAGCACCGTGAAGCATCCCTTTAATGTCCAAGCCATTCCATGCACACTCATGACTATGGCAGGGTGGGGCGGGGGGAGTTATGAGTGAACAATCACTGGAACTCAGTAAGACACTTCTCAAGGTGCGCTCAGATCTGTCCAATAAGGGGAACGTTTTGAAAAAGAAATTTCACTGTATGACAACACATTACCAGAAACTTCACATGGACATTGGCTAAACCTCTCAAGTGCCTACCCTTGTGTGTTGTTAGTTGGTATGCTTGCAGTAGGATGAGGGTGAGTGTGAGGGGTGGCTAGTGAGATGGGGAAGTGATAAAGTAGATAGAGAGGGTTGGGTGGAGGTGCAAGGTAAGTTGGTGTCCTGGGGAGGTCTCTTCCACCCTTGGAAGGGAAGAGAACCTCCCTGCATGCTGTGACTCCCTCCATAAGCATATGGAGGGAGTCATTGGAGAGCCTGGGTGCAAGCGTTCACCTTTGTACAGTGATTGTCAGTGTTTGCAGCACCTCAATGCTGTAAAACACTGACAGGACAACTGTCAAACTCCAAGTGGACGTGGTCCCTTTAAGGAAACCGGCTGATGACGCGTCATCAAATTACGTCATCAGACCCGCTTCCTGTTAATTGGCCGGGAAGCCCACCTCCAGAATGAAATTCACGGCCGTTGACTCTGTTTCTTTCTCCACAGATGCTGCCTGAGCTGCTGAGTGTTTCCAGCATTTTCTGTTTTTATTTCATATTCTGTAATGTCTGACCATTATTTATTTAGTACAGAGACTCACAGCAAAGTGTATGAATATCAGTAGTTACAGATAATTTAGTTCAAAATAATGTATTGATAATTCCATATATCACATCCATACAGATGAACTACCCATTTCCAAGATTACTTTGAATTACAGCCATCAACGTATCCAAGAAGAAAATATAATAACCCAAGTTAATGGTGAGGAAACCATCCAATATGGGAGGATTCCAAGGGGAAAAAAGCCTTCGAGACTGCATTTCATTACCTGAAACTCCACTGAGATGTATTAAATTATGTGAACAGGAAGGGATACATCAACCATAATGGTTATGGGGCGCCTCCCTAAACCCTAGTTACTCTATGATAGTAGGAGGCAGAGAGTGCTTACAAAAACTCGTGGCACAAATGATCTACTGGTTATTGTTCAGTCTGGCTTCAGTCAACCGTACTGAAGCTTAATCATGCTGAATTAACAAGTGCAAGGCAGTTGTGGAAAGCTGTACATCAGGTTGGTATTCTCATCAGTCTACTGAATTAGCCCAATCCATTACCACCCAAACTCCTCCACCCAGTAAAAAGATTCTAACTTGTCAAATTGCCCCAACACTTCACATGGGTGATTGTTGGCACAGGCTCAAGCACTGTTGTGACTGACAACATACAACATATACCATCCCACCAGAAGGTTAACCCTGATGAAAATTATAACTTCCAGCTGAAGCGTCGCTCTCAAGACGAAACTTTAAGCTTTATAATACCCAAGTGGTAGAGAAGATAATTTATATGTCTGCCATTTTTTACTTTTAATAAACACATGATTCTTAAATCTAGTATTTATTTAAATATCAGTTTTCATCTCTTTGTTGAGATCTATTTTCTCTTCAGTCACACATTCAGTTCGTGACTATACGGTTATGAACTTCTTGGTGCACCGTACTTTACCTTACTGATGAGGCATGTCACTTTTGTGCTGCTGGTCTGAGTACTCATGGTATGTGTGCAGATTCTGGCATACCTTGGACCAGAACCAATTATTGAGTAATGCACCTTTAAGGAAGAGCAGTGTATGGATTACTGTAATATTTCTGGCTAATTCATAGATGTGTAGAAAGCATACTGTGCTGTCAGCATTGCATGACAGCAATTTTGAGTGACTTACTATTTGTCAACAAACCACATCTGCATTATAATCACCTCTAGTAACTAGTAACACGAGTGCCTCTGAGTACTTTTGTAATGGAGTGCATGATTTTACTTCAAACAGAACTTAATACCTCACATTTCTAATGAGGGAAAAAATTGATGGAAAATAACATTTTGGTGCTTTTTAGACCTTGCTGTCCTTAATTATTGATTCTCCCCCACTCTGGTTGGAAGTATGACTGCCTGTCATTAACTTGCAATGCAAAATGTGCACAGATGGCGAGGCCGCCCAGAGTTGAATTAGTGCTCAAAATCTCATTTTGTATCCAGCAGTAAATCCTTCCAAACATTAGCAAACAGTAAAATCTGTCCCCCGAGTCTTTCATTATATTATAGAGCTATATTTCTTATCAGGAAAAATATGTCACGGCAACCGAGGTGCCCTTGTGTGTGTAAAAGCTTAGTAGCTCTTATATTGTGAGTCAAAAACAGCACGGATTGAAGCTGTTTTGCTGAACCATCTGCACAATCTTGGTTTTACATTCAGTGGGAAGTCGAGCAATAACATGACTGCATGGGATTATTCCACTTATAGCTAAAACGCTGTATAAAGTTGGGTAATTGTCTTAATAGCTGATCCTATTAAATCCTTCCAAATCAAAGAGTTCAAGATATGCAGATAAATCATTGGACCTTATGTAATGCATTCAGATGTCAAGGGTGCTCTGTTCAATAACATCACTTAAGACGTCAATGTAAATTATAATTGGATCAAGCTATCATTTGAAATGTAACAGCTGTTGAAAGAGCAGCTCACTTTTTTCCTCTCCTACTTTATGAGTTTCTTCTTTCAAAGATTTCTTTTCCTTTCCCACCGCACCTTCTCCAGTCAGGATGATAGCAAGACCTGGACTCTTGACTGCCAGAGATATTGAACCAGAGTGCAATGCAGTATATCAGATTTCCTTGTCTACTTCCAGCATCAAGGTGTAGTGTCTCACTTCCACATGGCACTCTGCTTTACGGAGACCTGGTAAATCTCACCTAAGCGAAGAAAGCCGACCTGAGTGATAGCAACCCTGGCACTCATCCCAACGACCATTTTAGGATGCATCTACACTGGGCAGTGAAGTGAGAGTGAATCGCTCTCGAGTTCACTGCAGGTTTGGAGAGCACGTTTCACTGGATTTTCCAAACCCAACCTCATTTCCTCTTCCTGAAACTGTTTTTTAAATCCTGTGATACTACCAGATTGCCTGCAATAGGAAAGAAAAGTTTGAATCCCAAATTACTAAAGACCATAGTTACGCTGCAGTTGCTGGGACTTTCGGTTTGCAGTTCTCAGTAACGTTGGGATATTGCAGGTACATTTTACCTTCAACTTCCCAAGTTTATAAAATGAAGTTAGTATCTGTCACTCTGTTTGTTCTGGAAGATCATACATCAGAGATAACCATTTAGATTCATCTTTAGCTTTAGCATCTGCCACACAAGTTGAGTTTGTCTCTTGATAGTGGGTTTTGGAATCAATCAGGTTCAATTGAAGCCAAATCTACAAGTGCCAGAGTTTCAATGGTCGGTTTGGGAGTTCAAATCTGACAATTCAGAAAATTCACAGAAATATCGGTCTGGTCAGGTAACCGACACTGAAATATATATAAAACTGGAATGATGGAGGAAGAAAGAACGGAATTTATGGAGAGTCCTATCACATCCTCAGAATGTCCCAAATTACTTTACAACCAATGGATTATTTTTTGATATGTTGTTATGCAGGCAAACACAGCAGCCTGAGATTAAAGGATTGATAAATAAACAGAGGAAGGACTGAAAAGGAGGGTGAATTCAATGTCAAATCAGGTACAGAAAGAAAAATAAAGAGAGGGAAAGGAAGATTGGATTGAGAGAGAAAAGAGACAAAAAGGAAAAGTAAAAAAAAATGAAAAAAATGTAAAATTTGACCCTTTTTTAAATCTCCAACAAAATATAACCTGAAGGAATGAGGCTTCACATTTTCAGTTGTTCACTTTCTGGGTAAGAGAGGTTAATTGGCAGTCATTAACAATTATCACATAGTTAAAAGGGTACTTATTCTGTTAATTACTTGACTTAACTTAACTTAATTAACGTGCAAATGCAGCAATTTCATGAAACTCACAGGGCGGTTAAGGCTGCAATGTCGTTATCGTGAAGCTAATGGTGGAGCGGCGCAAATCGGCCAACAACTTGCGGTGATTTGCAAATCACTGGGTATCTCTGCCTTGCTACAAGTTACTGGCTGATTTGTGCACTAATATCGGTGTGCGTCGTTCAGACACCAATATTTTTTCAACAAAATCTGGCCCATAAATTCCATTTTAGCACCATACCATGTTGAAATTTCTCAAAGTGCCACAAAGACATTGGGGCGATTTCGCCAATGGGTGCGCGTTGGAGGCGGGTCTGCTGCTTGTCGGGTTTTAGTCCCGCCTCCATCGATTTGTGGCCAACCCACGCTATTTTCCCTTGATTGATCTTGTTAAGCCCGCCTAGCGGTCTTAGCAGGCCAATTAAGGGAAAGCCAGTTACAGTGAACATCAGCATATGACGTTTCATCTGTCAAAATTTTTTGACAGATGAATTGTCATCGTTTGACAGCTCTGTGAAGCTGTCAAACACTGACATTCTCTGTAGTTTAATGAGTTCTTGAATTCAAGACTCATCAAACCTCTTTCTTTAGCAGAAATTAGATGGTTGTTGCATCGGAGAATGCAGCAGCCATCTGTCATCTCTGCCACGGAGATGCGAGACTCTCCACATACCCAACTCTTGAAGCCTGCAGGAAGAAACAAAGATAAGTAAACTTTTTCTAACACTTTCCACTTACCTCACATACTCACCTCTCCACACTTGCACCCATCACTTACCTCCACAGTGCACTTTTGCACCCCTCCGACCCCCGCAGACCCACTGCTCGCCTCGGTGACCCTGGTGGGGTTCGCAGCCTTCGGGAAGCCCGCACTTGTGTGGGTAAAATGGGGATAATCCTCTTATCTGCCTGTTAACTGCCTGTTAACAGGCAGTTAAGTGGCTGTAATCCCCTTCCCGCCTCCAAGGAGATGGGACCCGGCGCGGGTCGGCTACCCGCCTCCTGGCATGATGGCACGGAGGCGGGTTGGGCACCCACCCCCAAATTCTGCCATTTTCCCGGCAGTCCCACCTCCATACCCGCCTCCCCAGGGCTGGCAAGATCGCGCCCATAGTTTTGAAGTGCAGTGATGGTGCAGTAGATAAATGCAGGGCCGTTCTGTGCCAACAATGTCCTAATGAGTCAGTCTGCTTTTTAGTAGTAGTATTGGATGTGGAAGGAAGTTTGAGAACACCCACTCCATGTTTCTTCAAACAGTGCTGTGGGAACTTCAACAGTCACTTGAACTATTGGCACCGGTGAGAGGGAACCTCACATTTTCAACACCTCAGCAACATTCCTTCAATACTGCAAGGCAATGTCAGCATAGATTATGAGTTCAAACCCAAGTACGGGATTCACACCTACAACCTTCTAACTCAGGTTAAAATGCTTCCAACTAAGCCAAGGTGATCTGTCAGCATGTTTTGGAAAGAAAACAGAAAAGTCTGAAATTTGGCAGTCTGCTACGACCCAAAAATCCATTCTTTCTCTTTGCATAATAATGTAAATAGAAGCGGAGATGATGGCCCGGAATTTGCGGTCCTGATGACGGCGAAGTAGCAGCGTTTGCCGTCATTTCGCCTTTGAAACTGATCGCAACTTCGGGACGTAGCGCGTGCGCATCCTAACGCGGAAATCCTGAAGTTGGGGTCTGTCAATGACAGCTCCGACACTGGCTGCACTGTGCTGTCCTCCCCCGCCCCCCACAGAGCCAGCAATCAGTGAAATCTCTCAAATCAGGGAAACTGATGAAAACTTCGGCTCTTCCACAGTAATACTGCTGTTAAATTCCCCACTAAAAGTTAGACCCAAAGGGATTCGGAGTCACTGGGGTTTTAACAGCGTATTGACAGATAAACAGGGCCTAAAAAGCTCATTTTAATTTTGTGCAGTGTGAAATTTTCCCATTTGAATAAAAATTTTAATTTTTAAGAAACTTAAAAAAAAGTAAATGTTTTTTAAAAGTTTGTTCATCTTTATTTCAGGTTTACCTTTTCCCCGTGTGAGAGCCCCAATCTACGTTCTGCACTCTGTAATATTTTTAAAAAGTTAGAATAAAGGGAGCTTCTTTACTTCCTGGTTCCCGGTCTGTGAGAATTCTGCCTTTTGATTGGCTGCTTAGACAGCCTGTTGACGTCACAGAAGCTCTTCGCTGGGAATCCCAACTAACGTACATTGCTTTCAATTACGTGTCGGAAAACAGAGATTGTGAGATCCTTGTGCGAGGCGTACTTCGGGTCCAGCGGCGAACGCCTTTGCTTCACCGCTGACCGCAAATTCCAGGCCATTGCTTTAATAGTTTTCTTTTCTTTCTACTTTCTGGGCTGTTTCAGGTCACACAGCTGGAATTCTGTGCTGTGTGATTCCCATGCCCTCTCCAAAGTTTTCATTGCTTGCTGGGGTCTGGTCCCATGTACACGAGCCACTCTCTCATACCTCATCCATGAGCCCATTATTCATGTGTGAGCCTTGACAGCGAATGTTAAAAAGCACTCGGAAAGATTCTCCGCCCACTGCACACCTGATAGCTGATGATTAAAAATGGCCAACGCAGTAAAATGTTGATTCGTGGATCCGCCGAGAGAGGCAAACTATAATAAATGAAAAATAGCCAGGAGCTGGACAGGGTACTGGATTTGGATGATCAGCCATGATCGTATTGAATGGTGGAGCAGGCTCGACGGGCCGAATGGCCTACTCCTGCTCCTAGTTTCTATGTTTCTATGTTTCTAGCACAGCAATACTTGAAAGAAAACCCACTTACATTCAGAAGGCAAAAATCCAATGTTGTACTTTTAGTCGCAAATATTACCTCAGAATGTATTAATGCAAAGTAACCATTAAAATGGGGAAAAAAGTGGAATGCAAAATTACCATATAAAAGTAATTGCTTTTCAAAAATATTCACTTAACTGCTCATTTTAATGTTCTGCTCCAGTTGGTGCTCCTGGTGCGTTGGCATTTAGATTGGCCTTAAATGTTCAACTGCTAGCTGATGGATTGTTACTCATATCAATGTCATGGTCATATTTTATCTTGATGAGAATTTAATAGCCCTGGGATTCGCACGGTGTGATGGCCTAATGATCACACGGGGTATCATTTATTTTTTGAAAACGAAGGAAACATTGTCATTGTTTTTGAAAGACACAAATTAAAATGGGTCAGGGGCGGAGGGGGGAAGCAATTCAGCTTCAAATTACTTTGTATCATACAAAACCATTATTGAGTGAAAGGAAACTGGCCAATCGTAATACACCAGTAGTACTGCTCCTTTTACTGTACTCAAGGAGTTAAATTACCATTTGATTGGTACAATTGGTATGACTATGACTCTATAACGGAGAAAGAAAATCTGTAATCCAGCCATAGTGCACACAAACTAATGTGGAATAGTGTAAGTCTGTGGGTTCAAGTCCCACGCCAGAGATGAGAGCACAAAAATCTAGGCTGACACTTCCAGTGCAGTACTGAGGGAGCGCTGCACTATCGGAGTCATGGGGGCGAGTTTCTGACGCTGGAGGAGGCGGGTTTGGAGTCGGGAAAAGCGGGAAAATTCGAATTACTGAGGTCGGGTCAGAAACCCAACTCCAACCCGCCTCCGTGGGATTTCGTCGCTGCCGGTTTTGGCGGTCGGGAAACGCTCCCGCCTCCAGCTGGCCATAGCGTTAATTAACAACTGCAAATGCTTGTTAAGGGCCTCTCTAATCCTATTTTGAGAGGCCCTCTTGAATTTACCATCATTTCGGCGTACTTCACGCAACTTCTGAACCATGCCAGGTAAACCTGGCGGGTTGACTCGTGGGTGGCCTCCTCACTGCTGCAGGTCTAACAAGACCTCGTTCACTGCAGCAAGGCTTACTTACAGGTGCCAGACCTTGGCTTTAAAAGGTCTCTGAGCACTTTTACAAGGCCTTCCGAAGTCGGAGGTGCTGCAGCTTGACTCCATCAACTGTCAGACCTCCTGGGAAGAACCTCTCCCAGCTTACAATGAGCGCTTCCCCAGAGGAGGCATCTGCAAGCAGAATGGGAAACATTCATTTCCTTTCACCTTGGACCTCAGATGAGGATGAGGAGGAGGAGGAGGAGGAGGCTGAGGAGGAGGAGGATGATCTGGAGGAGGAGGAGGAGCAGGAGGAGGTCAGAGCGCTGGTGTTTTGACCAGCGGCAGTGGCTGCCAGGGATGCAAGGGTTTAACTTATCATGGCCAGATTTGTATAGGTCGGCCAAGTTGGCACATGTCCTTGGCTCCATGCCAGGAATTCATTGACAATGGACATGACTCTCTGGCCTCCTTTCAGTCAGGCCACCAACCTGACAACGCAAGTGTGGCGTTGCCCACAATGTTCAGCTGCCTAAGGCTAAGTAACAGATGGCATAACGCCAACATTTTGGCATCAAATCATGTTAATGCTTTCCAACAGGGATGGCATTTCATCAATACACATAAACAGTCTCCCAATCTGCACACAGATCTGGAGGTTATATCCTTTGCCAGCTGTACCCACACAACCTTGGTTTCTTTGGCAGGCCTCTTCCTCCCAGATGAGTGGAAGGGCACCTCCATGCCAACTGTCACCCCCTCAAACAACACTTGCAGTGCCTCATCCAAGAACATCGGGTAGACCCTTGCCCTGGAATTGGACATAGTGGTTTCTCAAAAGATGTTGGAGGTGGTGCAGGAGATGCAGAAATGCTGTGGAATGAGCCAAGGGAGCAAGAAGACATACAATCAGTTTGGAAAAGTGCTGTCAACAGAGGCGAGTTTCAGTCGCAAAACACTAATTGAGCAAGGGCATCCCACACCTCTGAAATCAAGTGGCCAATCATGGGAAAATCTCAAATTTTTGAAAACTATCAGTGGAGGCGAGTTTCTGACACACCCAAACCGAAACCCGCCTCCATCTCGCCTCCAGTGAGAAAATCGCCCCAAGAGTCATAGGGGGAAAAATTCGGTTGATTAGCGCCTCCCGTTAGTGCCCTAAGAGGGGGCTAATGGGTCGCAAAGCAACTAGCGCCCGGGCGCGGCGATGTTTGCACCACTCGCGAAATTGACCAGACATTTTGCGGCGGCGCTAAACACTACCACCACGATCTCCTGCGCCCACAGATTGTGACGCCAGTCGAGCGTGCAACGCCCCGGTTGCGCCCCGACCGGATATTGAGTGCGCCCCCGCCTTTCCGCCTGCCGCTAGCAACGACAGGTAGAGGGGAACGTTTTGCAGTCGGGAAGGGACTGGGGGAATGCTATTTAAAGGTGACCGCTTCCTACCTTTTTTGTCAGCGACATTTTTGCACCATGCATTCTGAGAGAGAGAGACACTTCTGGAGAGATTCAACGCTGTGTGAAGGAGTTTTGGGTACTGAGCAGCACTTTGCAGATTCATTTTGATTTGACCTTCCTTGCATCGATTTAGAAAAGACTATGGGGGCTGCACTCTGAGCTCTTACCCTGGGTCTCTCCATTGTTCTTTCCAACAGATTTGATGTACAGGTCTCTCCAGGCCGAGATTCAAGGCTGCAATGAGCAGGGTGTGGATGGAGAGCAAGATCGACCCTCCCCTTGAAGAACTGGCCAGTGTGTCTGTGTTCCATTGCTGACTGACATCACATGAGCTTCACCAGCGCTCTGAAGTAGCGCCTCGCTCCTCAGCATTAGCGCCTTAAGAGAGTTGTGTAGCGCCTGATTTAGCGCTCCAATCACCTCCAGGGGTGATGGAAGTCAAATTTGCAGTCGGAGGCAATAATTAGCACCAGGCGCTAAACTTTGCACCCGGTCGATAATTGCGCGTCAAACAGGGCGATACCGAATTTCTCCCCCATAGAGTCATAACGGCACAGAAGGAGGCCATTCGGCCCATCGAGTCCGTGCCGGCTCTCTGTAGAGCAAGCCAGTCAGTCCCATTCCCCCGCTCTATCCCCGTAGCCCTGCAAGTTTATTTCCCTCAAGTGCCTATCCAGTCTCCCATTGAAAATATTGAGTGTCTCCGCTTCCACCACTTCCGTTGGCAGCGAATTCCAGGTCATCACCACTCGCTGTGTAAAAAAGTTTTTCCTCACATCCCCCCTGTATCTCTTGCCCAAAACCTTACATCTGTGTCCCCTAGTCCTTGTACCATCAACTAGCGGGAACAGCCTTTCCCCATCTAGCCTATCCAAACCCGTCATAATCTTGTACACCTCTATTAAATCACCCCTCAACCTCCTTTGCTCTAATGAAAACAAATCCAGCTTCTCCAACCTGTCCTTGTAGCTAAGATCCCCCAGCCCCGGAACCATTCTGGTAAATCTCCTCTGCACCCTCTCAAGGGCCTTCACATCCTTCCTAAAGTGTGGTGACTAGAACTGGACGCAATCTGGAGGTGCCGCCTTTCGGATGAGACGTTAAACCGAGGCCTCGTCTGCTCTCTCAGATGGATGTAAAAGATCCCATGTCACTATTTTGAAGAAGAGCAGCGGAGTTATCGCTGCTGTCCTGGCCAATATTGTCCCTCAACCAACAATACTAAAACAGATGATCTGGTCATTATCACATTGCTGTTTGTGGGAGCTTGCTGTGTGCAAATTGGCGGCCGCGTTTCCTACATTACAACAGTGACTACACTTCAAAAGTACTTCATTGGCTGTAAAGCACTTTGGGACTTCCGGTGGTCATGAAAGGCGCTATAGAAATGCAAGTCTTTCTGTTTCTTTCTTTACTAAAATGTAGCCAATATACCCAGAAAGTTCAGTCTTTCTGACATAATGGCCCAAAAACTCGTGAGGAAGCCTTCGTGCGAGGGTAAGGCTTCCCCGCGATCTCTCACTGCGCGTTGGCTTTTTCAGTTCCAGCTCGCACGAACTTGATGTTCTGGACATCTGCTGTGCTGGGCTTGCGTATCCCACAGGCGTAGTTAATTCGTGCGAGCTGTGGGATCACGTGACTCAGTTAGAGCCAATGGCAGCACACCATCTTCCATTCATAACTTTCACATAAGTGCTGTGAAAGCTATGAATACTATAGCCCCCCAAAAGAACAGCTAAACCTCAATTAAATTTAAAAAAACATCACATTAATAAAATAAGTATAGTTAAATAAATTAACCATTTTAAATAAAAAATTTAAATTTTTGAAAAAATTTAAAATCTTTTAAAAAGTTATAAAAATAAACTTACCTGTCTTTAAAGTCTCTAAAAAAGATATACCTGTTAAAAAAAATTCAAAATAATACTTAATTCACTACTTACCTTGTTAAAAGTGGGTCTTACTCCTCCTTTTTTTATGTGTAAAATCTTCCATACTTACCTGCGCGTTGAAACCACTAAGTGCACTGCATGCGCGCAGCCTGTAGCGCGCACGCGGTTCACCTAGGAACCGCCCCCTTTTCTCCATTCACCAAGTGCCGGTTTTCAGCGCATGCGCAGTGCATGCAGAAAACCAGCAATTGGAGACAGAATACGCGAGAGTACACAGTGCGTACTCTCGCGTTTCAACACAAATTTTTGGGCCAATGTCTAACACAGGACCTATTTGACCAGTTTAAAAAGATGACATTCCTCAGATAGTAGGTCTTGCTTCATTTGTCAAACATAGAAAACTCAATAAGCCACTGATTCAATTGTATCGTTCAAATCTACAACGTTATGACCATCAACAAAAAGCAAATACTGCACGGACTGGAAATCTGAAACCAACACAAAAAATCGTGGCAACACCCAGCAGGTCAGGCAGCATCTGTGGAGAGAGCAGAGACATAACATTTCAGGTAGGGATCCTTCTTATGGAACATTAAGATAGACAAATCTCCAGGATCTGATGGTTTCTAACCTTGGGTATTACAAGAAATAGGAGAAGAAATTGCAGATGTGTTAGTCATAATTTTCCAAAGTTCTCAGGAATTGTGCCTATGGATTGGGAGGCAGACCCAATTAATTACAGACCTGTCTGTTTGACATCAGTTGTGGGGAGGTTGTTACTGGAATCTATGCAGAGTGACTGAGCACTTAGACAAGTATGAGCTGATCAAAGAGAGTCCGCATGGATTGGTGAAGGGTAGGTTATGCATGACCAATCTTGTTGAATTTTTTGAGGAGGCCACTGGCATGATGGATAGGGTAGTGTCTATGGATTTGTCTATACGGACTTTCAGAAGGCATTTGGTAAGATTCTGCACAAGTGACTATTAGCAAAAATGAGAGTGCACGGAATTAGAGGTAATAATGTGTCATGGGTTGTTAATTGGTTGGGAGGTAGGAGACAGAGAGTACGGGGAAAGGGAACTTTCTCCGATTGGCGGGATATGAAAAATGGTGTTCCTCAGGGTTCTGTACGGAGCTTCAGCTTTTCACCATATATATCACTGGCTTAGATGAAGGAATAGAAAGCTATATATCCAAGTTTGCAGGTGACACTGAGTTAGGAGGCACACTGAGTTCTGTAGTTGGGAGCAGAAAGTTACAAAGGGACAAAGACAGACTAGGTGAGTGGACAACAACAACATGCCTTTATAGAGCACCTTTAACAAAGTAAAACTGGCCCAAGGCAATTCACAGGAGCGATTATCAGACAAAATTTGGCACCGAGTCACATGAAGTGAAAAAATGATAGGTTACTAAAAGCTTGTACAGAGAGGTAGGTTTTAAGTCGACAAAGCTATGGTCGATATGGTTGGGGCAACACGGTGGCATAGTGGTTAGCACTGGTGCCTCACAGCGCCAGAGACCCGGGTTCGAATCTGACCTCGGGTGACTGTCTGTGTGGAGTTTACACATTCTCCCCGTGTCTGCGTGGGTTTCCTCCGGGTGCTCCGGTTTCCTCCCACAGTCCAAAAATGTGTGGGTTAGGTTGATTTGGCTATGATAAATTGACCCTTAGTGTTAGGGGGGATTAAATATGTGGGGTTATGGGGATAGGATGGGATATGTTAGGGGGAATTAAATACGGGGGTAGGGTGGGATATGTGTACTGTGGGGATTAAAGCAGGGACAGGGTACTGGATTTGGATGATCAGCCATGATCGTATTGAATGGCGGAGCAGGCTCGACGGGCCGAATGGCCTACTCCTGCTCCTAGATTCTATGTTTCTATGTTTCTATGATAGAGTTCAATGTGGGGAAGTGTGAAGTAATCCGCTTTGGTTATGAGAATGATAAATCGCAATGTTTTCTCAATGCGAAGAGAGTAGGAGCTGTGGAGGAGTAAAGGGATTGAAGTGTCCATGTACACAAATCACTAAAAGTGAGTATACAAATACAAAAAGAAATCAAAAAGGCTGATGGAAAGTTGGCCTTTATCTCAGGGGGCTAGAATACAAAAGTGATGCTTTAGTTGTACAGAGCCTTGGTCAGACCCCATCTGGAGCACTGCATCTAGTTTGGGCACCCCACCTCAGGAGGACATATTGGCCACGGAGGTTGTACCAGAATATTACTGAGGCTGAAAGGGTTAAATTATGAGGACAGGTTGCATAAATTTGCTTTGTATTGCCTTAAGTTTGGAAGGTTGAGCAGTGATCTAATCGAGGTGTTTAAACTGATAAAGGGATTCGATTGGGTAGACTGGGGACGATTTTCTCAGCCCCGAGGAGGCGGGTATGGTGGCGGGACTGCCGGGAAATGGCAGATTTTGGGGGTGGGTGCCCAACCCGCCTCCATGCCATCTTGCCAGGAGGTGGGTAGCCGTCCCGCGCCGGGTCCCGTCTCCTTGGAGGCGGGAAGGGATTAAAGCCTATTAACTGCCCATTAACAGGTAGTTAACAGGCAGAAAATAGGATTATCCCCTTTTTGCCCTCACAAGTGCAGGCTTCCCGAAGGCTCCGAAACCCGCCAGCTCATCGTGGCGAGTACGGGGTCTGCGGGGGTCATAAGAACATAAGAAATAGGAGCAGGAGTAGGCCATTCGGCCCTTCGAGCCTGCTCCGCCATTCAAGGAGATCATGGCTGATCTTCTGCCTCAATTCCATTCACCGGCCCTATCGCCATATCCCTTGATGCCCTTACTAGTCAGAAATCTATCGACTTCTGTTTTGAATATACCCAATGACTGAGCCTCCACAGACCTCTGGGGTAGAGAATTCCAAAGATTCACCACCCTCTGTGTGAAGAAATTTCTTCTCATCTCAGTCCTGAATGGCCTACCCTTTATCCTGAGGCTGTTGCCCCTGGTTTTAGACTCCCCAGCCAAGGGAAACATTCTCCCAGCATCCACCCTATCAAGCCCTGTAATAATTTTGTATGCTTCAGTGAGATCCCCTCTCATTCTTCTGAATTTAAGAGAATACAGGCCTAGTTTACTCAATCTCTTCTCATACGACAGTCCCGCCATCCCAGGAATCAATCTCGTGAACCTTCGTTGCACTCCCTCTATGGCAAGTATATTCTACCTTAGGTGAGGAGACCAAAATTGTACACAGTACTCCAGGTGTGGTCTCACCAAGGCCCTATATAATTGGAGTAAGACTTCTTTACTCCTGTACTCAAATCCTCTTGTAATGAAGGCCAGCATACCATTTGCCTTCCGAATGGCTTGCTGCACCTGCACATTCGCTTTCAGTGACTCATGTACAAGGACGCCCAGGTCCCTTTGAGCATCTGCATTCCCCAATCTTTCACCATTTAGGAAATACTCTGCCTTTCTGTTTTTATCCACATCATAATCCATCTGCCATGTTCTCGCCCACTCACTGAGCGTGTCGAGTTCCCCTTGAAGCCTCTTCACATCCTCTTCGCAACTGACACTGCTACCTAGCTTTGTGTCATCAGCAAATTTGGAAATGTTACATTTAGTCCCCTCATCCAAATCATTGATATAGATTGTGAATAGCTGGGGCCCAAGCACCGATCCTTGCGGTACCCCACTAGTCACTGCCTGCCATGCTGAAAAAGACCCGTTTATCCCTACTCTTTGTTTTCTGTCTGTTAACCAATTCTCAATCATGCTAGTATATTACCCCCAATTCCATGTGCCCTAATTTTGTTCACCAACCTCATGTGGGACCTTATCGAAGGCCTTCTGAAAATCCAAATACACCACATCTACCGGTTCCCCTTTGTTTACATCACTAGTTACATCCTCAAAGAACTCCAATAGGTTTGTCAAACAGGATTTCCCTTTCATAAATCCATGTTGACTCTGCCCAACTATTAGTTTCTAAGTGCCCAGTTATTGCATCCTTTATAATGGATTCCAGCATTTTCCCAACTATTGATGTGAGGCTAACAGGTCTGTAGTTCCCCGTTTTCTCTCTCCCTCCTTTCTTAAATAGCAGGGTTACATTTGTTATCCTCCAATCTGTAGGAACCGTTCCAGAATCTATAGAATTTTGGAAGATGACAACCAATGCGTCCACTATCCCAATGGCCACCTCTTTCAAAACCCTAGGATGTAGGTCATCCAGTCCTTGGGATTTATCGACTTTTAGTCCCATTAATTTTGCCAGTACTGTTTTTTTACTAATAATAATTTCTTTAAGTTCCTCATTCTCGCTACACCCTTGGTTTTCTCGTATTTCTGGGAGGTTTTTTGTGTCTTCCTCCGTGAAGACAGAAACAAAGTATTTATTTAATTTCTCTTGCCATTTCCTCATTCCCCATTATAAATTCTCCCATCTCTGACTGTAAAGGACCTACATTTATCTTCACCAGTCTTTTTCTTTTCACATACCTATAGAAGCTTTTACAGTGAACTCTTTTGTATCCGGCACCTACGGGACCGGGATGGTGCCGGTTGATTAAAAATTCCAAATAACGGAGAGGTATACCTACTGAGGCAATTTATATATCGGCCGACCTCAGACCAGAAAAAGGGACATGGAGTGACAATGGCCCAAGTTACGAGAGCCCCGTTACACAGCCACAGGTGCAGGAGCCCCGTTACACAGCCACAGGTGCAGGAACCCCGGTTACACGGCCATTTGTGCAGGAGCCCCGGTTACACGGCCACAAGTGCTGGAGCCCCGGTTACACGGCCAAGGTACAGGAGCCCCGGTTACACAGCCACATGTGCAGGAGCCCCGGTTACACGGCCACAGGTACAGGAGCCCCGGTTACACGGCCAAGGTATAGGGGACCCGGTTACACGGCCACATGTGCAGGAGCCCCGGTTACATGGCCACAAGTGCTGGAGCCCTGGTTACACGGCCACAGGTACAGGAGACCCGGTTACACGGCCACAGGTACAGGGAACACGGTTACACGGCCACAGGTACAGGGGACCCGGTTACACGGCCACAGGTACAGGGAACCCGGTTACACGGCCACAGGTACAGGGGACCCGGTTACACGGCCACAGGTAGAGGGGACCCGGTTACACGGCCACAGGTAGAGGGGACCCGGTTACACGGCCACAGGTACAGGGGACCCGGTTACACGGCCACAGGTAGAGGGGACCCGGTTACACGGCCACAGGTAGAGGGGACCCGGTTACACGGCCACAGGTAAAGGGGACCTGGTTACACGGCCACAGGTAAAGGGGACCTGGTTACACGGCCACAGGTAAAGGGGACCTGGTTACACGGCCACAGGTAGAGGGGACCCGGTTACACGGCCACAGGTAAAGGGGACCTGGTTACACGGCCACAGGTAAAGGGGACCCGGTTACACGGCCACAGGTACAGGGGACCCAGTTACACGGCTACAGGTAGAGGGGACCCGGCGCGGGACGGCTACCCACCTCCTGGCAAGATGGCATGGAGGCGGGTTGGGCACCCGCCCCCAAAATCTGCCATTTACCGGCAGTCCCGCCACCATACCCGCCTCCTTGGGGCTGAAAAAATCGTCCCCAATCTACCCAATCGAATCCCTTTATCAGTTTAAACACCTCGATTAGATCACTGCTCAACCTTCCAAACTTAAGGGAATACAAAGCAAATTTATGCAACCTGTCCTCATAATTTAACCCTTTCAGCCTCAGTAATATTCTGGTACAACCTCCATGGCCAATATGTCCTTCCTGAGGTGGGGTGCCCAAACTAGATGCAGTGCTCCAGATGGGGTCTGACCAAAGCTCTGTACAACTAAAGCATCACTTTTGTATTCTAGCCTAAGGGATGAAATGATATGGATCAACAGTAGGTGAATGAAGCTGAGGTACAGATCAGACCATTAGCTAATTGAACGGAGGAACAGGCTCGAGGGGCTGAATGGCCTCCTTCCTATGTCACAGGAACTTGAAACTGTGACTCCAGCCTATTGCACTTGAAACCAACGGCACCTCAAGAGACAGTTTCTATGTTCCAGGCAGTGGATTTCACATAAATGTTTATTAATCACCTGTGTCATCTTGGGTTACACAACACCGTTATTAATATTCTATTAAACACTTTGTTAAATGTGAAGTAGATAGTCATTAAAATCTTGTTCTTTCTTCATATCAATGATTCACAGGTCTGAATGCAGAGCATGAAGATTTCTCCTACAGTTTCTCATTGATGGCCTTTGACAAGGCTTTATCATCCTCACTGAGGGTTTTATCTCTCTCCCCTTCACTAATTTGGCGAAACACATTTTCACACAGGAGCAAGATTTAGAGCAGTGGTAAAAACAAAGACTTCTTTGTTCAAAGTCTTGGTCACCTGTTTACTCACATCTATTTTTTTCATACAAACTTAGCACATCCAGAAAAGTCTAGCCCATAAAGTATTAAGGGACATTTAAAGTGCCCAAAAGTTATTTCCGGAAAATATTTTCACTAAATGCAGCAGTTAAAAGAAAATTCAAAATGGGAGCTTTTTAAATAACAAGGTTTCTACTTTATTAAAATAATACCAAAATATACATTTAACATTCCGACCCCCACTATATGAATACAATGACGTCATATTTAACATCTTTACATGAAAGGAAAGTAATTCTTATTCTTTAAAGAATATCTCTCTCAAAATGGGAACTATGCATTGATATTTTCCCTCATTCCTCCCATTTTTCCAGTTTTCTACCTTCGACGATCACCTGTCACCATATATCTGTCCGCTTTCAGGAGGATTGGAGAGTCTGACCTTCTTCATGCTCATCTCTAACATAAAAGGGATTTGCAAAGGACAGTGGTCAGTCACCACAGGACAATTCACTTGCAGGATAACCGACCTATTGTACAGATGGTGCCAAGCAACTCCCGAGGTGACTGATGACACAAGACATTCACGCTTTCTTAAATTTACATTTCATCCTCTACATTAAGCCTCCATTAAGTCTTGACAAATACTGACAATACACTTGCCTTAAGTCAGCGTATTGGGCTATTTTATGTTTTATTAGGAGAAGTGCGAGAGATACAGCCTCCCTTTAAAACTTGGAATTTGCATTATTGTTCAACGAGTGAATATTATTTGAAATCAAGCCATAAAATTCTAAAACTGGAAAAATATTTGACCATAGTGGACAAACACAAATTCCAGGTTAAAGAGGAGTGAGAATTCGAAACTTATCGCTCATCTCGGAGTGTCCCTCCTTAGTGAACTGACTGGAGGATGTCTTCCCCTGCCTCCCAGAAGATGCAACACTTTGGCATCACTCTGTGCTCCCTTCAGCAGCCTGGTCAAGAACTGATAACATTCACCCAACTCAGGTAGTCAGGATTGAGTGACACCTAGTCTGATACTCACAAATGCAACCAATAGGCTGGCAAGGAAGATGCTGTAAACCTTCCCCAACCAACCAGTTAAGGACTAGCATGCCAACAATTTCTAAACCCCATTACTTTGAAGGTGGCTTTACAATAAAACCTTATCCCAAATAACAATTAAAAATACCAGTCGATAAGAAGGTTCAACTATTTTAGTACAAAAACATTAAAAACTAAAGATTAAGTAAAGGAATATAATTATTTTTTACAGCGACATATGTTCCAAAATTCTTTCACTTAAGCTTCCACAATATATGAATCCTGTGCTAAAACATACTCTGATAACAGGTGGAACAGTGGATTCAGTGTATAAACTGTAGTTTAAACAGATACACTACGTCCATTATATTCTCTAGCACTAGATGATGGTAGAGAAACAGAACAAAATGTAAAAATAAAAGATGCAGGATGGCAAAGAATGATTAGGATGTGGCATTAGCCGATTGGTAACTTACAAGATGGCCCTTCTATTTATTTTCTTCTGTTTTCGATCACCTCACCCTGCCCAAGAGGGCAGGCAAGCCATCTTCCAATCCCACTCTGTAACTATTATCAGGAGATATACAACGGCAGGATGGGGTTTGATTCTTCCCGCTGAATTTCCCTCCTTCCCTTCCCTCAAACCGTGATGAAGTGTTGGACATCTGCCCCACATCTCCGCACCATGACCCGACCGTGGCGATTCACCGTGCGGGCAATCGCAAACACAAGTCTGCAAGCTGCTACTGCTCGGCTCAGCTCGCTGGCGCTGCATTACTGAGCTCCCCACTCGTCTACTGCTCCTTAATGTTTCTCCTAGACCTCACCAGCAACACGTTATGAAGAAAAGGCATTTAAACACAGTAATTATTTCACACTGAGATAAAGATCGTGTAAGATTCGTCCCTCCAAAGAGAAAGTGTGAGATTTTTCCCTCATAACATTTTACATCAA
Source organism: Squalus acanthias (assembly GCA_030390025.1). NCBI lineage: Eukaryota > Metazoa > Chordata > Chondrichthyes > Squaliformes > Squalidae > Squalus > Squalus acanthias. The sequence continues at coordinate 116,073,933 of CM059434.1, forward strand.
TTCTCATGCATAAATACCGCTACAGAAACTACAGCAACAAGAATTAAGTTTGTGGTGTTCCATTATACAGTATTGAAGTTGATGAAGAAAAAGATGGAATTAGTCCAGTAATAACAGCATTTTCAATTGAAATTCCAGCACTCGGGAAAAGAGCCGGAATTGGCTTCTGCCAACTCTATGCAATAAGTCAATAGAGACGGGTAATGAAAAGATACTTATAGTTCATGGCAAAAATCCATCCCAACAAAACGCATCCAATATTTTAGTCACCAACTGAAAACAAAATGTTCAGTCATAATGATTACTGCAATTTATAAATGTCTCAACTGTGACGTACATGATGTCATGAGTGCAGTCCCGAGCAGAGTGATGTCGATAAAATCCATCAACAGCTTGTGGCTGCAGCTCCTTCACAAAGCGAGAGGTTTTTTTCTTCGTTAAGAGTTATATGTTGATAGGGCGATATGAAGTAAGGTGGGAGGAGGCGCGCGTGGAGCACGAATGGCCTGTTTCTGTGCTGTACATTCTGTGTAATGGAGTATTAGAGGTGACTGAAATTGCAGACCTAGAAGTCCCTGTCTCGGTTTTGATGTCTTTGAGCACATCATTTGGAAATGCAAGTCCTTTGTTATTGTAAGTATCTTGTTCGTGCTCCAAAAGAGTAAGAACAGTATCTAAAGGAGTCTTTGTCTTCTTAATAGAATTTAAAGCTGCAGGATTCAGGTTTCCCTCCTAACCATCAGCCTGCACGTGGTGTCTTCGATTCCGATTCTTCTTCAATTCCTGCATGTGCTTCCACTTTCCAGCTCCTCTGCTCTTCTGCCTCCGTTTCTCCCGATGCCACAGCTGCTCGCAATAGTCGTCCACTGTGAAGCTGGCACTGCTCAGCAGCTGCACGTAATCCTTGTACCTCAGCCGTGACTCCGAGGCAAAATCCCTGCTCTTCCCCTCCTCGTCCTCAGCCTTCTGTGCGCTCTCCATCTGCTCGTTCTCTATGACTTTCAAATTCAGTCTGATGATTGTGTGAGTAAATGTTTGCTCCTGAGCTTCGCAGTAGTAAAGGCCCGCATCTTTTCTCTGCACGCTACGAATCAGAAGACCATATTCTGTTTTGATGATCCTTTCATCAGTTTTTATCTATGAGATAAAAATTAAATAGAATACATATCATAGAATCATAGAATGATACAGCACAGAAGGAGGCCATTCGGCCCATCGTGCCTGTGCCAGCTCAACAACTTATAAATTGGCATAACAATCCAAAGCTCATATTCAACTATTCCGACATTTAAATAAATGATTCTTTATGTAAGATATTTAACCAACAAATACAAAAAAAATACACCATGGACCATTCATTGTGAAAAAGGGTAAGAGTTTAGGGTTCATTAAAGAAGTTAATGACAAAATATAATGATCATACACAAGGACAGGCAGACGGGATTCTAGTTTAACGTCCCATTCAAGAGAGGACGGAGTAGAACTTCTGTGGAGGTTTGCCTGATTGGCTGCTATAACTTCGGCAGGAGACTGGCAGAAACACCGGCCAAAAAAAGTTAAACTGTTTCCACCGGCGGGCGATTAGAATCATCATCGAATGGTTACAGCACAGAAAGAGGCCATTCAGCCCGTCCCAGGCTCTCTGCAAGAGCACTTCAGCTAGTCCCACTCCCCTGCCCTTTCCCCGTAGCCCTGCAATTTTTTTTCCTTCAGGTACTTATCCAATTCCCTTTTGAAAGCCATGACTTGCAAAAGACAAGGCTGAATCATTTGCAACCATCTTTAGCCAGAAGTGCCGAGTGGATGATCTATATCGGCCTACTCCCGAGGTCCCCACCATCACAGAAGCCATTCTTCAGCCAATTCGATTCACTCCACGTGATATCATAGAATCATAGAAGATAGGAGCAGGAGTAGGCCATTCTGCCCCTCTAGCCTGCTCCGCCATTCAATTCGATCATGGCTGATCATCCAAATTCAGTACCCTGTGCCCTGCTTTCTCCCCATATCACTTGATCCCTTTAGCCTTAAGAAATATATCAAGAAACAGCTGAGCGCACTGGATACAGCAAAGGCTATGGGCCCCGACAACATCCCGGCTATCGTGCTGAAGACGTGTGCTCCAGAACTAGCCGCACCTCTAGCCAAGCTGTTCCAGTACAGCTATAACACTGGCATCTATCCGACAATGTGGAAAACTGCCCAGGTATGTCCTGTCCACAAAAAGCAGGGCAAATCCAACCCTCCAATTACTGCCCCATCAGTCTACTCTCAATCATCAGCAAAGTGATGGAAGGTGTCATCGACAGTGCTATCAAGCGGCACTTACTCACCAATAACCTGCTAACTGATGCCCAGTTTGGGTTTGCCAAGACCACTCAGCTCCTGATCTCATTACAGCCTTGGTCCAAACATGGACAAAGAAGCTGAATTCCAGAGGTGAGGTGAGCGTGACTGCCCTTGATATCAAGGCAGCATTTGACCGAGTGTAGCATCAAGGAGCCCTAGTAAAACTGAAGTCAATGGGAATCGGGGAAAACGTTCCACTGGCCACAGTCATACCTAGCACAAAGGAAGATGGTTGTGGTGGTTGAAGGTCAATCATCACAGCCCCAGGACATCGCTGCAGGAGTTCCTCAGGGCAGTGTCCTAGGCCCAACCATCTTCAGCTGCTTCATCAATGACCTTTCCTCCAACATAAGGTCAGAAATGGGGATGTTCGCTGATGACTGCAGTGTTCAGCGCCATTCGCAACTCCACAGATAATGAAGCAGTCCATGCCCGCATGCAACAAGACCTGGACGATGTTCAGGCTTGGGCTAATAAGTGGCAGGTAACATTCGCGCCACAGAAGTGCCAGGCAATGACTATCTCCAACAAGCAAGAGTCTAACCACCTCCCCTTGACATTCAATGGCATTACCATCGCCAAATTCCCCACTATCAACATCCTGGGGGGTCACCATTGACCAGAAACTTAACTGGACCAGCCACATAAATACTGTGGCTACAAGAGCAGGTCAGAGGCTGGGTATTCTGCGGCGAGTGTCTCACCTCCTGACTCCCCAAAACTTTTCCAACATCTACAAGGCACAAGTCAGGAGTTTGATGGAATATTCTCCACTTGCCTGGATGAGTGCAGCTTCAACAACACTCAAGAAGCTCGACACTATCTAGGACAAAGCAGCCCACTTGATTGGCACCCCATCCACCACCTTAAACATTCACTCCCTCCACCACCGGCGTACCGTGGCTGCAGTGTGTACCATCTACAAGATGCACTGCAGCAACTCGCCAAGGCTTCTTCGGCAGCACCTCCCAAACCTGCGACCTCTTCCATCTAGAAGGACAAGGGCAGCAGGCGCATGGGAACACCACCACTTCCAAGTTCCCCTCCAAGTCACACACCATCCTGACTTAGAAGTATATCACCGATCCTTCATCGTCGCTGGGTCAAAATCCTGGAACTCCCTACCTAACAGCACTGCGAGAGTATCATCACCACACAGACTGCAGCGGTTCAAGAAGGCGGCTCACCACCACCTACTCAAGGGCAACTAGGGATGGGCAATAAATGCTGGCATTGCCAGCGACGCCCTGATCCCATAAACGAATAAAAAAAAATGATTGAATCTGTCTCCACCACCCTCTCAGGCAGTGCATTCCAGATCCTAACCACTCGCTATGCAAAAAAGTTTTTCCTCATGTCGCTTTTGGTTCTTTTGCCAATCACCTTAAATCTGTGTCCTCTGGTTCTCGACCCTTCCGTCAATGGGAACAGTTTCTCTCTATCTACTCTATCCAGACCCCTCATGATTTTGAACACCTCTATCAAATCTCCTCTCAACCTTCTTTGCTCCAAGGAGAACAATCCCAGCTTCTCCAGTCTATCCACGTAACTGAAGTCCCTCATCCCTGGAACCATTGGGAGAACCCCTGCGGAAATTCCAGGCGGACATCGTTGACCCTTCCCTTCTCTCTCCATCCTGGGATCTTAGAGCAGCCCAGTGGTTCAGACAACACTAAAAACAACTGCAATTTCTACAGCAACTTTAACATTAAAAATATGTCTAAAGGTGCTTCAGAAATAGACGTATGGAAAACAGACAGTGCAACAAGTCAATACTTGTCTCCCAATCAGGCGGCTGAGACTTCAAGCCCCTAGCCGGAGGATCACCGAAGCCTTTGGTTGGAGCTCTCTGAAGCAATTAGAATTTGAATAATGGCCTCCCCTGGCCTATTGATATGATGCTAACCAATCACAAAGCAGCACTGAAAGAAACCGTGAGGAAATTGATGAGCGATTCTGTTCCAGTGTTGAAAAGGTGCAAGGTGATAAAAGTGGAGATAGGATCAGAGTTTCAGATTCACAAATACCCAATGTTGGAGTTCTGAAGGAGACGCCCCAAAAAATGACACTGGCCTGGAAATTTCCGGGCCCCGATGGAACAGTACAAGTGTGGCGGGGACAGACTCAAACCCACCGAAACTGCAGCAAGCTGGCACCGTCAGAAATCCCTGGGTCAGTTAATTTAAATAATGACAGGACAAGGGCGAGACTCCTGCCAGCAATGAGCCAGGTGTGCCAGGGAGCTCCGAAAATCCAGGACTGGGGTAGAGCAAGGAACAGGCTCACCTAATTAAAGAACTGCATGCAGTTAAAGAACAGGATCTTGGAAGAGAGGCTAAAATGGTTGTGCCGACATCTAGCATTTACCGGCAGCTGTGAGCTTTAATTCATGTCTACAGGATTTGAGTCCTCATCGAAGAGTAGGATATCAGTGTTGGGGAATAGAACATTTTTCCCAGAAGGTTGTGGGTTCAAGTCTCACTGCAGAGACTTGAGCACATAATCTAGGCCAACACTCCAGTGCAGTACTGAGGGAGCGCCGCACTGTCGGAGGGGCAGCACTGAGGGAGCGCTGCACTGTCGGAGGGGCAGTACTGAGGGAGCACCGCACTGTCGGAGGGGCAGTACTGAGGGAGCACCGCACTGTCGGAGGGGCAGTACTGAGGGAGCGCCGCACTGTCGGAGGGGCAGTACTGAGGGAGCGCCGCACTTTCGGAGGGGCAGTACTGAAGGAGCGCCCCAATGTCGGAGGGGCAGTACTGAGGGAGCGCCCCAATGTCGGAGGGGCAGTACTGAGGGAGCGCCGCGCTGTCGGAGGGGCAGTACTGAGGGAGCGCTGCGCTGTCGGAGGGGCAGTACTGAGGGAGCGCCGCGCTGTCGGAGGGGCAGTACTGAGGGAGCGCCGCGCTGTCGGAGGGGCAGCACTGAGGGAGCGCCACGCTGTCGGAGGGGCAGTACTGAGGGAGCGCCGCACTGTCGGAGGGGTAGTACTGAGGGAACGGCGCACTGTCGCAGGGGCAGTACTGAGGGAGCGCATGCACTGTCAGAGGGGCAGTACTGAGGGAGGGCATGCACTGTCAGAGGGGCAGTACTGAGGGAGGGCCGCACTGTCAGAGGGGCAGTATTGAGGGAGCGCTGCACTTTTGGAGGTGCCATCTTTCGGATGAGACGTTAAACTGAGGCCCCGTCTGCCCTCTCAGGTGGATGTAAAAGATCCCACGGCACTTTTTGAAGAAGAGAGGGAGAGTTGCCCAGTGTCCTAACCAACATTATCCCTCAACCAACACTACTAAAAACAGATTATCTTGTCATGTATCTCATTGCTTTTTGTGGGATCTTACTGTACACAAATTGTCCGCCATGTTTCCCTACATTACAACAACAACTACACTTTAATAGTACTTCATTGGCTGTGAAGCATTTTGAGAAGTCCTGAGGTCGTGAAAGGTCCCATAGAAATGCAAGTTTGTTCATTCGTATCGGGCCAAACATTCTCAGTTCAATGTTTTAACTCAAATCTGAGGACAGAGCTGCCCTTCGCACTAGTGTGGGACATTTCACTTTCCACACCAGCCACTTTTGTGATCGCTGAACTAGATTGCCAAATTATGGGCAGTTTCGTGCAACGAGCTTGCTTCCACTTGGAACTAGATCAAAACTGGCCAAAATCATTTCATTTAGACCCTTTCTAGCCACGTCACCGAGGGGACGGGAGAGCTGAATTTTCAAAGCTTAGTCCCAGAGTTGAACAGACGATATTCTGGCCCACTGCACCGCCTGCTCTCACATAAATTCAGTGAAATTACCACAAGAATGAGCTGAGTCTGTTTAGTTTATTAAATTAGTATTTAATGTGATTTCCTACAATCGTGGAAAGCTCAATTGCTAATGTTCCATCCTGTTATTGTGTGTGGGACCAGCATCTGTGATATTACACAATCCATCAAACACAGTTTGTATTGGGCTGCCCTTCTGATCATTCTGCATTCTCAGCACACAATTATTGTCGAAGTGATTAATTAAAAGCAAACATTTATTCAAATGTCAACTCTCCATTTACGTTTTCCAACTCTAACATTATTAATATTGGAGTAATTGCACACCCGGGATCCATTCAAGACAGCAAATATATGTAAAAGGAACCAAGAAACATAAATCAATTTCTTAAAGGAAATCAGTGGCAAGTTACCTTTGTGTATTTGACAGAGCTCCAAATTCTGAACCCATTGTAATGTTCTGGTGTTTTATTTATACACTGCATTTTAATTCTTCCACTAGAGGAAAATAATTATTGAAAACATATGCTTTGAATGCATAGATACTGAGTAGTGTAGAGGAACAGAGGGACCTTGGAGTGCATGTCCATAGATCCCTGAAGGTCACAGGACAGATATTACACAGGATTACATCAGATATACGGCACAGAAACAGGCCATTCGGCCCAACCAGTCCATGCCGGTGTTTATGCTCCACTCGAGCCTCCTCCCGTCTTTCCTCATCTAAATCTATCAGCGTAACCCTCTATTCCCTTTTCCCTCAGATGCTTGTCCAGCCTCCCCTTAAATGCATCGATACTATTCGCTTCAACCACTCCCTGTGGTAGCGAGTTCCACATTCTCACCACTCTCTGAGTAAAGAAGTTTCTTCTGAATTCCCTATTTGATTTCTTGCTGACAATCTTATATTGATGGCCTCTAGTTTTTGGTAGATAAAGTGGTTAAGAAGGCAGACGGAATACTTTCCTTTATTAGCCGAGGCACAGAATATAAGAGCAGGGAGGTTTTGCTTGAAATGTATAAATCACTAGTTAGGCTACAGCTAGAATACTGCGTACAGTTCTGGTCACCACATTACAGGAAGGATGTGATTGCACGAGAGAAGGTTCAGAGGAGATTTACGAGGATGTTGCCAGGACTGGAGAATTTTAGCTATGAGGAAAGATTGGATAGGGTGGGGTTGTTTTCTTTGGAACAGAGGAGGCTGAGGAGAGACTTGATTGAGGTGTATAAAATTATGAGGGGCCTAGATAGAGTGGATAGGAAGGACCTATTTCCCTTAGCAGAGAGATCAATAACCAGGGGGCATAGATTTAAAGTAATTGGTCGAAGGATTAGAGGAGAGTTGAGGAGAACGTTTTTCACCCAGAGGGTGGTGGGGGTCTGGAACTCACTGCCTGAAAGAGTGGTAGAGGCAGAGACCCTCATCGCATTTAAAAAGTACTTGGATATGCACTTGAAGTGCCGTAACCTACAGGGCTACGGACCAAGAGCTGGAAAGTGGGATTAGGCTGGGATTGCTCTTTTTCGGCCGGCACAGACACGATGGGACAAATGGCCTCCTTCTGTGCCATAAATTTCTATGATTCTATAAATGGTTATTTTAATTTTGAAAAATGTATTTAAACTCTAATGTGTAAGATGTTCGTCCTTTGACGACCCATGTATAAAATATATTTTATAATAGTGATTGAAAGTATTTTGCAGCCTCAATATCAATGTTCGGAACATCAGATCGCTGGAGTTATTATTAGCCAGGGTCACTGCACAATTATGGCAGCATTCTTTTTTTTATTTGTTCATGGGATGTGGGCGTCACTGGCAAGGCCAGCATTTATTGCCCATCCCTAGTTGCCCTTGAGAAGGTGGTGGTGAGCCACTTACTTGAACCGCTGCAGTCCGTGTGGTGAAGGTACTCCCACAGTGCTGTTATGGAGGGAGTTCCAGGATTTTGACCTCCATTTTGGCGATATACCTCCAAGTCAGGATGGTACGTGACTTGGAGGGGAACCTGGAGGTGGTGGTGTTCCCATGCACCTGCTGCCTTGTCCTTCTAGGTGGTTGAGGTTGCGGGTTTGGGAGGTGCTGCCGAAGAAGCCTTGGCGAGTTGCTGCAGTGCATCTTGTAGATGGTACACACTGCAGCCACGGTACGCCGGTGGTGGAGGGAGTGAATGTTTAAGGTGGTGGATGGGGTGCCAATCAAGCGGGCTGCTTTGTCCTGGATGGTGTCGAGCTTCTTGAGTGTTTTTGGAGCTGCACTCATCCAGGCTTGTGGAGAGTATTCCATCAAACTTGTGCCTTGTAGATGGTGGAAAGGCTTTGGGGAGTCAGGAGGTGAGACACTTACCGCAAATTACCCAGCCTCTGACTCATGCAGTGAATTCCTGGGGCTGAGATGATTGACCTCCAACCACCACAACCATCTTCCTTTCTGCTAGGTATGACTCCAGCCAGTGGAGAGATTTCCGCCCGATTCCCATTGACTTCTGTTTTACTAGGGCTCCTTGATGCCAGACTCGGTCAAATGCTGCCTTGATGTCAAGGGCAGTCACTCTCAACTCACCTCTGGAATTCAGCTTCTTTGTCCATGTTTGGACCAAGGCTGTAATGAGGTCTGGAGCCAAGTGGTCCTGGCAGAATCCAAACTGGGCATCAGTGAGCAGGTTCACAGAATCACAGAATCACAGTGCAGATAGAGGCCATTTCGGCCCATCGAGCCTGCACCGACACATATCCCACCCTATCCCCGTAACCCCACGTATTTAATCCCCCTAACACTAAGGGTCAATTTATCATAGCCAAATCAACCTAACCCGCACATCTTTGGACTGTGGGAGGAAACCGGAGCACCTGGAGGAAACCCACGCAAACACGGGGAGAATGTGCAAACTCCACACAGACAGTCACCCGAGGCTGGATTCGAACCCGGGTCCCTGGCGCTGTGAGGCAACAGTGCTAACCACTATGCCACCGTGTTGCCCTCCTTATTGCCCTCCTTATTGCTAAGTAAGTGCTGCTTGATAGCACTGTCGATGACACCTTCCATCACTTTGCTGATGATTGAGAGTAGACTGATGGAACGGTAATTGGCCGGATTGGATTTGTCCTGCTTTTTGAGGACAGGACATACCTGGGCAGTTTTCCACATTGTCGGATAGATGCCTGTGTTGTAGCTGTACTGGAACAGCTCGGCTAGAGGCGCAGCTAGTTCTGGAGCACAAGTCTTCAGCACGACAGCTGGGATGTTGTCAGGCCCACAGCCTTTGCTGTATCCAATGCGCTCAGCTGTTTCTTGATATTGAATTGGCTGAAGACTGGCTTCTGTGATGGTGGAGACCTCAGGAGGAGTCCGATATGGATCATCCACTTGGCACTTCTGGCTGAAAATGGTTGCAAATGCTTCAGCTTTGTCTTTTGCACTCACGTGCTAGGCTCCACCATCATTGAGGATGGGGATATTCATGGAGCTTCCTCCTCCCATTAGTTGTTTAATGGTCCACCACCATTCACGACTGGATGTGGCAGGACTGCAGAGCTTTGATCTGATCCATTGATTGTGGGATCGCTTAGCTCCATCTATAGCATGCTGCTTCTGCTTTTTAGCATGCATGTAGTCCTGTGTTGCAGCTTCCCCAGGTTGGCACTGCATTTTTAGGTATGCCTGGTGCTGCTACTGGCATGCTCTTCCACACTCCTAATTGAACCAGGGCTGGTCCCCTGGCTTGATGGTAATGGTAGAGTGAGGGAAATGCCAGGCCATGAGGTTAAAGATTGTGGTGGAATACAATTCTGCTGCTGCTGATGGCCCACAGCGCCTCATGGATGCCCAGTTTTGAGCTGCTAGATTTGTTCTGAATCTATCCCATTTAGCATGGTGGTAGTGCCACACAACACGATGGAGAGTGTCCTCAGTGTGAAGACGGGACTTCGTCTCCACAATGACTGTGCAGTGGTCACTGCTACCAATACTGTCATGGACAGATGCATCTGCAACAGATAGATTGGTGAGGATGAGGTCAAGTAGGTTTTTCCCCTTGTGTTGGTTCTCTCACCACCTGTCGCAGGCCCAGACTGGCAGCTATGTCCTTCAGGACTCAGCCTGCTCGGTCAATAGTGGTGCTACCGAGCCACTCTTGGTGATGGACATTGAAGTCCCCCACCCAGAGTACATTCTGTGCACTTGAAACTCTGAGTGCTTCTTCCAAATGGTGTTCAACATGGAGGAGTACTGATTCATCAGCTGAGGGAGGTCGGTAGGTGGTAATCAGCAGGAGGTTTCCTTGCCCATGCTTGACCTGAAGTCATGAGACTTCATGGGGTCTGGAGTCAATGTTGAGGACTCCCAGGGCCACTCCTTCCCGACTGTATACCACTGTGCCACCACCTCTGGTGGGCCTGTCCTGCCGGTGGGACAGGACATACCCAGGGATGGTGATGGAGGAGTTTGGGACATTGGCTGAAAGGTATGATTCTGTGAGTATGACTATGTCAGGCTGTTGCTCGACTAGTCTGTGGGACAGCTCTCCCAATTTTGGCACAAGTCCCCAGAGGAGGACTTTGCAGTGTCTACTGGGCTGGGTGTGCCATTGTCGTGTCCGTAGCCGATGCAGAGGTCGATGCCGGGTGGTCCGTCCTGTATTATTCTTATTATTTTTCATATCTATTCCACTTAATATCTTATTGTGGAGTTATCCACAGAAAATTATGCTCCAACAGAAATTGTCCTGTTCTCTTTGTGCTACTCCCAGCTCTTGCCTAAGCTACTGCTGCTCTTCCGGGGCATTGCACACTGTGAGCAGGAATGAACATGGGAACAGGAGGAGGCCATTCAGCCCCTCGAGCCTGCTCCGCCATTCAATGAGATCATGGCTGAGCAGCGACCTGACTCCATCTACCCGCCTTTGGCCCACATCCCTTCATACCTTTGGTTAACAGAAAGTTATCAATCTCCGATTTAAATTAACAGTTGATCTAGCATCAATTGCCGTTTGTGGAAGAGAGTTCCAAACTTCTACCTCCCTTTGTGTGTAGAAGTGTTTCCTAACTTCACTCCTGAAAGGTCTGGCTCTAATTTTTAGACTATGCCCCCTAGTCCTAGAATCCCCAACCAGCGGAAATAGTTTCTCTCTATCTACCCTATCTGTTCCCCTTAATATCTTGAAATCTTCGACCAGATCACCCCATAACCTTCTAAATTCTCGGGAATACAACCCTAATTTGTGTAATCTCTCCTCGTAATTTAGCCCTTGCCTCCTGCCGCAAACAATGGTGAGCTCAGGCGTTCGTGGCCACAGCTTGTAGCAGAGTCTGATCTTCCCGGAGCAGCTTGCAGCGGTTTGATTCCCCCAGAACAGTCCCAGGAAACTGGCTTTGCGAGCTGACAGGAGGTTGAGGTCGGGAGGCGGGGGTGGGAGAGTGCCATTGTGAATAAGCGGGGTCGGAAGGGTGGAAAAAGAGTGACTCTGTGAATAGGGGAGAGCGGGGGACTACTAAACCATTTTGAAACAATTCGCATTCAATAAAACCATCAGTTTTAACCCACAATTCCTCTGCAAGAAAGGAAGGAAAATCCAGGCAATTCCTGCCAGAATCTCTTACAACTCTCCCGTGTCCATAGTTACAGAATAAGCCTGCATTTGATTAATTAAGAGTAAGAATAAATAATTATAATGAGTAAAACACAGATGTGTTTCATAAACTACAAAACCCAGATTTCTCATTCACACAAGATGACGGGAATGCTGAATAATAAGTAACTTTCTCTGTCTGAGACGGAAGCTGGCTATTGGGGGCATTAACTCACACTAAAGGACAAGCATGAAGTATTGTGAACCATATGATAACACACTGAAGGCAAAAGATACAGCGTGATGGCACCAGGTCAATGCCTCGTGCCCCTTTCTAATGGTCTGTTTGGAGAGTTCCTTCAATACAAATTAATCATCATGTCATTGCCCCCTCGCCACGGCTAAAACAATTCAGCTGTCTGGTGTGAACACAGCGGCATCAAAGCATACTTCACTCCCACAATCAGCATGTGAAGGACTTAATGGATGGAACATTTAACAGAAGCTGACAGTGCGCGATCCATTTATGTAAACACTCTCATTGGCTTCAGCTCAAAGAGACAACGTCTAAAACAGTTACCACAGTAGATTTTCCAAATTCCAGCCCAATCTAGTATGGTCAGCTCTTGACTTTAGAACTTTTTATTACTGAAAGTGCCCATTCAAGATGCAATTAGCCAAAGGGTCGAAGCATATAAAGCTGTATTAGATACAGATACACAACGCTGTGAATCATATGTCTGCTGTACGATGTGGTTGCCCACAAGTGGTGTCACTGATCTGCCTATAATGTAAAGCAGAACCGTACCTATTCAAAAAAGACTTGCGTTTAAACAGCGCCTTTCACGACCACCGGACGTCCCGAAGTGCTTTACAGCCAATGAAGTACTATTGAAGTGTAGTCACTGTTGTAATGTGGGAAATGCGGCAGCCAATTTGCACACAGCAAGCTCCCACAAATAACAACGTGATAATGACCAGATAATCTGTTTTAGTGATGTTGATTGAGGCATAAATATTGGCCCCAGGACACTGGGGATAACTCCCCTACTCATCTTCGAAATAGTGCCATGGGATCTTTTACGTCTACCTGAGAGAGCAGACGGGGCCTCGGTTTAATGTCTCATCCAAAAGACGGCATCTCCGACAGTGCAGCACTCCCTCAGCACTGCACTAGAGTATCAGCCTAGATTATGTGCTCAAGTCTCTGGAGTGGGACTTGAACCCACAACCTTGTGACTCAGTACCGATAATTTGTACCGATTATGAAGAATACATGAATATTTTTGCCCCCCAACAAATTACTGTGAAACACATCTTAATTGTCACCTAAACAGAGATACCATGGCCCCGATATTTACTGAGGTGCAGGTTCAGAACTTTAACTGCAACACATGTTTTAATATTTCTCTCCAGGTTTCCTGCCTGACAGCCAGCCTGATTGACAGGAAGTTTGTCTGTCAGGCGGGAAATCTTGTGGCACCAGGCCGCAGCCGCGGAGCATGTCAGACTAATAGTGGTGGGGGGTAGAGGGGAGATCACGGGCGGATGGCGAGATTGCGGGGGGGGGGGGGGGGAGGGGAGATCACGGGGGGGAGATCGCGGGGGGGGAAGGGGGAGATCGCGGGGGGGGGGGAAGGGGGAGATCGCGGGCGGGGGGGGAAGGGGGAGATCGCGGGGGGGGGGAAGGGGGAGATCGCGGGGGGGGGACGGGGGAGATCGCGGGGGGGCGACGGGGGAGATCGTGGGGGGGCGACAGGGGAGATCGCGGGGGGCGACAGGGGAGATCGCGGGGGGGCGACAGGGGAGATCGCGGGGGGGTGACAGGGGAGATCGCGGGGGGGCGACAGGGGAGATCGCGGGGGGGGCGACAGGGGAGATTGCGGGGGGGCGACAGGGGAGATTGCGGGGGGGGGTAGGGGAGATCGGGGTTTGGAGAGCGTGGAGATGGGAAGTTGGGAAGATCACGGTGGCGGGGGTTTACTGGGTAGCTTGTTGGGCCTGGAGGAAACACTCCTGCTCCTCCTGGCCCACAAGCAGTGCTGTAAAGACACTTACCTCATGGATCCAGCCCTTCTCACATCCTTTTATTTTTTTCTATTCATTCAGGGGATGTGGGCGTCATTGGCATTGCCCATCCCTAATTGCCCTTGAGAAAGTGGTGGTGAGCCGCCTTCTTGAACTGCTGTAGTCTGTGTGGTGAAGGTACTCCCACAGTGCTGTTAGGGAGGGAGTTTCAGGATTTTGACCCAGCGACGATGAAGGAACGGCCGATATATTTCCAAGTCAGGATGGTGTGTGACTTGGAGGAGAACTTGGAGGTGATGGTGTTCCCATGCGCCTGCTGCCCTTGTCCTTCTAGGTGAAGAGGTCGCGGGTTTGGGAGGTGCTGCCGAAGAAGCCTTGGCGAGTTGCTGCAGTGCATCTTATAGATGGTACACACTGCAGCCACGCTACGCCGGTGGTGGAGGGAGTGAATGTTTAAGGTGGTGGATGGGGTGCCAATCAAGTGGGCTGCTTTGTCCTGGATGGTGTCGAGCTTCTTGAGTGTTGTTGGAGCTGCACTCATCCAGGCAAGTGGAGAGTATTCCATCACACTCCTTACTTGTGCTTTGTAGATGGTGGAAAGGCTTTGGGGAGTCAGGAGGTGAGACACTCGCCGCAGAATACCCAGCCTCTGACCTGCTCTTGTAGCCACAGTATTTATGTGGCTGGTCCAGTTAAGTTTCTGGTCAATGGTGAACCCTAGGATGTTGATGGTGGGGGATTCGGCGATGGTAATGCCGTTGAATGTTAAGGGGCGGTGGGTAGACTCTCGCTTGTTGGAGATAGTCATTGCCTGCACTTGTGTGGCGCGAATGTTACCTGCCACTTATCAGCCCAAGCCTGAAAGTCGTCCAGGTCTTGTTGCATTCGGCCATGGACTGCTTTTACCTACCGGATTTCCCGAGGCCAGGGAAACCCAACCGAATAGTTAAAATTTCGACCAACCCGTTCCATTGGTCAGTTATGAGTGGCAGAGAGCGCAAGATGTATCTGCAGCCAAATAAAGGCTGCTTAGTCCCCGGTGTGTTGCGGGCTGTCAAAGGACTCTGCATTTCATCCCACAGCATATCGCCATCCTGCCTGCCCCTCGTCCCATCTCTGTTAAAACCAGAAGCGGGAAGGTTTGAGGTGTGTTGGGTTCAAGTTTGAAATTTTTAACATTTTAACTTCCTATCCAACCCAAACTCACCTGTTTTGGGGGTTTAAAGTTAGCCCCATATGTCTCTAGTAGCCAACTGATTCAGTATCAACAACAAATGAGCAATTCAAGCTCAATGGAATCAGTGGAAGTGAGCATTGGGCAGTTTCTATAACTGGAATTCAGTAACAAAAACTTGTAATTATATAACGCCTTTAACATAGTAAAGCGTCCCAAGGTGCTTCACGGGAGCATTAACAGACAAGAATTGACACCGAGCCACATAAAGAGATTTTAGAGCAGGTGACCAAAAGCTTGGTCAAAGAGGTAGGTTTTAAGGAGCGTCTTAAAGGAAGAAAGAGAGGTAGAGAGGCGGAGAGGCGTAGGGAGGGAATTCCAGAGCTTAGAGCCTAGGCAGCTGAAGGCACGGCCGCCAATGGTGGAGCGATTAAAATCGGGGATGTTCAAGGGGCCAGACCCACAACACCTGCTGTGAGACGCTCTTACTGTGTGAAGGCCAGGTAAAATATCCCGTGGGACTCACAGTTCCACAGGCAGTCAGAGGCAAGTTCAATCCTGTCTAAGCTCAAAGCAAAAAAAGACAAATCACTGAAAACATGCATTCCCTGTTACAGTAAGGTGGTGTTCAAACGTCCAGCAGTATTCCGGCTCCAAACTACCTCACTTGCACCAGTTTCAGCTGATGCTGGCAACAAGCGTACTTCATATTTCCTATTTTAACTTAGCCCTTGTGCATTGTGAGCGTAACTTCCAGTAATCGAGTGCCACTGGCCCCATGTAAATATATCCAAATCAGCAGCACAGGGTCTCGGCAGGTGAATCAGAGGAAAGGCCAAATCACCAGCTCGAATTTGAATGGATGTTTTTTAGGGCGGAGAGCTTTCACCGCAATATCCAAGGCACAAAAACCGTTTGCCCCGATGTTAGACCCCAAATATGATGCAGGATTTTCGAGAGCACAGTGACTGCCAGAGCTGTCGAACCCTAGATCTGAGGATAAGAATTTTAAACATGAACTATTGCCTCATGCAGAAACTAAATATGGCTAAAAGCAGCAAACCTCGTCACAGGGGTTATGAGGGATGGCCAAGTGGTTTCAATTCATTCTTCTATCCTCCCTTTTATCCTTTCTCTTTTCTATTCTTTTTCTCTCTTCTGTTTTACCTTTCTTTTTCTCTCCCTCTTTTACTGTATTTCTCCTTTTCTGTCTTTTCTGTTTTCTGGATGAGCAAAAATTTTCTCCAATTAAATATTGGGAAGACCAAAGCCATTGTTTTCGGTCCCCGCCACAAACTCAGTTCCCTACCCACTGACTCCATCCCTCTCCGTAACACCTGTCTGAGGCTGAACCACACTGTTCGCAACCTTGGTGTCATATTTGACCCTGAAATGAGCTTCCGACCGCATATCCGCAGCATAACAAAGACCGCCTATTGCCACCTCCGTAACATCGCCCGTCTCCGCCCATGCCTCAGCTCATCTGCTGCTGAAACCCTCATCCATGCCTTTGTTACCGTTAGACTTGACTATTCCAACGCACTCTTGGCCTGGCCTCCCACATTCCACCCTACGTAAACTTGAGGTCATCCAAAACTCGGCTGCCCTTGTCCTAACTCGCACCAAGTCCCGTTCACCCATCACCCCTGTGCTCGCTAACCTACATTGGCTCCCTGTTAAGCAGCACCTCGATTTCAAATTCTCATCCTTGTTTTCAAATCCCTCCATGGCCTCACCCCTCCCTATCTCTGCAATCTCCTCCAGCCCCACAACACCGCTCCCACCCCCACCCCACCCCCACCGAGATCTCTGCGCTCCTCTAATTCTGCCCTCTTGAGCATCCCTGATTATAATCGCTCAACCATCGGTGGCCGTGCCTTCTGTCGCCTCGGCCCTAAGCTCTGGAATTCCCTGCCTAAACCTCTCCGCCTCTCTACCTCTCTCTCCTCCTTTAAGACGCTCCTTAAAACCTACCTCTTTGACCAAGCTTTTGGTCACCTGCCCTAATTTATCCTTATGTGGAGCGGTGTCAAATTTTTTGTCTTAATCCTGTGCAGCGCCGTGGGACGTTTTACTACTTTAAAGGCGCTATATAAATACAAGTTGTTGTACGGGGTGCCTGGCTGTGGAATGCAGGAGTGTTTCTGCCCGCACAATGTGACTCGTTAATGGGTGCCTGTTAATTGGCGCATCAACTATTCAAACAGATAAACAAAATAATAAGTTTTAAAAATTAAAGGTGCCTGGGGAAACAAATGACAGCACATAAGTCACCCAATGAGAATAGATTCAAGCAGGTGTTGACATCGGGTCAACAAAACCAGGAGTCATTCTAACCTCAGCCAGGACACTGAAACAATCTGTTGAACTCTAAGCACATGCCATTTCCTTCTCGGCTGTGTAATTAAACACAGGCTGGAACGCAATGTCATTCCTTCAAAGCATCATTCAATAACACAGGCTTCAACAATTAGTCTTTGCATAATTTACCAACAGAAACCGTCTCCAAAGCAACTCTTGAGTGTTGCAAAGAGAAAGATACGTTTGAGAAGTCCGTGAAAATAACACAAAGAGAAAAGTAGATGTTTGCTTTGTGTGTCATTGCCGCAAAGGGTTCAAAAGGTTCCTGAGGTGGAAATGAGGGTAAACAAAACAAATTGTGGTTGGAGGGTTGGGGGGGGTGTGCGGGGCGGGAGGTTGAGGATTCTTTTCTGTGAATATTTAAAGCTTAAAAAATAAGTCTTTGTCCCAGGGCAATTCAAAATATTAAGCCTGTAATTAAACAATCCTGCTGTGTTCAGGATGCCACTTAACACTGTAAATAGCTGAATCCCAAGCATGTGTGAGCAAGAGCAATCCCTGTTAGTTTTACGCTCCGCGGGGGACCGTCGTCCCACTGGGCTGCCAGCTGGCCCTCCGACAAGCTTTATTTCACAAGAGATCCTGCCCATTCCCAAGAGTCCGTTTGATGGGAAACAGTGTGCGAACCTCAGACGTAAAGGTAAAGGGCAAACAATATCCTGCGAAGCCAATTGCTTCCAGTGGTGTTTTCTATTTTTCCTTTCCTCCGTTCCTTCCTTTCGGAAGCATTAATGGGTCCCAGCGGCCACATTACATTTAAACACGATCATTAGCATAGGTCCCCTTTTATTGTCACAACATTTGCAATTGTAATGCAAATATTTAGACCTTCAGTAGACTTCAATAAGGCTATGTCTTTAAGCTGGGTAAAGTAACATACGTTTATTAAAATTGTAAATGACCCCTTTTATGTTATTATAAATATTTGGTGAACTGTGTTTCTTAAGGTGAGTATTGTCAGTTCTGGGAAATGAAACATTTTTCTACTTTTTCACGTGAAAAACTTTTTCTTTCGGATGAGACGTTAAACCGAGGCCCCATCTGCTCTCTCAGGTGGACGTAAAAGATCCCACGTCACTATTTCGAAGAAGAGCAGGGGAGTTATCCCCGGTGTTCTGGGGCCAATATTTATCCCTCAATCAACATCACTAAAACAGATTATCTGGTCATTATCACATTGCTGTTTGTGGGAGCTTGCTGTGCACAAATTGGCTGCTGCGTTTCCTACATTACAACAGTGACTACACTCCAAAAGTACTTCATTGGCTGTAAAGCGCTTTGGGTCGTCCTGTTGTTGTGAAAGGCGCTATATAAATGTAAGTCTTTCTTTTTTCTTTTTGCCTCTAGGTCAGGTCTGGTAGAACAGAGAAACTCTCCTCCCTCCTTTGCCCCAAAGGGCCCGTTTCCCAGATTAGTCATCCTCATGATCTCTGAGTGAAATTAGCAATTTGGTGCCAAATTACAAAGAGTTTTACACTGTAGACAAATTGTTATTGTGAAATCAGTTCAGACTGCCCTAACTAGCTTCACTCCAGATAGCACTGAGAGCAAGTACACTTTTCACCCCATTTATCTAACCTGAATCCGTGAGGTGAATGGGTAGTATTCTAACCCATTGCAAGCCCAGTTCTCCTTCGATTCTATCGTGTTGAGGATCATAGTGTGGCCATGCCATGGCATTCGGGGTTTAGCCGTATTATAGTTTGACACTTTGTATTATTTTGGGGCGGGGGGGAATTTGTGCTGATCAAAGTGAAGAATGTTACGTGCTGGAGGATGAAACATTTTGGGTGCTCACTGTTAGTGTTGAAGACTTCTAGGTCAGATACATGGCGCTCTATTCCTGCTCAACAACGTGCCTTAACCCTAATATCAAAAGAACATCCCTTACTGCAACAATGTCGGAATTCTATTTCCCATTAAATAAATCACCAGAAAATGAGGTGGGATGGGTGGGGGGGGGGGGGGGGGGAGAAAGAGGGGGTTCCGCAAATTGTCTGCACTGACCTCCCCAATCCAGTGCTCAGATCCACACTCCCACCAACCCAAGCTCTGCACTGGAAGCACGGCCTCACAAAATGTACCCCCGCGTCTCTCAGCAGGGCTGTCTTCACATCATGCTTTTAATATACCCATACGGTGATGGGTGGGTGGTTCTGGCGTTGCATTGAAACCACTCTTCCCTTCTTTATCCTTCTCTTTTAAACCTGCTGTATTCCTGTTTTTCTCTTATGTTGATTGTGATAGCTTCTGTAATAAGTTCAACCTGCAGTTGTGAAGGTTGGAATGAAACGGAATATCACCGGTAATTGAATAGGAGCCTCTAAATGGCCAAATTAGAATCTGCTGCAAATATACAATTTAATGAATGCCTGGACATTTAACCATAAATTATATGCCCAGGGGACTCAGTGCTTAGAGTTAGAAGGCTTGTGTGATTACACTAAACATGAATTAGCATTTCAGCTGAAACCATTTAACCTATGTTTGTGAAACCTTATTTAAGTCAAGTCTACACCTCAAAGAAAAACCGAGGCTGAGGAATGTGTTTCTATTCATATACTTTTCATACCATTAACCATATGGATAGAAAGAAGGCGGGTCAGAATTCAAAATTATAGACCACCAATAGCCACCACAAGAAATACATCATGCAAAGGTATTTTATCGACCCATAAAATAGATTAAATACGACCTCCTGTACTGTGATCGGTTGGAAAAGGGGCCATCTCATCTTGCTGGGACAGTGTGGAATGACCCCTATTTGGCCAATCTTATCTGTTGTTATTTCTCTCTTGCCATGGTCAAGGTAGCGACAGACCCAGTCTGGCCTGCTCTTTTCAGCAGCATTCTTTCTTAACCAGTTAAGTAATGCCTTCCTTGTTTAGAGGCTTATATAGGAACACGGCATAATCACAATCACAATGTCAGCTGTGGCTCAGTGGGTAGCACACTCTCGCCTCGGAGTCAGACGGTTGTGGGTTCAAGTCCCACTCCAGAGACTTGAGCATGAAATAAAATCCAGGCTGACACTCCAGTGCAGTACTGAGGGAGTGCTGCACTGTCGGAGGTGCCGTCTTTTGGATGAGACATTAAGCCGAGGCCCCGTCTGCCCTCTCAGGTGGATGTAACAGATCCCATGGCACTATTTTGAGGAAGAGCAGGGGAGTTATCCCTGGTGTTCTGGGGCCAATATTTATCCCTCAATCAACATCTCTAAAACAGATTATCTGGTCATTATTAAGATGGAGAATGAAATAGTTGACTCAGAGACTATGGTCCTGAATTTAAATAAAGGAAACTACGATGGTATGAGGCGCGAGTTGGGTAGGATAGATTGGGGAATGTTACTCAAAGGGTTGACGTTGGATAGGCAATGGCAAACATTCAAAGATCGCATGGATGAACTACAGAATTTGTTCATCCCTGTCTGGCATAAAAATAAAACAAAAAAGGTTACTCAACCATGGCTGACAAGGGAAATCAGGGATAGCATAAGATCCAAGGAGAGGACATATAAATTGGCCAGAAAAAGCAGTAAACCTGAGGATTGGGAGCAGTTTAGGATTCAGCAAAGGAGGACAAAGGGATTAATTAAGAGGGGGAAAATAGAGTACGAGCATAAGCTTGCAGGGAACATAAAAACTGACTGTAAAAGCTTTTATAAATATGTGAAGAGAAAAAGATTGGTGAAGTCAAGCGTAGGTCCCTTGCAGTCAGAAGCGGGGTAAGTTATAATGGGGAACAAAGAAATGGCAGACCAATTAAATACATACTTTGGCTGTCTTCACAAAGGAGAACGCAAATAACCTCCCAGAGATGTCGGGGAACATAGGGTCTAATGAGAGGGAGGAACTGAATGAAATCAGTATTTGTAGGGAAATGGTGTTAGGGAAATTGATGGGATTGAAGGCCGATAAATCCCCAGGGCCTGATAATCTACATCCTAGGGTACTTAAGGAAGTGGCCCTAGAAATAGTAGATGCATTGCTGGTCATCTTCCAAAATTCTATAGACTCTGGAACAGTTCCCATGGATTGGAGGGTAGCTAATGTTGCCCCACTGTTCAAAAAAGGTGGTAAAGAAAAAACGGGGAATTATAGACCGGTAAGCCTGACATCGGTTGTGGGGAAAATGCTAGAGTCCATTATAAAAGATGTAATAGCAGAGCACTTGGAAAACAGTGACAGGATTGGACAAAGTCAACATGGATTTACAAAAAGGTAAATCATGCTTGACTAATCTACTGGAATTTTTTGAGGATGTAACTGATAGAATAGATAAGGGAGAACCAGTGGATGTGGTGTATTTGGACCTTCAAATGGCTTTTGATAAGGTCCCGCATAAGAGATTAGCGTGTAAAGTTAAGGCACATGGGATTGGGGGCAAGGTACTGACTTGGATAGAGAGCTGGTTGGCAGACAGGAAGCATAGAGTTGGAATAAATGGATCTTTTTCCGAGTGGCAGGCAGTGACTAGTGGGGTACCGCAGGGATCGGTCCAAGGACCCTATTTATTCACTATATATATTAATGATCTAGACAAGGGAACTAGATGAAATATCTCCAAGTTTGCAGATGACACAAAGCTGGGTGGGCGTGTGTGCTGCGAGGAGGATGCCGAGAAACTCCAGTATGATTTGGACAGGTTGGGTGATTGGGCAGAAGCATGGCAGATGCAGTATAATGTGGATAAATGCGAGGTTATCCACTTCGGTGGCAAAAACAGAAAGGCAGATTATTATCTGAACGGCAATAGATTGGGAGAAGGGGAAGTGCAATGAGACCTGGGTGTCCTTGTGCACCAGTCGCTGAAGGTAAGCATGCAGGTACAGCAGGCGGTTAAGAAGGCAAATGGTATGTTGGCCTTCGTAGCGAGAGGGTTTGAGTACAGGAACAAGGATGTCTTGCTGCAGCTGTACAGGGCCTTGGTGAGACTACACCTTGAGTATTGTGTGCAGTTTTGGTCGCCTTATCTGAGGAAGGATGTTCTTGCCATGGAGGGTGTGCAGCGAAGATTCACCAGACTGATACCTGGGATGGCAGGAATGACGTACGAGAAGAGATTGGGTCGATTGGGCTTATACTCGCTGGAGTTCAGAAGAATGAGAGGAGATCTCATTGAAACTTATAAAATTCTAACAGGGCTAGACAGACTGGATGCAGGAAGGATGTTCCCGATGGCGGGTGAGTCCAGAACAAGAGGTCATAGTCTAAAGATAAGGGGTAAGCCATTTGGGACAGAGATGAGGAGGAATTTCTTCACCCAGAGAGTGGTGAACCTGTGGAATTCTCTACCACAGAAGGCAGTTGAGGCCAAGTCAGTAAATATATTCAAGAAGGAGTTAGATATATTTCTTAAGGCTAAAGGTTTCAAGGGATATGGGGAGAAGGCAGGGACAGGGTACTGAATTTGGATGATCAGCCATGATCTCAACGAATGGCGGAGCAGGCTCGAGGGGCTGAATGGCCTACTCCTGCTCCTATCTTCTATGTTTCTATGTATGTTTCTATTATCACATTGCTGTTTGTGGGAGCTTGCTGTGTGTAAATTGTCTGCCGAGTTTCCTACATTACAACAGTGACTACACTTCAAAAAGGACTTAATTGGCTGTAAAACGCTTTGAGACATCCAGAGGTCGTGAAAGGCGCTATAGAAATGCAAGTCCTTCTTTTTCTTTTTACGTCACTAACTGCACTTATTCCAAAGACTTGCAATTTTTAGTCACAAATTAAATAAAAACGCAAACTGCTTGAAATTCGCAAACATCAGGGCATTTGGCATTCGTATGTTGAGTGTAATCTGCATCAGAACCTAACAGTGCTGATTAGTTTCACAGCTCCACCATCGGTGGCCGTGCCTTCAGCTGCCGAGGCCCTAAGCTCTGGAATTCCCTCCCTAAACCTCTCCGCCTCTCTCTCCTCCTTAAAACCTACCTCTTTGACCAAGCTTTTGGTCATCTGTCCTGATATCTCCTTCTGTGGCTCAGTGTCAAATTTTTTATTGATAATCGCTCCTGTGAAGCACCGTGGGACGTTTTGCTTCGTTAAAGGCACTATATAAATGAAAGTTGTTGTTGATGATGAAGAGTATCACTGAACCAGGATCTTTCCTCATTTCCCTCCATGGCCTTGCCCCACACCCTACCTCTGCAACCTCCATCTGCCCTACCTATCTGCTCGCATGTTCCACTCCCTCTGATTCTGGCTCATTGATCGTCCTTCTCTCTCTGTGCCACTCTCAGTAGTGCAGCTTTTAGCCATCACACCCCTGGACTTTGGAACCCCACCATCTTACACCCTTCTATTTCCACCTTCAAAAGCCTCCTCAAAAGCTAACTCTTTAACCACTCCTTTCCTAACTTTTCACCAAACAACTGTTTAGTGTTCATTTTCTTGGGGAGTGTCTTGGGGACACGTTGCTGTGTTGGGGGCACTATCCAAGACATTGAGAGGAACAGGGAAAGTTACTGTTGCCTGTTGTTATTGTAGATGGTGACTGATCGGCTGCACGTTTCCAACATTTCCTGTTTGTGCTCCTTTTATTTTCTTGGTCTAACCTAAGCTAATTGGAAAAAAATGTTGAGATCCCAAAAATCTCGCAAAAATTGCAATTCTGTAATGGCTTGTCAATAACATGGATGTTTTATGAACTTTAGTATCTAATTAATTCTTTCTCTGAACACAGCCCTTATAGAAAACAGATTTTAAGATGCTTATCGCTTTCAAGGTTTTAGTATTTAAGGTTTATTATATCATAAATATCAAACTGTTCTGTTAGTTTTGTGTCTTATCCTCAACTTTTTCTTAAAAATTATTTACTGAAAGCCCCACATCTGACTTTCGGTTTAGAATACCACTTTGCACGATATCAAGATGTGATGCTTCACTGTAAAGCTTGTTAAAGAGGTGGAACCATGGACTGCCTGGGGTCTTTATTACTGTAATATATGCTGAACATGTGGACAAAAAACCTTAGTCACTTCAGGAAATGTTTGCCTATTGTGTTACCATTTCTACAGTAGATACAATGAGCCAATCGATTATCAATTTTCTATCAAAAGCATTTGGTATCAGACTTCCCACCAACTCTGCCCCGTCCAACAATAACACCATTTAAAAAAATCACCTTCTCTGCTTCAATTAGCATACCGTTGGCCTGTGCCATCAAATAAATAAATTATATTGACCTGTCTTCATGTATTATTGCAGAATGTTTTAGTATTAATGTATCACAGAATCCCCACAGTGCAGATAGAGGCTATTTCGGCCCATCGAGCCTGCACCGAATGTAGAATGCTAAAGCATTATCGAAGAGTGTTGGAGTACCAATGGAATGTGGAAATAGTAATGGAGAATTTTGATGTATCAATGGCCAACAGTAAAGCACTAATGGAGATATTGTAATATCACCAGAGAATACTAAATTATAATTGGAGAAGTATTATTAGAAAATACTGAAATTTTATTGGGAAATTACAGGGGGAGAAATTCGGCATGTTAGCACCCCCCAGTTAGCGCCTGGCGGGGGCGCTAATGGGGCACTCAGGCAGTAGCGCCGTGGCGGGGCGAATCCCGCGCCACACGGCAAATTCGCCGGCGAAAGCAGTTAGCACCTCTGCACCTTTCGCCATGCAGATCGTGACGTCAGTGAGTGTGCAACACTCGCTGGGCGCCCCATCTGCAAACTTCAGGAGCGCCTCCCGCCTTACCACCTCGCGCCGACAGCGCCAGGGAGCGGAGGCGTGAACCAGCCGGCGGGCAGCTGGCAGGACGCTACTTAAAGGGATGCACCCCAGCTGTGAAGGAACTTCCGTTCCATTGGTCAGTTATGAGTGACAGAGAGCGCAGGATGTATCTGCAGCCAAATAAAGGCTGCTTAGTCCCCGGTGTGTTGCGGGCCGTCAAAGGACTCTGCATTTCATCCCACAGCATATCGCCATTGTGCACTCCCCGAATCACTGGGGGCTGGTGTGCAGACTCCAGTGACCCTCCCCTTTAATGGCTGGAAGGTGCCTGCGCCAATGCTCACTCCCGATTACACAACACCTCATATTCCTTATCGCTTGGAGCCTAACGCCACTCACCTACGCCATTAGTGCCTGATTTAGCGCTCCCCTGCATCCTTTGAGCGCTGAGGCTGAATTTAGCGGGCAGCGAGATTGATTAGCGCCTGGCACTAAACCTCCAACTTCTCAAAAATTAGCGCCCCAACTGGGGCGATACCGAATTTCTAGCCCACATGTACAATGTTTTAACGAATGCTATTAAAGAAATAATGAAAACTGTATAGTAGGATGTTTAAAACTTTCTATTGTTTCACAAAATTCTAGAGATGATTTTATAGAATTATCACTGTGAACCTTGTCTTAATGGCATAGACTAAAGTCTAAAAACTGGAAGAACCCGTCCTTTTTGCTTGCTGGACAGTTGTGTCCAGTTGATCGATCTGATTAGTTAGGGGAAGTGGGGAAAGGCCCATTTTCTGAAGACAAATGGAGTTTGGATAAGTTCCGTTCTCTGAATCTTTTTATTTAATAGTGAGCGGCATCCCCTCTATACTGCCGCAACCTCCACGGGATCTGAATTCCACTTGTAAATAGTCAATTGTTGCATTTAAAGTAAACAATCAATAACAGTCCTGGCCTCTGCTACAGCACGAAGGTCAAAATGAGAAAGACCGCAGGTCTCTGGCTATTAATCACGGCAGACCCACTTGTCCGCACCAGTCATGATTACAGCCTGTTTAAGGGCAAAAGATGTTTATCATTGTATGAAAGGTTTTTAACCTGATAGTACAACCTAAGAACCATGATCTAGATGTTCTTCAGACATTCTTCTTTCTGTCTGTAAACATTCGGAGAACAGGTAAAAATGTTGCCCAAACATAATAATTAGTCTGCGGCCCTGTGCCTCTCAACGTCTTTTGTAGGAATGTATTTAGATTGCGTGACACACTGTCCCACACAGCCTTGGGTAAATTTCCTTTTTAATTGAAACGTTGACTGGATGAGGCTCTCTGGATATCCAGGTAACTTTGATGTCACAGCACCTGCCTTTGTGTTAGCATTCTTTCCAACAACTTTCAGGTGTTTCTGCACGAGGAGATTGGCCTGTTTCCGTTAGTAGAAAAAGATGGATGTCAAGCCGGGGTGAAGTTCACCAATTTCTTTAGGCACTTTTTACTGTTCCTTCCACCCCCCCCCCCCGCCCCACCCCCTCCCCCAACACACCGTCCTTCAAATTTTGCTGTGAAATTTAGTACAAGTTGCAATTTTATCTTAATTATTATTTGTAAATGCACAGGTGCTACAATAAAATGTCAAAACTGTCGGGAGGCTTGGGGCGACACCATGCAAGCTTTCGCCAATCAGTGGCCTCAGGGTCAGCAGCGTGGAGTCTGAAAAGTCCTCCTGGTGGACCAGCAGGAAATCAGCAGCCATTCAGTTGATGTGCGGTGGCCTCAACCACACCAAGGCTACACAGAGGGCTCTTCCTGAGTCACCAGGTGTTCCCTCCCACCCCACACGGTTGAGCTTGCACCAGTGGTGGCCTGGTAGCTCAACGCCGGGCAGTCTCGCGTCGGGCTGGGTAATGAGGAGGGAGCGGCTCATCCCCATTCTGCTCACCATAATGAGGCAGAGTCTGCCCTGGAGATGGTTGGTAGTATACTCCAGATTGATCATCTGCTGATGGGTGGTGAGGAGCCTCCTATATATCTCTGAAAAGTGGCAGTTTGAACATCCCTGGATTTTCTCATGGAGATTCTTTGCTGCAATATAACGCCTGATGTTAGGAGGCCATTTATTTGAAATGATTGGTATCGATTCAGTGTGTGTTGGTCTCCTAGTCCCTGTAATTGTTCACATTGTTTGATTTAATTCAACTAGTTTTAATAACACCCTACACTAATTCTTGGCAAGCATAAGTTCCATTGGGTCTATCAGGTGGTGGACTGGATGGAATTTCTCCAGGCAGCCCTGGATTAAACCTCTCAGGTGGATGTAAAAGATCCCATGGCACTATTTTGAAGAAGAGCGAGGGAGTTCTACCCGATGTCCTGGTCAATATTTATCCCTCAACCAACATCACCAATACAAATTATCTGGTCATTATCACATTGCTGTTTGTGGGAGCTTGCTGTGCGCAAATTGGCTTCTGTGTTTCCTACATTACAACAGTGACTACACGTCAAAAGTACTTCATTGGCTGTAAAGTGCTTTGGGACATCCTGAGGCCGTGAAAGGCGCTATAGAAATGCAAGTCTTCCTTTTCTTTTAGACACGAGGGCAATCGTCCCCCGCCTAAATTCACTGGATTGCTGAACTTTTACTTTTTTTTTAAATGAGTCCATCATCAACACAGAGAATAACTGTTAGGTGTGAACATTTAGACACTGATGGGTTACACTTAGAGTAAACAAATCTGAATCCAAGTGAGATTCTGAAGCAGCCTTTCAACAGGATCGGAAAACAAACTTCCCCCCAAGTGACCGTAGCAGCTCCGGACACAGCAAGTCCGCAGCACAGGATGGTAACGCGTTGACTGTTTTGCTGCGTTGAGTGTCACTACAGGACAGTCGGGTACAGGGTAGACACGAACAACGAATGAAACCGTCGCAGGCACGTGCATTCGCACATTTTGTCGTAAAGGGTCAAAGCATCTGAGTTCAGATCAATATGAACTGAAGTGAGGTTGTCTCCAAATTATCCGAGGAAGTGTAAGGGTTCTCTGATTGAGGGTAATGAAGGGAAATGACATGGTAGATAAGGAATGATGCTTCCATCTGGTAGAGGAATCCAGAGTGGAAAGGGAGGGGGATATAATTTTACAATTTGAGCTGAGCTGATTAAAAGTGAATTCAGACAATGTTTCTTCACACAAAGGGTTGTGACACCGCCTGAGAAGGCCATCGATGCAGAATAAGTTCTGGTGTTTCTAAAGGGACCTCGACACTTACTTGGGGAGTAAAGGAATTGTGGAATATGGAGAAGGGACTGGCTAACAATGGTATAAGAGGCCGAAGGATCTCCGCCGGAGTGTCTGAATCTGTCCAACTCGGATTGTTTGAGGTTTTTTATTGTTCGATGAAGTTCCCTTCTTTGGAGAAGTGAACAGGAAATTGTTTCCTAGTGGTACCCAGTGGCGTCACCAGACATTCTTGGGTCAGAGAAAGTGCGTGTGAAAGTGTAATTTAGAACTCCCTGATGTCACCCTCACAATATAACTCAGCGGCAAACTCCTTTCAATTTCCTGTACTTTATATCCATAGGGCTTTTTGCAGGAAACAGGTTAGGACAAGTTGGTGTGAATTTTGAGAGCTATATTACACTGCAGAAACTGCGCTGTGCCTCACCTTACAAATGGTTACATGAAAATTCTAACTATTTTCGAGTGTCTCTTTCACGAACATGCCCAATTACACCGTGGGAGTCAAGTTAACTGCCACTTTAAATATCATTCAGCATGTGCGGAACAACTCACTTGCAAATTTACTGAGAGAAAATATCAATTCTACAACCGCCGTAATGGGCGAGTGATTTGTCGCTTCACTTTTCTGTCCATGGGTCACTGTAACTTTAGCTGCTCCCAGGAACAGGAGGGGGTAGAAATTGGTGTGCGTTGCACTCATTTTTCGGGCGTAGAACAGGCACAATGACAAATTTAGCAGCGGTACACTCGCGCTCAACCTACATGGGCGTTCAGACGATCGTTAAATTCGTCATTGCCCATTGTTAGGCATCTCTGCCGGCCTCCTGTATTGCCATAGAGGGAGCACAACGAAGGTCCACGAGATTGATTCCTGGGATGGCGGGACTGTCGTATGAGAAGAGATTGAGTAAACTAGGTCTGTATTCTCTTGAATTCAGACGAATGAGAGGGGATCTCATTGAAGCATACAAAATTATTACAGGGCTTGATAGGGTGGATGCTGGGGGAATGTTCCCTTGGCTAGGGAGTCTAGAACCAGGGGCCACAGCCTCAGGATAAAGGGTAGGCCATTCAGGACTGAGATGAGAAGAAATTTCTTCACACAGGTGGTGAATCTTTGGAATTCTCTACCCCAGAGGGCTGTGGAGGCTCAGTCATTGGGTATATTCAAAACAGAAGTCGATAGATTTCTGACTAGTAAGGGCATCAAGGGATATGGCGATGGGGCCGGTGAATGGAGTTGAGGTCGAAGATCAGCCATGATCTCACTGAATGGCGGAGCAGGCTCGAAGGGCCGAATGGCCGACTCCTGCTCCTATTTCTTATGTTCTTATGAGGCTCCTTGCATATGTTAATGAGGGGTCTAATGCCTGTTCAAGGAGATTGGTTTTGGGGATCGGTGCAGGTGCCGGTCCTGGGATTCCTCAGCGGTTGCTCCGGCCTAAGCAGCGGCAAATTTAATATTTCTCATGAAGCGTTCCCATGGAGCCAGGAGGAGCAAGAATGCTCCCTCGATGCCACAGTCCTCGTGATCGCCCCTTCCCCCACTTTGCCGCGACAGCCCTCTTCCAGCGACTGACCTTTGGGCTCCTGCCGGCGAGGCTCCTGACACCATATTCATCTCAGGAAAGTGCGCAAACTGCCTGCGGAGCTACTACAGGCACCAGCAGCTTGTGCAAACAATGTCAATGAGGCCAGAGGACCAATTTGGGCTGGCCTTGGCCACACGCCGTCAGCACCATGCTGGTTTTGGACCCGAAAACGCACCGTAACCAATTTCCACCTGAGATGTTCAAATGATTTGACTGAGCTACACCTGATCTCCTTCGGCTCCCGAGGGTAAGGGAGAGCAGCCCCTGTGTACTACATAACGTTGGAATCCCCTAGCATGCTCCATCCACTCATGGGAATGTACTCAAATCTTTGAATAGCCTTTTAGCTTCCTCCTCCTTCTCTTCTTCTTAGGCAGTCCCTCGGAACCGAGGATGACTTGCTTCCACAGTAAAAATGAGTTCTCAGGTGACTGATGAGTCCAATGCGGGACCTACAGTCTCCGTCACAGGTGGGGCAGATGGTGGTTGACAACGATAGCAGTACGGCGTTCCGGTCTGTCACTGTTGGGGTTGTCCATGATGGTCCTGACGTTCCAGGTCCCGAACTTCATTTTAAAGGGTGGAAGATGCCTGTGCGTGAATTCTTTTAACGTGGGGTGGCCGTTACACACCAGCTACCACACGGGCTTGACAGAGCAAGGTCTTGGTCCAATGGCAAGGGGATCCAAGACGATTGGAGACCAGGCTCTGCTACAACGGCCTAGCACACACACGCACACAAACATACTGCTACTGTCCTCCTCCCTCCTTCCCGCAGGTCCTCTCTGCCTGGGTTTCGTAGGATGCATTGTGGTCCTCCCGCCCTCGCTGTTGGTCCGTGCCGCACCTTCCCTGGGCCCCCGACCATTTTTTTGTAAGGTACCTGATTTAAAGCTTTTAAATTGCCCTTTATAAAGATTTCCTAAATTTAGAGTTTAAAATTCAGGACCTTATCTTCCCCATTCGAGTGATGGGAGTTGGTAATGATCTGTGACACAGTGACTGAGGGCTAGCTACAAATGTTATTTTTAAGAAAATAAATGGTTGCGCCAACTCCTGCCTCTTAAACCTCTGCTCTGTGTCTTTCACAATCTCAGCCTCTCTCGTGAACTTATCATTGCAGACTTTTACCTTACAGTCGATATCGGGCATGTGCACTAATTTCAGGTGGCCCCAAATTCCAACATCATCAGTCTTTGCTTTAAAACTACATTCCAAGATCTTTCAGTGTTTACGGCCCAAGAGTAAATGGTTTACGAGGATGGCCTGTTGTGCTCTCTGTTTTATAATTTTCCAATTATCTCCCCCCCCCCTCCTATTGTTAAACTCCTCCCTTCTTTTAGCTTCTCTGTTCCGTGCTGTCGTCACTGTGATGAGAGCAGGGTTAAGCCCTGGTGTTACTGTCTACTGGGAAGAACACGAGTAGCTCACCATTTTTCGCCCTCTTCTGATGGCCAAGCTGAGATGAGATACTCACTGAATGGGGCATCATGGCCAGAAACCTCTATCTCTGGAAACGAGAAGACTGAGGGGTGACCTGATAGAGGTCTTTAGGATTATGAAAGGGTTTGATAGGGTAGAGAAGATATTTTGACTTGCAGGCGAGACCAGAACTAAGGGCCATAAATATAAGATAGTCACTAATAAATCCAATAGGGAATTCAGGAGAAACTTCTTTACCCAGAGAGTGGTGAGAATGTGGAACTCGCTACCACAGGGAGTGGTTGAGGCGAATAGTATAGATGCATTTAAGGGGAAGCTGGATAAACAAATGAGGGAGAAAGGAATTGAAGGATATTTTGATAGGGTTAGGTGAAGATGGGTGGGAGGAGGCTCGTGTGGAGCAGAGACTCCTGTTGGGCCGAATGACCTGTATCTGTGCCGTAAATACGACATAATGCTCTGTAATAATTTGTTGGCACCAAAAACAGTTTTAACTCTTATACTGCAATGCTAGCAGTCACTGAGAGCCATCAGAACGTTGCAAAACCGTATCTATCCCAAACCTGACCTTATCTATTCTGTTGACAGAGGCTGACAATTTTATTTTTGATTTCCAGCTTTTTCTGTTTATCACTATGGATAGGGAGGGTTAAAGTTTACAGTAAATTGAGAGAGGACTTGAGAAAAAGAGAACACATTCTTACTCTGCACGATGTTAGGTCCAGGATTCTGAAACTCACAGATCCCCGAACCATTTGTCCAATTCCCACGTGTTTGATCTTAACTTTTGAGTCAAAATGCAGTAAGCGTGTTCTACCCCTAGGTGTCTTTAGCGTGCTTTATGTGCCGCTGACACCTGGTGGCTAAGCATTAGAATTGTATCACAGCCACATCTCTTTCCTCAGCAACCATCTCCAGCTCCGACTTATACCATGTGGATTCCAACTGCAATTCCACCCTTCACGTTCCACATCCACCAATGATTACAGATATCTACTTTTGTATTAGTACTGCATCATCTTGTTCCTTATTGTATCGACAAACTGTCTGTTTCTGGCCATTTAAAACCATCCATTGAACTCTTGAACGCAGGGCCAGATCGATTACGGCTTCTGTCCAGCCATGATTTTTAATTAACTTGAATTAACAACAACAACTTGTATTTATATAGCACCTTTAACGCTGTAAAACATCCCAAGGTTCTTCAAAGGAGTGTTATAAGACAAAATTAATTATAAGAGCTTAGTACCAAGCTTTTAGTTCAACATCTACTGGGAAGAGAAAACAAGTGGATAATATGATGTTGAATGCCCCGACAACATCCCGGCTGTCGTGCTGAAGACTTATGCTCCAGAACTAGCCACGCCTCTAGCCAAGCTGTTTCAGTACAGCTATAACACTGGCATCTATCCGACGATGTGAAAAACTGCCCAGGTATATCCTGTCCACAAAAAGCAGGACAAATCCAATCTGGCCAATTACCGCCCCATCAGTCTACTCTCAATCATCAGCAAAGTGATGGAAGGTGTCGTCGACAGTGCTATCAAGCAGCACTTACTCACCAATAACCTGCTCACTGATGCCCAGTTTGGGTTCCGCCAGGACCACTCGGCTCCAGACCTCATTACAGCCTTGGTCCAAACATGGACAAAGGAGCTGAATTCCAGAGGTGAGGTGAGAGTGACTGCCCTTGACATCAAGGCAGCATTTGACCGAGTGTGGCATCAAGAAGCCCTAGTAAAACTGAAGTCAATGGGAATCATGGGTAAAACTCTCCACTGGCTGGAGTCATACCTAGCACAAAGGAAGATGGTTGCGGTGACTGGAGGTCAATCATCACAGCCCCAGGACGTCGCTGCAGGAGTTCCTCAGGGCAGTGTCCTAGGCCCAACCATCTTCAGCTGCTTCATCAATGACCTTCCCTCCATCATAAGGTCAGAAATGGGAATTTTCGCTGATGACTGCACAGTGTTCAGTGCCATTTGCAACTCCTCAGATAATGAAGCAGTCCATGCCCGCATGCAGCAAGACCTGGATGACAGTCAGGCTTGGGCTGATAAATGGCAGGTAACATTTGCGCCACACAGTGCTAGGCAATGCCTATCTCCAACAAGCGAGCGTCTAACCACCACCCCTTGACATTCACTGGTATTACCATCACCAAATCACCCAGCATCAACATCCTGGGGGTCACCATTGACCAGAAACTTAACTGGACCAGCCACATAAATACTGTGGTAACAAGAGCAGGTCAGAGGCTGGGTATTCTGCGGTGAGTGTCTCACCTTCTGACTCCCCAAAACCTTTCCACCATCTACAAGGCACAAGTAAGGAGTGTGATGGAATACTCTCCACTTGCCTGGATGAGTGCAGCTCCAACAACACTCAAGAAGCTCGACACCATCCAGGACAGAGCAGCCCGCTTGATTGGCACCCCATCCACCACCTTAAACATTCACTCCCTGCACCACTGGCACACCGTGGCTGCAGTGTGTACCATCTACAAGATGCACTGCAGCAACTCGCCAAGGCTTTTTCGGCAGCACTTCCCAAACCCGCGACCTCTTCCACCTAGAAGGACAAAGGCAGCAGGTGCATGGGAACGCCACCACTTCCGAGTTCCCTCCAAGTCACACACCATCCTAGCTTGGAAATATATTGCCGTTCCTTCATCGTTGCTGGGTCAAAATCCTGGAACTCCCTCCCTAACAGCACTGTGGGAGTACATTCACCACACGGACTGCAGCAGTTCAAGAAGACGGCCCATCACCACCTTCTCAAGGGCAACTAGGGATGGGCAATAAATGCTGGCCTTGCCAGCGATGCCCACATCTCAAACAAATTTTAAAAAATAACGTTATGGAAACTAATGCAAAATGAAGTAAGTAATTATCACTTTCCATCTCACTGTATTATCTAGTTCATGTAAAGGAATTTAATCTATTCACAAACAATTTAAGGAAAACGTCCAATCAATGCCTTAAATGACTTCAATATGGACACACTCAATTCAGAAGACTTTGCATAATAGCAGACATCCGCCCTATTTAATATACAGATGTCTAATACAGGATTTGCTACTAGCGATACTCGATGCTTTACCATGTGTACAGATTGTCTTTGATGCAGTGAACTAATTTCTTATTATTTTCCAATTCAGAAAGAAAACTTTAAAAAATCACCAAAAATACTTCGGACATGACCGCTTAGTAAATCGCAGTTCTTTTTTTTTTTAACAACTTAGTGTAATTGGGCATAACCTTTGGCTTCTGATGAAAATACCGTCAAACTCAATGTCAGCAACTTAAAGTCAAGAATATTATGTGTAACAATTCTCTGATTCAAACACGCACCGGTCGCAACATGTACAGCATCCACACGAATCAGCTACTTACAGAAAACTTGTGGAGGTGAGGCTTTCCATCTGATGTAGAAGAATCAGCTCAATTTGATAATGTAATTTAGAAATTTTCAAAGTTTTGATTAGCTCTATTGGGAGGCAGCGTCACACTCAATTAGCCTGGAGTTTCCATTCGGTTACGTTGGTTTTACGGCACAATTCGTCTGAAATTCGTCAAAACAGGCGCAAAAGATTGTGGAATTTTCAGGGCAAATTACACTCATCGCAACTCGAGATTCCGCGATCTTTTGCGCTCGTTTAAAAAACATTGCGTTATAGGACCCGGCCCTGCCCCAAAAATGGCCACGCCTCCCAGATCGCCGATTGCACCCGAAGTGGAAACTCTACCCCAATTTATCGAATACTGAGGCTGCCTGTGTGCTGGGAATCAGCACTAAAACCGCAAGATATTGAAAGTAGCTGACATCTGCATTTCCTTCTTTCCTTTCACCAAAGCACCCTCTCTCTCCAATTGGCACAGGCCACGTAGCCCAGTATGCCTTTCTTAAATAAATCAATAAGGAGACTATGGGTTGCCCCGGCGTCATCAAACAAAAGTGCCCCTTTTTGGAGGGGTACAACTAATAATGAACCAAACCATTAAAAAAATCAAAGGAAACTTATAAACTTGAATAATAATGTTGTTGCTAGTGTCCACTACACACTTCAGTTGCTGTGGTGCCCACCAGTCGCGGAACTCCTCAAGTGTACTGGCGGACACCACGTGCTCGCTCTCCAGGACCACCCGGGCACGCAGGCAACCAGAGTGACCACCCCCACGGGCCGCGTCCAGCCTGGACCTGTAGATGGCTACCTTGGACAGTCCAGGAGCAGACCCATGAGCTAGTATGAGATTAGTAATATACCACACGAGGAATGCTTCCACTGGGGCAGAGAGTGCTCAGGCACGCACGTCACTCACTGCTCCGGGTATCATAGAATCATAGATTAATACAGCACAGAAGGAGGCCATTCGGCCCATCGAGTCTATTTCGAAGAGCAATCCAGTTAGTCCCACTCCCCCGCTCTTTCCCCATATCCCTGC
Source organism: Squalus acanthias (assembly GCA_030390025.1). Classification (NCBI taxonomy): domain Eukaryota; kingdom Metazoa; phylum Chordata; class Chondrichthyes; order Squaliformes; family Squalidae; genus Squalus; species Squalus acanthias. The sequence goes on from CM059434.1 coordinate 116,109,601, forward strand.
AATTTTTTTCTCCTGCAAGTATTTATCCAATTTCCTTTTGAAGGTTACTATTGACTCTGTATCCACCATCCTATCAGGTAGTGCATTCCGAATCCTAACCACTCGTTGCGTAAAAAAGTTTTTCCTCATGTCGCCTCTGGTTCTTTTGCCAATCACCTTAAATCTCTCGTTATCGACCCTTCAGCCACTGAAAACAGTTTGGGGGGAAAACTCAGTTGATTAGCGCCTCCCGTTAGCGCCCTAAGAGGGCGCTACTGGGGCGCAATTCAACTAGCGCCCGGGCGCAGCGATGTTTGCGCCAGTCGCGAAATTGACCAGACATTTTGCGGTGGCGCTAAACACTACCGCCACGATCTCCTGCGCCCGCAAATCGTGATGTCAGTCGAGCGTGCAACGTCCCGGTAGCGCTCCGGACTGGATATTGATTGGCGCCCTCTGCCTTTCCGCCTGCTGCTAGCAACGACAGGTAGAGGGGAGCGTTTTGCAGTCGGAAAGGGACTGGGGGAGCGCTATTTAAAGGCAGCCGCTTCCTGCCTTTTTTTGTCGGCGACATTTTTGCACCACGCATTCTGTGAGAGAGAGAGAGAGAGAGAGACTGACTTCTGGAGACATTCAACACTGTGTGAAGGAGTTTTGGGTACTGAGCAGCACTTTGCAGGTTCATTTTGATTTGACCTTCTATCGATTTAGAAGAGACTGTGGGGGCTGCACTCTGAGCTCTTTCCCTGGGCCTCTCCATTGTTCTTTCCAGCAGAATTGGTGTACAGTTCTCTCCAGGCCAAGATTCAAGGCTGCAATGAGCAGGGTGTGGCTGGAGACCAAGACTGACCCTCCCCTTTAAGAAGTGGCCGGCGCCAGTGTGTCTGTGTTCCATTGCTAACTGACATCACATGAGCTTCGCCAGCGCTCAGAGGTAGCGCCTCGCTCCTCAGCGTTAGCGCCTTACAGAGGTGTGTAGCGCCAGATTTAGCGCTCAAATCACTTCCGGGGCAATAGAAGCTAAGTTTGCAGTCGGAGGCGATAATTAGCGCCAGGCGCTGAACTTTGGGGCGATACCGAATTTCTCCCCCTTTCTCTTTAATTACTCTGTCTAGACCCTTCATGATTTTAAAACCGCTATCAAATCTCCTCTTAGTCTTCACTGCTCCAAGGAGAACAACCCCAGCTTCTCTAAGTCTCTCCAAATAACTATAATCCCTCATCCCTGCAACCATTCTAGTAAATCTCTTCTGTACCCTCTCCGAATCCATCACTTGCTTCCTAAAGTGTGGTGCCCAGAATTGGACACAATGCTCCAGCTGAGGCCGAACTCATGTTTTACATGGGAAAGTTTGAACAGCAGTTCAAGATCAGAATTCGAGGTTGAAATGAGTGGTATTCACGAGATGGCTGGTAATTGGATTCCAAGTGAAACAATCACACATCTTCCTGTAGTAAATGGTTTTGGTGATGGTTCAAGAGCAGGCAGTAACTCGGGGTCAGCCTGAGGAGATAAGAAGCAGGTGCAGGGCCAGACTGAAAAGAAAAGACCAGGGAATTTGGGCCTGAGACTTATTATCGTCATGGAAGCCAGAGGCAAACTTTCGTGGGGGATGGTCCAGACCTGCTCGGACGCAGATACAGTTTGCTACACGGATGAAAGGAGAGTCGATTCAGAGATAGTGCGGTTGGGATTAAATGGACACTGTCTTCTGAAAACCTCAGGGACCCACATTTGTCAGGCTGCTTATCGCAAATCAGTGAGAAAGGAATCGCATTTCCCATTCTGACACAGCCGGTATATTGCATTAATCTAATATAAAACTGGGAAAATAAGGGTTGTGTACAAAGATACCAAAAGATTTGTCCAATTAACATGAGCCGTTCCCCCCCCCTCTCCGCCCCCGATTTTAGGTTTGAGATTATTTAATAGTAAAACTTAAATTTTATGACTACTTAAGGATCCGGTACGTGAACTGCAAATCAAAACCTTCTTTTAAGAAACTGGCATAGATGCTGTAAAGCCTTGGTAACAGACCAATTTAATTATAATGACAACCTGATGTCTAGACATCTGATAAGAGTAAACTATTCCGCTTATAAATTCTTTTTCATTTGCAGTGCTCTGCAAAGATCTGTTGTGAGCTCTCATTTTTTATCCGATAGTCTGTGCCATGTTAAGCCATATGAATGGTGCAGTAGGTTTCCTGCTGGGATAGGGGGACAGAGGGCTGATTAAAGCATGACCCAAGAACTGAGGGCATTAATTTGGCTGAGGTCCCTATTTCAACTGTAGAATCGGATGGATCATTCACAACAGTAATTAGTCAGAAAGATGTGTATTGATGAGGGAGGCTATTTAACCCACCTCGCTCATCCTTCAATAGAAACCTACATTCCTCCCATCCCAGGCATCTAAAGTCCCCTTGAATGATTCCAGAGTTTTTGCCTCCACTACCGTAGCACCTTCTGACATCAGTCTTGAATTTGCCTTTTACAAGTTTGTATCAACGTCCATTTGTCCTACAGTCATGGTTTAACATGAAATAGTGCTCAGAATGAACCTTTTCTTAGTATCGTACAGAGCACATAAATCTAGGCTGACACTCCAGTGCAGTACTGAGGGAGCGCTGCACTGTCGGAGGTGCCGTCTTTCAGATGAGACGTTAAACCGACATCTGCCCTCTCAGGTGGACATAAAAGATCCCACGGCCACTATTGGAAGAAGAGCAGGGGAGTTCTCCCCGGTGTCCTAGCCAATCTTTATCCCTCAATCAACATCACTAAAACAGATTATCTGGTCATTCTCACATTGCTGTTTGTGGGAGCTTGCTGTGTGCAAATTGGCTGCCGCGTTTCCTACATTACAACAGTGACCACACTTCAAAAAGTACTTCATTGGCTGTAAAGCGCTTTGGGACGTCCTGAGGTCGTGAAAGGCGCTGGAGAAATGCAAGTCTTTTTTTCCTTTTTATTGTGAGGCACAGCTTACTGTTCTGCTTTGTGCTGTTATCACTGAAGAAGTTTGAGCTTTTGTTTTTCAAATGTCATTTCTTCTTGTTTTACATCTTTTTGTTGATAGTTTGGAAATTGTCCTTCCAACACTACTCTTCTACTCTTTGATGCTTGACCAGGTCAGGGGAGCAGGGATATTTGCTCCTTTTCAATTTTTGTGCTCAGCATGGTGAGGGCGTCAATAACACGGAGCATCTATTACAACTGTTCCAGCATCAAGCTCTGCATTTACCATCAAGGTCAATTACAGCACGGGTTAGGTGCACAATAAAGTTGCTCCAACATTACAACCATCAACCTGCTTTAACCCTAACCTCAAAATACTTTCTCCACAGGTAGGGGCAATTTCTCTACTCTTTGCTCAGCCTAGGAATGTGGTGACTCATAGTAGGGTGTGGCTTCTTGGCAGCTGGCAGCTCTCAAATACCTCATCCAACATGACTCTTCTTCATACGCAAAGATAGAATTATACAGCGTCTTTAACATAGTAACATGTCCCAAGGCGCTTCACAGGAGCAATTACCAGGCAAAATTTGACACTGAGCCACATAAGGAGATATTAGGACATGTGAACTAAAGCTTGGTCAAAGAAGTAGGTTTTAAAAAGCATCTTAAAAGGAGGAAAGAGAGTTAGAGAGGTGGAGAGGTTTAGGGAGGGAATTCCAGAGCTTAGGGCCCAGGCAGCTGAAGGCACGGCTGCCAATGGTAGAGCGATGAAAAACAGTGATGTGCAAGAGACCAGAATTGGAGGAGAGCAGAGATCTCGGAGGGTTGTGGGGCTGGAGGAGGTTACAGAGATAGGGAGGGGCGAGGCCACAGAGGGATGTGAAAACAAGGATGAGAATTTTAAAATCGAGGCGTTCCCGAACCAGGAGCCGATGTAGTCAGTGAGCCCAGTGGTGATGAGTGAACGGGACTTAGGATATGGACAGCAGAGTTTTTGATGAGCTTCAGTTTGTGGAGGGTGGAAGATGAGAGTCTGACCAGTAGAGTATTTGACCCTGGTCAGCATCACAGCCACACTCTATGCTGATCCGAACTGAGGTCCACACTTCTACTTTGGTTCACTACAGTAATCGGGAGCCGAGACCTCAGTTGATTTTTCTGTTGTCTAATTTAGGGACGCAACGGCTAACTGGAATCTCTGAGCACTGACCTGACAGGGCTCGGCTAACCCAGGACAGGCAGGGGATTAAGCCAATGATTCTCCAAGGTGGTGTATTTTGTCCAATGAGCCATTCGGAGAGCCCTGTTCTCTACTTTCTTGTATTCTTCTTCTGGCAACGAATGTTACATTTTCCCCATCTACTACTGGATATGATGAATGTTCCCACATGTTTCATACTTAAACAGGGAATCTCAAGATCAGTAAATCAGTGGGCACATCAGTCTGTGGCAATCTATTCCAGCATAAAACATGATGGAACTTTCAAAACTGTAGTAAAGACTCCTCTTTGAAGCAAAACTAAAGACTCAGAATGAATTTAATTATCTATAAGGTAATATTCAGTCAATCTGCCATCTAACACAGGCATTATATTTTATATTTTCCAGTGAAGTATCTCATTATCAATTAAATTATTTTTTTTAGAATTGATGTACTTTAGTATGTTTCAGATCATTCCACTTAAAAACATGCTATCTTCGTGGAAAAATATTTAGCAAAGTTTTTCCTTTATTTAAGGATGGAGAGGAGCTGACAAGGACGGTGCAGCACTTTGCCACAGTGGTATCACGGCCATGGAACCCGATAGACCATTCAGCACAGTGTAAGGTGACTGCCTCAGGTGTGTGTGTGTGCTGGGTGCCCCTTGAAGTGCAAGTGGCTCAAAAACCAAGTGGCCTGACGATTTGGAATTAACAAAATATTCCGACCGTTTCCCACTTTCAGAAAGCAGGATATGAAAATGTACGAAACATAGTGAATTGACGGCAACAGATAGAAATGCTAATCACTGCAGCTTCTCAGCTCGGTGAGCTCATGTTATAGGATGGTGTAGCCTCACTCGCACTAATCTCGCTAATCGGCACTGCAATAATATTCATTTTGGGCCTCTTAACAGCGACATAACCAGTCAAGTAACAGTCGAGGAAAAACAGTGATGTGCAAGAGACCAGAATTGGAGGAGAGCAGAGATCTCGGAGGGTTGTGGGGCTGGAGGAGGTTACAGAGATAGGGAGGGGCGAGGCCACAGAGGGATGTGAAAACAAGGATGAGATTTTAAAATCGAGGCGTTCCCGGACCAGGAGCCGATGTAGTCAGTGAGCCCAGTGGTGATGAGTGAACGGGACTTAGGATATGGACAGCAGAGTTTTTGATGAGCTTCAGTTTATGGAGGGTGGAAGATGAGAGTCTGACCAGTAGAGTATTTGACCCTGGTCAGCATAAATTGCGGTAAATTAAGCAGCGCAGTGATCGCCTGAATCACCGACAGGGGCATTTTTCACACGTTGAAAGCCTGATTTCGAGATTCATTCCACAGGAACTAAAGCATTTCCTCTCTAGGTGTAATTAATCTCTGAATTTTGAAATCATGGAGCACCTTACTCCTGCTAAACTGTGAGCAGGAAGCTGAGCAATTCGAACACGTGAAGGGATTTTCTGTGGAAAGCACTAATAATATGACTGTAAGCATCTCTCATGGGCATTAGATTGTTTGTATAAGTTGTCTGGTGGATGATGCACATTTCACTTGTTGAAACTGTCTTCTGAGGCCAAGACCAGTCTGGATGGAGGCTTTGCATAGATTTGTAACAGTGGAAATTTGAACTCCTTCATAAATAGAGGTATTGAGTACAAAAGTAGAGAAGTTATGCTGAACCTTTATAAAGTGCTGGTTAGGCCACAACTGGAGTATTGCGCCCAGTTCTAATCACCACACTTTAGGAAGGATGTGAAGGCCCTTGCGAGGGTGCAGAGGAGATTTACCAGAATGGTTCCAGGGATGGGGGATCTTAGCTACAAGGACAGGTTGGAGAAGCTGGATTTGTTTTCATTAGAGCAAAGGAGGTTGAGGGGTGATTTGATAGAGGTGTACAAGATTATGACGGGTTTGGATAGGCTAGACGGGGAAAGGCTGTTGATGGTATAAGGACTAGGGGACACAGATTTAAGGTTTTGGGCAAGAGATACAGGGGGGTTGTGAGGAAAAACTTTTTTACACAGCGAGTGGTGATGACCTGGAATTAGCTGCTGACGGAAGTGGTGGAAGCGGAGACACTCAATATTTTCGAGGGGAGACTGGATAGGCACTTGAGGGAAATAAACTTGCAGGGTTACGGGAATAGAGCGGGGGAATGGGACTGACTGTATTGCTCTACAGAGAGCCGGCACGGACTCGATGGGCCGAATGGCCTCCTTCTGTGCCGTTATGACTCTCGGGGAAAAATTCAGTTGGTTGCGCCTCCCGTTAGCGCCTTAAGATGGCGCTAATGGGGCACAAAGCAACTAGCGCCCGGGCACGGCGATGTTTGCGCCGCTCACGAAATTAACTAGACATTTTGCGGCGGTGCTAAACAGTACTACCACGATCTCCTGCACCGGCAGATCGTGACGTCAGTCGAGTGCGCAATGCCCCAGTAGCGCCCCGGAGTGGATATTGAGTGGCGCCCCCTGCCTTACCGCCTGCCGCTAGCAATGACAGGTTGAGGGGAGCGTTTTGCAGTCAGGAAGGGACTGGGGGAGCGCTATTTAAAGGCGCCCGCTTCCTGCCTTTTTTTGTTGGCGACATTTTTGAACCACGCATAGAGAGAGAGACTTCTGGAGAGATTCAACGCTGTGTAAAGGAGTTTTGGGTACTGAGCAGCACTTTGCAGGTTCATTTTGATTTGCCCTTCCTTGTATCGATTTACAAGAGTCTGTGGGGGCTGCACTCTGAGCTCTTTCCCTGGGCCTCTCCATTGTTATTTCCAGCAGATTTGATGTACAGGTCTCTCCAGGCCGAGAATCAAGGCTGCAATGAGCAGGATGTGGATGGAAAGCAAGATCAACCCTCCCCTTTAAGAACTGGCCGGGGCCATTGTGTCTGTGTTCCATTGCTGACTGACATCACATGAGCTTCGCCAGCACTCTGAGTTAGCGCCTCGCTCCTCGGCCTTTGCGCCTTAAGACAGATGTGTAGCGCCTGATTTAGCGCTCCAATCACCTCCAGGGGCGATAAAAGTCAAGTTTGCAGTCAGAGGCGATAATTAGCGTCAGGCGTTAATCTTTGCGCCCGGCCGATAATTGCGCCCCAAACGGGGCGATACTGAATTTTTCCCCCTATGACTCCTATTCAGAACAATTTTGATGGAAGCCAATATTTTATCAGAAATGTTTTTTTACTCTTAATAAAGATTAGTGGTATTTTATAATCTGAGGGATAAAGGCTAGGCTGGGTTGGGGAGAGTGTTATATAATTGCTGTAATTGATGTATCTGTCAAGTTTAGATGTATGCTGGGAAAGATTCTTGTCAAAATTATAGTCATGCTTCCCAGATTGTCACCCGCTGTTTGCAATGTCGCTGTTTAGAGCCGTTAAAGGTTTCAAAAATGGCAAACCTGAAGCTGTCAATACTTTTTAGGGACAAGATTCAATTAGCTTTAGTATTCAGGAAGGGTTAGGTTCCATTCCAACACTCGCTCTTCAGCTCAATCCAGACAAATTCAACCAAACATTTAATCAATTGCAGTATGTCAAGAAGCTTGAAGTGCACAGATATGGAGATCTGTGCTTGCAGAGAGATGGGCTCCGATTTTAACTGCCCCCACCTATCGGAAACTGGGCGGGTGGCCAGTTAAAATAAGAGGAGTCACTTACCCCCTCCGATTCCGTTTCTTCCCGCCGTGTCCCCACATTAACTTGTTCCTTTGAGCAGGAAAGCAAGACATCAGCAGGGAAGAAGCGATCGTGGTCAGAGCCCCCACTCCCCCAATCGTGGTCAGAGCTACCCCCCTCCCCCGATCGTGGACAGAGCTCCCCCTCCCCCGATCGTAGTCAGAGCCCCCCCTCCCCCCAATCGTGGTCAGAGCCCCCCCCCCTCCCCCCGATCGCGGTCAGAATCCCCCTCCCCCCGATCGTGGTCAGAATCCCCCTCCCCCGATCATGGTCAGAATCCCCCTCCCCCCGATCGTGGTCAGAGCTCCCCCCCTCCCCCGATCGTGGTCAGAGCCCCCCCTCCCCCGATCGTGGTCAGAGCCCCCCCTCCCCCAATTGTGGTCAGCGCTCCCCCCTCCTCCCCCGATCGTGGTCAGAGCCCCCCTCCCCCCGATCGTGGTCAGAGCTCCCCATCTCCCCCCGATCGTGGTCAGAGCTCCCCATCTCCCCCCGATCGTGGTCAGAGCTCCCCATCTCCCCCCAATCATGGTCAGAGCTCCCCTCCCCCCCCCCCCCAATCATGGTCAGAGCTCCCCTCCCCCCGATCGTGGTCAGAATCCCCCTCCCCCCGATCGTGGTCAGAATCCCCCTCCCCCCAATCGTGGTCAGAATCCCCCTCCCCCCGATCATGGTCAGAATCCCCCTCCCCCCAATCGTGGTCAGAGCTCCCCCTCCCCCCGATCGTGGTCAGAATCCCCCTCCCCCCGATCGTGGTCAGAATCCCCCTCCCCCGATCGTGGTCAGAGCTCCCCTCCCCCCCCTAATCATGGTCAGAGCTCCCCTCCCCCGATCGTGGTCAGAGCCCCCCTCCCCCCGATCATGGTCAGAATCCCCCTCCCCCCGATCGTGGTCAGAGCCCCCCCTCCCCCCGATCGTGGTCAGAGCCCCCCGATCGTGGTCAGAGCCCCCCCTCCTCCCGATCGTGGTCAGAATCCCCCTCCCCCCGATCGTGCTCAGAATCCCCCTCCCCCCGATCGTGGTCAGAATCCCTCTCCCCCGATCGTGGTCAGAATCCCCCTCCCCCCGATCGTGGTCAGAATCCTCCTCCCCCGATCGTGGTCAGAATCCCCCTCCCCCCGATCGTGGTCAGAATCCCCCCCCCCCCCGATCGTGGTCAGAATCCCCCTCCCCCGATCGTGGAATCCCCCTCCCCCCGATCGTGGTCAGAATCCCCCTCCCCCCGATCGTGGTCAGAATCTCCCCTCCCCCCGATCGTGGTCAGAATCCCCCTTCCCCCGATCGTAGTCAGAATCCCCCTCCCCCCGATCGTAGTCAGAATCCCCCTCCCCCCAATCGTGGTCAGAATCCCCCTCCCCCCGATCGTGGTCAGAATCCCCCCTCCCCCCGATCGTGGTCAGAATCCCCCTTCCCCCGATCGTAGTCAGAATCCCCCTCCCCCCGATCGTGGTCAGAATCCCGATCGTGGTCAGAATCCCCCTCCCCCCGATCGTGGTCAGAATCCCCCTCCTCCCGATCATGGTCAGAATCCCCCTCCCCCGATCGTGGCAGGACCTCCCACTAACAGCCGGGGAACAGCAGTCCCCACGATTCCCCGGCTGCGGCCTCCTGTCGCTTGTTCGTGCTCCCACTCGGTGGCCAACCTGCCAATCAGGCCAGCTCTGGGGCGGGAGACTCAGCAGGTTATTTAAATGAGGCCCGGCCATTAAGATCAGCAGGGCCTCCACATCCCCAGCCTTGCCGGGTTTTCCCCGCGCTCCCCCTCCCTGTGGTCCCCCGCCCCCAGTCCAGCGCTCCCCTGTCTCCCCCACCCCCACCTCCCCGTTAATAACTGGTCTATGATTTCTCCAAACTATTAAATTAATTTCTCAATGGTTTTCACAGATTTCTCAAGATCCAAGAACTCTAGCGGTGATTTCCTCATATCCAGGAACTGAGCACTCTGCGGTACAGGGGCCAGGAAGAAGGGACAGAGACCTGGATTGGCAACTCTGCTTCACGGTCACCCCTGGCCCAGGACAGGGAATCCAGAGGGTGCTCCCAGAGCCGGACAGGTGCAGCACACGTCAGGTGCACAGGTCCGGCTTAGGGCCTGGGCAGAGGAAGATCAGCCCTGATAAATCCCCGTGCACAGTCATACATTTATTTAAGATACAGCGCAATATTAAAATTCTGAGCTAATTTTAAACCGGACCAGAATGGACCTGGATGCAGCTAATTTCTCTCAAACCTGACACTCCAGGTTGGGTGTGGCACTTAATTCCAGTATTTGCTAATGTCCTGATGTATATAAATTAACACTAACTTCATTCACAGGAAGACTATATTTTAAGGTATTTTATCTCTATTTTCTCTCTTTCTCACTTGGTGTTTGTCTTTGTTGTGGACTGTTTCTAATCAAGACAATGAGCTGGGACCTGCTCTCAGTCCTTCATTGGCTGTAAAGTGCGTTGGGATGTCCTGAGGTCATGAAAGGCGCTGTAGAAATGCAAGTCTTTCTTTGTTTCCCCTCTCTCAATGCCTCTCTTGGCCAGCTGTGAGCACATGCCTGTCCCTGGACTGGGTGACCGGTGCTCTGATTGGCCACTCCGTGCCATCTCCCACATTCATTCCTAAATTTACAGAGAATTACATCGAGGGTAGCGCACAGAAACAGGCCATTCGGCCCAACTGGTCCACGGTGTTTCTGCTCCACATGAGCCTCCTCCCATCCTATCCTCATCTCACCTCATCAGCATATCCTTCTATCCCTTTCTCCCTCGTGTGTTTATCTAGCTTCCCCTTAAAGCCATCTATATTATTCACCTCAACCACTCCCTGTGGTAGTGAGTTCCCCGTTCTCACCGCTCTCTGGGTGAATTTCAGGCTTCATGGTCTCGGGGAACCAGCAGTAATTGAAGCTTAGTTAAGGCGAGTCCACATTTCACAGACGACTCCCAGTCTCAGACTGAACCAGTGCAAATCAATACGAATTGTTCTGATTGCACAGAGAGATTTCAGGTGGAGATGGCCCTAAATTGAGGCGTGATAAATCTGAAAGATCGTAAATCAAGAGCAGGAGCACTGTTCCCTACAGCAAGACTGGCCATGTCTGTACTTGAGAAAAACTGAATGTTTACACAACATCAAAGCAGCTTTTAAGCAAACAGAAAGGAAGGCACATTGAACATGTGCACAAACACTTAGAGCAGCTCGTTCTGAGCAGCTTGTACTTTGAAGTGCCAGATTGCGTACAAAACCAATAAGAGTTAATTGTGCATGAGAATGCTTATGTAAATGGAATATACAGTGCATTCTCTCATTATTTCCTTTGTCTTTCTAACTCTAAAATCTAAACATTTCCAGTGAATCTGTGCTGGTTGTAGTCTAGTTCTGCAGTTCTAGTCAATTGATTTAGGAGAGTATGGCTGGTGAGAATGGGGCAGTAGTGCCCTGAAAATAGTGGGGAATGACTTACCGTCCCCCGTTCCCGCCATCACCATGGATACCGGGCCTACCACTGGCCGGCTGGATCATCCGCCTGATTCAAGCAGTAGGCCCTTTTAAGGTGCAGATTGGGATCCTATGACGTACGTAGGACCCCGTTTGCCATTTTAGGACAGTACTGGGTGGAGAGTGTGCCCTGCACGCTCTGCCCAGCATCAGCCAGCAGTCCAGCCAAGGAGGAGCCCACAGGCCAGTTTTACTGAATTGTTACGAGGCCGGGAGGAGCAGCAGCTCTCCTCTGGGATCTACAAAATCATCCTGGGCCGCTGCTTCTCCGGGTCCCTCGCTCCTCACGAGGTTGGACCCCCCCTCCTCGTGGACCTAACTTCTTCCGGCCCGGAACCGAGGGGCTGCCTGGGAGCTCCGTTTCCACCCGCAGCCCGCTGGCCAAATGCTAACCAGGCCTGCTCTTCAAAATGGCGCAGCCTCCTGCTGGGAGTATCAGCCGGCACGCTCCATCAGCTGGCCGTCCGAACTCCGCACCCCGCGGGGGAGAGCCTACCCATCTCGATAGCCTCGGTGTTTGCTCTGTATTACTGTAGAAAGATACATCAAACTGTAGTTACCAATTATCTAATAGATGGTAGGAGTACAGAGACAAGCAGGCAGATATCTCACTTGCAACGCAGGAAGCTGGTACAGGAAAGGCTTTTTTCATAAAACAAGCAGAGTAAAATGTCATCTTAACCGGTCCTGATACATTAGGGCTGAAATTCAACTTCAGCAGTGGCACAACACGGGCCGTAGCCGATCGGCCGCCCGTTATACACCCCGCTTGGGTTTCCATTGGAAAGGAGAATCAGGCAGGATGATCCGCTACTGCCCAGTCAGTGCCTCCGCCAACTTTCAATTTCACCCCCATCAAGTTCAAGATCCTTCGTTCACTGGCAGCATCAGAAACCTCGTGACTGACACGCATTTGATCAAAAGACCCTCAATAGACTGGCTCGCTGCCTCTGACCCAGAGCAGCGGGATTCAGAAGACTTGACCTGGGGACTCTTGCAGCATCCCTTCCCTTTACCCATGGCCCTCAGCAGACTCCATGTCCCTCGAGGTCTCCATTCACAGTTTGCTCAGAGGGTGGCCTCTTTAGGAATATGGCATGGATTCACTGAGCACAGCGTTAATGCAGAAAGCAGACAAAGCCAGTGCTAGGGCAGCTTACCTCCTCTCGATGCTCATCCCGGGAATGCTGAATAAACCACCGGATGGATGCTTGCTGTGATTTGGGGATACATTCCAGGAAAGTGGAGTTAAACTCAATACCGAAGATCAGCTTCTCTTCAGCTTCATTGCTCATACCTGCCAATCACAAGACCGGACATCAGTGCGAGTTTTGCAGAGTATAACTACAGTGCATTGAAACAAGTGTCATCCTATAATGTATGTGAAAGTTGAGCAACAGCTGGCATGGTGTATCTTAACACATAGGAGTGGCTCAGTTCATAAGTTTGTTGCCGGGTATGTGACTGAGCCAGTAGATTTCAGGAAGGTTTGCAGTTAAACCCCGTTTGAGCTGGGTTAGATGATTTCTTTTTTTTTATTATGTAGTCATGGAATTTTGTGGCGTCGCTGGCAAGGCCAGCATTTATTGCCTATCCCTAATTGCCCTTGAGAAGGTGGTGGTGAGCCGCCTTCTTGAACCGCTGCAGTCCGTGTGGTGAAGGTGCTCCCACAGTGCTGTTAGGGAGGGAGTTCCAGGATTTTGACCCAGCGACAATGAAGTCAGGATGGTGTGTGACTTAGAGGGGAACTTGGAGGTGGTGGTGTTCCCATGCGCCTGCTGCCTTTGTCCTTCTAGGTGGAAGAGGTCGCGGGTTTGGGATTGTGTTGCCGAAGAAGCCTTGGCGAGTTGCTGCAGTGCATCTTGTAGATGGTACACACTGCAGCCACGGTACGCCGGTGCTGGAGGGAGTGAATGTTTAAGGTGGTGGATGGGGTGCCAATCAAGCGGGCTGCTTTGTCCTGGATGGTGTCGAGCTTCTTGAGTGTTGTTGGAGCTGCACTCATCCAGGCAAGTGGAGAGTATTCCATCATTTCAGCCACAGGCACCAGTCAGTCCTTGGCGCCTTTGTGCGAGGGATTAACGGAAATGCCAAGAAAAAGAATTGTTTTAGAGAGATGTTACAAACATTAAAGTTTTCTCTGCACTAACTGATACCAGGAGGGACTAACCAGGAAGAAATCAACCCTAAATTATAGAATTTTTTTACCAAAATAAGTGAGGAATTATGGTTGTTTTCTGCCAGCAGTGGAAGCAACTTATTGTATAATCTGTCTTTATATATTAAACTGCGCTGGACTGTCAGTCTCACTCAATGGGAAGGCTGATGACAGAAATGGAAAAATATCGGGAGTAAGACATCGAGGCAGTGTGGGGAGACAATTCCTCTACGTTCGGCCTGTCTGATGTTTGACTGGAAAGTACTTAATGCTGAGCTGGAGTGGTCATTTTCTGACTGTACATTAGTAGTGTGGACCTCACTCAGCAGCCTATTGAGACATTGCGGACAAGATTTTCAGGTATGTGGGCGAGAGTCCCCGTCAACCTGCAGTCAGAAAACCGGTCACTAGGCACCAAAAGTTGAACATGTGACATCTCCTTATCTCCCTCACCTCGTTCAGCACAAAAAACTTCACTTGACCCACAAAAATCAGCTATACATTTTCAAACAGTCTTCCACAGATTAATGCTTAATTACTTGTTGTAAGAATAGCTCATTTGAGCAGAGCTCAGTGAAGACTGCACCAGTTAAAACGGGTTGTAAACGCTGTGGGAAGTCCTCAGACTATAAGAAGGGTGCAATGATGTAATGTTACTAACTTGTTTTTAAGCTTAGCTTTAACAGTTGTAAAAAACACACGGACAGATTTTGCTGCTTTCTCTGCCCCAGCGCTGGCCAAGAGCAGCGAATCCAAAGTGGGTTTCTTGGAAGTTCATTCTGGAGCCAAGTGCAGCATCAGATGCAGGTTGCCATCTAAACATGACTACCCGGCAGTGAGGTTTTGGAAGGTGTTCCTGATTTCCTGGAATATTTTATTGAACATTACCCTTTAAATGTGGGAGTTGTGTATAGAGAGTCAATATTCAATGGAAAGATCAAGGTCTTCTCATGTCTTGTGGGTTGTTTAACTACTGCAGGTAAAACTAATTTTCACAGTGATGTCAATGTTGGTCAGACCACACTTCAAATATTATGCGCACCACACCACAAAAAAAGGGCTTACATTACAGAAGGCAGAGGAAGCCACAACAAGACAGAGGCCAAGTGTAATGAGGATCAGCTATGAGGGAAGATCAGAGAATCTGGCCTCCTTTACCACTTGTGTAGATTTCCCACCCTCTCTGTAATCACCACGGCAGCTGTTTCCTGGCCTTTGATTGGATTAAAAAATGGCTTAGCAACAGATGGTGCTGATCACTGGAAAAGTGTTCTCGCATGGGGCAATGACGAGGGAGCTCCCCGTGGATCTGTTGTGTGGCCCCCTGCAGTTCGCACGGTCCTTTTTATATTAAACTCAGACAGAAGCACTGAGCTGTCATTGAATATCTGAATCTGGTAGTGCCTGTTCACAGTGGATAATATACAGTCGGTTGATTTATTCCGATGGCAACTTGAGTCACTGACAGCAGAACTAGGTCAGAGATATCGGAATAGAAAGTGTAGGTAATTGTAGGTATTTTCTCAAATTCCCTGAACTCTATCACTAGCTTTTTCCAATACAGAGGGTGTCTCGCTTCCGGGCATCTCCCAACATCACTGTACAGCCAACTGCAGGAAGTATGCAAAGCTTCGAGCTCGGATTTCCCTTGACCTCAATAGGGAAATGCCCACCATCAGCATGGCTGGAGATTAGTTGATAACGGCCGTGTAAATCGCCTTGGGACATTTTACTACGTTAAAGGCGCTGTATAAATGCAAGCTGTTGTTGTATTTGTTGAACGGTAGGCGTGAACTCACGCCCATCGGCTGCGCGGAGGAGTAGTTAAAGTTCCGAGGACCCTGCCCTGCCCCAGCCTTCTCTGAACATGGGTCATTGGCATGACCACAATCCGAAGCAATCCCAGTTTCTAAAGTCTGTGGAATTCAAAACGTGTATGGTGTTTCCCTCAAGTCTAATTCTCTTTGAAAATGACAAGCTTTCTTAAATTCCTTTACGAGGTAAGCATTTCTGCACTCCCGGGGACGCAGACTTGATTACAATTAGGAATCCCGCAGTTTTGAGGCATTCAGTGCTTCACCTATACTAAATAAATGACAAGTCCATGGATGTTTATATAGGACATACATTTATAGCTAAAAAATTACTTTGACAAAAACTTAAGCCAGACTTTCCCTGACTTTGAAGTCCTACTATCTGGGCTTGCTGCACATTATGAAGTTTCTTATGTTGCGGAGTTAAAGGTCACAAAAGCTGTATGATAAATTATAGTTCCAGAATTCTGGGCCATTTAATATTCCTTGGGATATTAAACAATCTGTACTCACTATTGAGCTCTGTAAAAAATCTCTCTTTTTTACTGTGGTTTGAAATAAATTATCATCAATGACTGCTTTCCTCCGAACAGCTCTTTCAAAGCAACGTCTGCAGCACAGCGGTGCAGGAACACTTACTTTCTTCCAGATCCCAGCACTGGCTTATTGGGTCTCCGTGCTTCACATCTTGACGTCTAGTCCGCCTGTGCAAACATCATCAATGACAATGAAATATTACTTGCAAAAAACTTGTTTTGATCAGACAGTTAATAGAGAGAAAAAAATCACCAAAGCTAAATGTTTCAAACTATGAAAATGTTTTTTTTGCAGTTTGCAAGTGTTAACTCTTTTCCCTTTCACAATAAGGTCCGCTATTTTATTACATTCCCTTTACCAGGCGTGGTTCCGTGTGTTAAATTTCAGAGGCTCGTTAACTCATTTCTCAGTGATTAATAGCTACTTATCTACATCGGCATTTGCCGAGTGTTCTAGCAAGCACACGATTATGATGAATGGAGCCATTAACTTACACATTGACTTTAGGATAACATTTTATTCATTTTCTACCATAAAATCTGGTGTATAAATCGTTTGTTATATCAATCACACATCGCTTAACGGCCACTACTCATTCGCCTTGTCTGCTCTCCTACTCATTTCGACCTTGGTAATGTTTTGCACTGCATCTGTGACTCAGTGGGCAGCACTCTCTCTCACCCGAGTCAGAAGGTTGTGGGTTCAAGTCCCACTCCAGAGACTTGAGCACAATAATCTAGGCTGACTCTCCAGTGCAGTACTGAGGGAGTGCTGCACTGTTGGAAGGGCAGTACTGAGGGAGCGCTGCACTGTTGGAGGGGCAGTACTGAGGGAGTGCCGCACTGTCAGAGGTGTCGCCTTTCGGATGAGATGTTAAACCGAGGCCCCCGTCTGCTCTCTCGGGTGGACGTAAAAGATCCCCTGGCACTATTTCGAAGAAGAGCAGGGGAGTTATCCCCGGTGTCCTGGTCAATATTTATCCCTCAATCAACATCAGAAAAACTGATGATCTGGTCATTATCACATTGCTGTTTGTGGGAGCTTGCTGTGCGCAAATTGGCTGCCGAGTTTCCCACATTACAACAGTGACTACACTTCAAAAGCACTTCATTGGCTGTAAAGCGCTTTGGGCCGTCCCGAGGTGGTTTATTTTTTACAGGATATGCCCCATCACCTAAGTTGCTCGTTTAGATTTTTATTTTTCAAATATTGAATCACATTCCTTTTGAAAGTGATTATGTGTTCTGCGTCTACCACAGTTTCTGTTAGGGCATTCAATGTCCTAACAATCCACTGTCTAAAAAATGCTCAAAGCTTCTTTGGACTCCTGCGTAGTTTTTGTATCCTTTTCAAAATTTAGTTTCCTAGATGCAGAGTTCCTTTGTCACTGAGCCCAGTGTGACTTGCAGCTGCTTCTGCACATTGCACTATTGAATACCTAAAATCAGTATCTATAACAGCGGCGATCGACACCCACATTGAAACAGTACCACTGCCCAATACCGGTATCCATAACAGTGTCGTTAGCAGAGACTGGTATCTGTAATGGTGCCATTAGCTCAGACTGGTATTTATAACATTATCCTTAGCAGAGACCAGTATCTATGACAGTAACTGTAGCAGAGACCAGTACCTATAATGGTACCCTTAGCCAAGACTATTTGTAACGGTACCACTAGCAGAGACTGATATCTTTAACTGTATAAATTCTCATCCTAGTTTTCAAATCCCTCCATGTCCTTGCCCCTCCCTATCTCTGTAACTTCAACAAACCCTACAACCCCTCGAGATCTCTGTGCTCCTCCTATTCTGGCCTCTTGAGCAACCCCGATTTTAATCGCTCCACCATCAGCGTCCGTGCCTTCAGCTGCCTGGGCCCTAAGCTCTGGAATTCCCTCCCTAAACCTCTCTCTCCTCCTTTAAGTTGCTCCTTAAAACCTATCTCTTTGACCAAGCTTTTGGTCACCTGTCCGAATATGTCCTTTGTGGCTCGGTGTCAAATTTTGTTTGATAACGCTCCTGTGAAGTGCCTTGGGATGTTTTACTACATTAAAGGTGCTATATAAATGCAAATTGTTGCTGTTGTATCCTGATCACCTTTGAGCAACTCCCCAAGTGGCCACATTTGAAATCAGGAGCTGACCATCTGGTGAACTTTTTGGACTCCAGGGGAATCAAGGGATGTGGGGATCGGGCGGGAAAGTAGAGTTTTGGTCGAAGGCCAGCCATGATCTTATTGAATGGTGGAGCAGGCTCGAAGAGCCGTATGGCCTACTCCAGCTCCTAATACTTATGTTCTTATGACCTGTGTCTTTATATCCTTATTCCATGGTGCAGTGAATTGGAGCATTCCTAAGACAGGTCCTGAAACAGGACACTTGTTGTGAGCCACAGTTCCTGAGAACTTGCTCAAAAACATTGAATTAAACTCACGCCGACACTTCCAGCCCTTTATTTTAAAACAATTCTTTTGTGGAGAAACCTATTGGAGGTAGTTTTCAGTTTGGGCAAGGTACACCCCACCTGACTCTCCTTTACATCGACTGCAATGGAACGGAAAATCGAGCGTCTGTACAACGGGTGGCCAGTCCACCATCGCTAGTTAGTGAAAATTACCCTTTATTTTGACTCAATTTTTAATTCTTTTCTCTGATCTCCATCATTTCCTGCGGGAGGTGATGAGCAGGGCCAGATCCATAATCTCTAATAACGTGCGCCCTGCTAGTTAACGTGTGAGGACAAATCTTCCCATTCTCCAACCCTCTCTGTGGGGAAGCTCCGAGACTCTGTCTGATGTACTGAGTGATACTGGCAAGTCAATGTGTGGGAACTGCAGGCAGGAACTCACATTTCCCAATCTATAGGTGGGCTAGATTAACTGTTGAGCCATGGCATTGAATTACTTTTTACTGTAGATAACTTTAAAATACAAAACCTGGGGATGACACATCTTTAAAAAAACAAATCAAATCAAGCCCTCTGAGATGAGGCTTCAAGTTGAACACATTCAGTGTTGATTCTCGCATTGTCAGAGGATGAAGCTTTGTGAGGATGGATCGCACAGCTGCCTGGGGAATGATTACTGATTTACAACGTTGCACAGTCCACCCCAGTGTACCATGCTGAATTTCTTATTTCAGTGAAGTTATTTCTGCTCTCTCCCAAACAGCTCAGAGAGTACGTGCACTGTGTCGTGTGGTACTGAGCCACACAGATCTGGGAGGTTTCATGTTCTGTCCCTGACCTCTGCTGAGGTAGCTGATCTCATCAGATGGTGTCCCAATCACCCTCTGCTAGCTATCAGCCGTGGCTCAGTGGGTAGCACCCTCACCTCTGAGTCAGAAGGTTGTGGGTTCAAGTCCCACTCCAGAGACTTGAGCACAAAAAAAACTAGGCTAATACTCCAGTGCAGTGCTGCGGGAGTGCTGCACTGTCTGAGGTGCCGTCTTTTGGAGGAGACGTTAAACCGAGGCCCCGTCTGCTCTCTCAGGTGGACATAAAAGATCCCACGACCACTATTTCGAAGAAGAGCTGGGGCGTTCTCCCCAGTGTCCTGGCCAATATTTATCCCTCAATCAACATCACTAAAACAGATTATCTGGTCATTATCACATTGCTGTTTGTGGGACCTTGCTGTGCGCAAATTGGCTACCACATTTCCTACATTACAACAGTGACTACACTTCAAAAGTACTTCATTGGCTTTGGGATGTCCAGAGGTCATGAAAGGCGTTATATAAATGTAAGTCTTTCTTTCAGGATCACCAAACTGGAAAATCAGCTGGGGTTCCCATTCCCAATTGCCATCTAGTGCCCTTTGTTGGAAAGAATGTTTGTTTGAGCTGATTAGGGGGCTCAGCTGTGATTCCTCCCACCATCAGGTCATTTGCTAATCCTCACTATCTAGGCCTATGCTAAAAGAAGTGCACCCTTGGCATGGCACTGAATTACTATCGGCGCCTATAAAATAAGAGGCTACGACTTTAGAAGTAAAGGGGAGAAAAATGTGGGAACGTATTGGCCCTGAAATTTGACTCGGAGTCTTGCCGCGGGGGTAAGGATCCCCCGCGATATCACACTCCGCGCCGGCCGTTGTGTTTCGGGCCCACACGAACTTCAGCTCCTGGTTCTCTCCCTGGTGCCGGCGCGCAGTGTGTGCGTGTCCCAGAGGCGCAGTTAGTTTGATGCAACCTCTGGGATCACGTGGGCCATGGAGAGCCAATGGCAGCACACCATCTTTCATTCATAGCTTTGACAGGAGAACTGTCAAAACTATGAATACAAATTGCCCCCAAAAGAACAGCTAAACCTCAAATAAATTTAAAAAAAAACCATCACATTAATAAAATAACTATAGTTAAATAAATTAACCACTTTAAACAAAAATTTAAATTTTTGAAAAAATTTAAATTCTTTTTAAAAGTTATAAAAATAAACTTACCTTTCTTTAAAGTCTCTAAAAAAGATAAACCTGTTGAATTTTTTTTTAAATAATACATAATTAACTACTTACCTTGTTAAAAGGGGGTCTTACGCCTCCTTTCTTCATGTGTAAAATCTTCCATACTTACCTTCGCGTTGAAACCTGAAAAAAAACCTAAGTCTGCTGCGTGCGCACAGCCTGTAGTGCGCACGCGGTTCACTTAGGAACCGCCCCCTTCGCCATACCCGAAGTGCCGGTTTCCCGCACATGCGCAGTGCATGCAGGAAACCGGCACTTCGGGACCGAATACGCGAGAGTACAGAGTTCGTACTCTCCCGTATTCAGCCGAATTTTTGGGCCATTATTTTACAATGCAGATATTGTATTGCTGGGAACATAAGGAGCTGGAGCTGGGAACCGCAAGTGCAGGGGTGGAGCGACTTCCACACTAGAAAATTATCTCATGTTAAATCACTTCAAGAAAACTTGGAGCGAGATAAGAGTCGATTCTCATGCGACGGAAATAAAATATCATGGGATTTTTTTTTTTAAAGGGAGCGAGTTATCTTTGGCAGACTCTCAAATGATGCAGCTTTAAGGGAAAATGTAAAGAATCCGCAGCAATCAATAAATCCAAACAATGTGAAAGGAGAGGCTTCTCGTGCATCGTAACCGTAACCAGCTGAATACAGCTGGGCACAACCCACCGTTTTGATGTCGGGACGTAGCGAGAACATGAGGTTCCATCCCAAGCACAGTAAGGGTCCCTGGCTAAGCAGCATTCTGCACACGCCTTGCCGTAGATATCACATCGATGCAGCGAGAGCTGGACCAGCCCATCTCTGGACCCGATGTACAACTGCTGCTGTAAATAGAAATGAAAAGAAAAATTCAGCTGCTGCTTCCTGTGGTTCTTAATGTGACGCTTACTTCTGGAAAAGAAATACATATTATCAATGGATAGGAATTAATATCAATACTCAAATGCAATGATTTACCTGTTTTGAAGATATTTCCATGTTTAATATTGGAGAAGGGCCCTGGAGGAATAAGGAGGAAAATGTTAAATGTCACACATCCTAAATCCAGTTTGTTCTTGCTAACAATGTGTTAAGGATCAAAGGACTTGACCGGTTAGTGGCAGTCCCCAGAGAGATGCTTATAATAAGGTTAGAGGATCAAGGGTGACAGTGACTCCACCCTGTTCAGGACCAGCACATATACTAACATTATTGGGTAGATTTTGCGATGCAAAGCTCCCAGAAGGGAGCCTCACTGGATGGGAGCACAGATCTGAAAACCAGCCAGCGAGGTCAGCATCTGGACCAGTTATAAAGGAACACTCGGCCTAATTAGAGCCGTGGCTCAGGGGTAGCACTCTCGCCTTCTGAGTCAGAAGGTTGTGGGTTCAGGTCCCACTCCAGGAGGCTTGAGCACATAATCTAGGCTGACACTCCAGTGCAGTGCTGAGGCAGTACTGCACTGTCGGAGGTGCCGTCTTTCGGATAAGATGTTAAACCGAGTCCCTGTCTGCTCTCTCAGGTGGATGTAAAAGATCCCATGGCACTATTTCGAAGAAGAGCAGGGGAGTTCTCCCCGGTGTCCTGGCCAATATTTATCCTCAATCAACATCACAAAAACAGATTAACTGGTCATTATCACATTGCTGTTTGTGGGAGCTTGCTGTGCGCAAATTGGCTGCCGCATTTCCTACACTTCAAAAAGTACTTTATTGGCTGTAAAACGCTTTGGGATGTCCTGAGGTTGTGAAAGGCGCTATATAAATGCAAGTCTTTCTTTCTTTGTGAGACTTCCCTCTGGGACCCTTACCTCATCAAACTTATCCATGTAGTTGGTCACAGTCCTTAAATTGTAAAGGTTTTAAATATTCAATGAAGTGATTTAGATTATAGCAATATACAATATGTACAAGTATTAGCAAGTCTTTGAAGCTTTACATTGGGAAAATAACATTTTCATAGAATCATAGATTAGTTACAGCACGGAAGGCGGCCATTCGCCCGTCGAGCCCGTGCCGACTCTCTGCAAGAGCACTTCAGCTAGTCCCATTCCCCCGCCCTTTCCCTGTAGCCCTGTGAATGTTTTTCTGTCAGGTACTTATTCAACTCCCTTTTGAAAGCCACGATTGAATCTGCCTTCACCACTCTTTCATCTGCCACGTGCCCACCCATTCCATCAGCCTGTCTATGTCCTCTTGAAATCTATCACTATCCTCCTCACTGTTCACTATACTTCCAAGTTTTGTGTCATCTACAAATTTTGAAATTGTGCTCTGTGCACCCAAGTCCAAGTCATTAATATATATCAAGAAAAGCAGTGGTCCTAGAACCGACCCCTGGGGAACCCCACTGTATACCTTCCTCCAGTCCAAAAAACCATTTACCACTACTCTCTGTTTCCTGTCACTTAGCCAATCTCGTATCCATGCTGCCACTGTACCTTTTATTCCATGGACTTCAACTGTGCTGGCAAGCCTATTATGTGGCACTTTGTCAAACGCCTTTTGGAAATCCATGTACACCACGTCAAGCGCATTGCCCTCTTCAACCCTCTCTGTTACCTCATCAAAAAACTCAATCAAGTTGATTAAACATGATTTGCCTTCAACAAATCTGTGCTGGCTTTCCTTAATTAATCTACACTTGTCCTAGTGACTGTTAATTTTGTCCCTGATTATTGTTTCTAAAAGCGTCCCCACTATTGAGGTTAAAATAACCAGCCTGTAGTTGCTGGGTTTATCTTTACACCCTTTTTGAACAAGGGTGTAACATTTGCAATTCTCCCGTCCTCTGGCACCACCCCCGTTTCTAAGGAGGGTTGGAATATTATGACCAGTACCTCCACGATTTCTTCCTTCACTTCCCTCAGCATCCTAGGATGCATCCCATCTGGTCCTGGTGACGTATCTACTTTAAGTACAGTCAGCCTTTCTGGTACCTCATCTTTATCAATTGTTATCCCATCCAGTATCTCCACTACCTCCTCCATGTGTCTATGGCAGCATCCTCTTCCTTGGTGAAGACAGATGCAAAGTACTCATTTAGTACCTCAGCCATACCCTCTGCCTCCATGCGTAGGTCTCCTTTTTGGTCCCTAATCAGCCCCACCCCTCCTCTTACTGCCCATTTACTATTTATATGTCTATAGAAGACTTTAGAATTACCCTTTATGTAGGCTGCCATTCTATTCTCATACCCTCTCTCTGCCCCTCTTATTTTCTTTTTCACTTCTCCTTTGAACTTTCTATATTTAGCCTGATTCTCAGATGTATTCTCGACCTGACATCTGTCATACACGCTCTTTTTCTGCTTCATCTTCCTCTCTATCTCGTCCCTAAATGCTCACCTACTGATACTTGCTTCACTTGACCTACTTCATTCCCCAGAACCAGATCCAGCAATGCCTCCTTCCTCATTGGGCAGACTTCAGAAATTCTTCTCCCTCCCTGCCCTTTACACTATTACTATCCCGGTCTATGTTAGGATAGTTGAAGTCCCCCATTATCACTACTCTATAGTTCTTGCACATCTATGTAATTTATCTGCAAATTTGCTCCTCTATATCTTTCGCACTATTTGGTGGTCTATAGAATACACCTAGTAGTATAATGGCACCTCTATTGTTTCTTAACTCTAGCCATATAGATTCTGTCCTTGACCCCTCGAGGACATTCTCCCTCTCCAGCACTGTAATATTCTCCTTAACCAATACTGCCACCCCACCTCCTATCTTTCCTGAACACCTTATATCCAGGAATATCTAATACCCAATCCTGCCGTTTTTTAAGCCAGGTCTCTGTTATTGCCACGACATCATATACCCAAGTGGCTATTTAAAAAATCAATTCCTTTTTTCCTTTTACCGGTAAATCTAAGAGCAGCCCTGCTCACTGACCAGAAGTTTAAATTTCTTTATTAAACTTTTTTGAATCATTCATCAACAGAGACTGACTCTAGTACAAGCGACCCACCAGCCAGGGAAAGATAATGGCAATCAGTGACAAGTCTTTACAATGTACATCTGTCTTCCGGCCTTATTATCAGATCACTGTAGGAACCATTGGGTAGATTTATACTGGAGCTACTGGTTTGAGCATCGTATTTATACCGCATGGCTCCCAGCCAGCAAGGAATTCTGCTTACTGGCATGTACAGGGCCCCATCCTCTACCGTTACATTTTAAATATTTTGAGAATTTAGGCAGCAGCATCCAGACTCTGAATAGATTTTAATTAGCTTTGTGAAAGTTTAAAAAGTTTAAAATGCTTAAAAAGTTCCCAAGCAATCCAAGGATCATTTCAAAATCAGGCAGTTAGCGAAGGTTCACGAGGTTGATTCCTGAGATGAGGGGGTTGTCTTATGAAGAAAGGTTGACCAAGTTGGGCCTACACTCATTGGAGTTTCTGTTGCCTAGGCCCTAAGCTCTGGAATCCCCTGCCTAAACCTCTCCGCCTCGCTACAACTCTCTCCTCATTTAAGACGCTCCTTAAAACCTACCTCTTTGACCAAGCTTTTGGTCACCTATCCAAATTTATCCTTATGTGGCTCGGTGTCAAATTTTTTGTCTTAAAATACTCCTGTGCAGCGCCTTGGGAAGTTTTATAACGTAAAAGGCGCTATATAAATACAAGTTGTTGTTGTTGTTGAGTTTAGAAGAATGAGAGGTGATCTTATTGAAACGTATAAGATTCTGAGGGGGATTGACAGGGTAGATGCTGAGAGGATGTTTTCCCCTGGCTGGAGAGTCTAGAACTAGGGGGCATAGTTTCAGAATAAGGGGTCGCCCTTTTAAAACGGAGATGAGGAGGAATTTCTTCTCTCAGAGGGTCGTGAATGTTTTGACTTCTCTTCCCCAGAGAGATGTGAGGCTGGGTCATTGAATATATTTAAGGTGGAGATAGACAGATTTTTGAACGATAAGGGCAGTCAAGGGTTATGGGGAGCGGGCAGGAAAGTGGAGTTGAGGCCAAGACCAGATCAGCCATGATCTTATTGAATGGCGGAACAGGCTCGAGGGGCCGAATGGCCTACTCCTGCTCCTATTTCTTATGTTCTTGGCAGTGGACTTATTCTACGTACGATGTCAAATGGCTCCTCCCACTGGCTTTCAGAGCACTTTCCTCCAGAGTCAGGATGGGACCTAACTCCAGAGTTATTCTGTCAGTTTAGCATTGAAGTAAAAATGCCCCCATAAAACAGAAGAATTATCTGTCATCATATTTAGCCCGAGGTGGCTCCACTCAGACTAACAAAAGAAATAAAATTTCAAGTGAAAGCATGAAAATTTCATAAGAGCCAGCACAGGCACGATGGGCCGAATGGCCTCCTTCTGTGCTCGCTAATTCTTTGATTCTATAAGCAATGTGTGTTAGTTACACAACAAGTGCAGAAGGTACAATTATAATTGAGCTTGCACTTTTAAATTTAATGACGTTTCGGCGCTGCTTCCTTACCTTAAACACCTGGAGCTCCTCCAGTACGACCTCTTCAGTGATCCAGTTTTCTTTTGTGACACTCACCACCTTTAGAACTGTTCCAATGTCTGAGGGCAAAAAAATAATAATGAAGGTTTAAAGAACCTTTCCCCCAGAAAAGGAAGCAGCAACGAATGATCGGCTCTCGTTAATTACTCCGGCCCACCTATCTCTGTTACCAAAAACACCATCAGCACACGGACTACGGGTGCTCAAGAGATGGCCCACCTCCACCTTCTCAGGGTAACTAGGGATGGGCAATCAGTGCAGTGTTGCTAGTGTTGTCAGTAATCAGGAAGGCAAATGGAACGTTGGCCTTTGTTGCAAGGGGGCTGGAGTATAAAAGTAGGGAAGTCTTGCTACAAGTGTACAGGGCGTTGGTGAGACCACACCTGGAGTACTGCGTACAGTTTTGGTCTCCTTATTTAAAGGAGGGATATACTTGCATTGGAGGCAGTTCAGAGAAGGTTCACGAGGTTAATTCCTGAGATGAAGGGGTTGACTTATGAAGAAAGGTTGAGCAGGTTGGGCCTATACTCATTGGAGTTTAGAAGAATGAGAGGGGATCTTATTGAAACATATAAGATTCTGAAGGGGCTTGACAGGGTAGATGCAGAGAGGATGTTTCCCCTTGTGGGGGAATCTAGGACTAGGGGGCATAATTTTAGAATAAGGGGTCACCCTTTTAAAACGGAAATGAGGAGGTATTTCTTCTCTCAGAGGGTTGTGAAGCTTTGGAATTCTCTTCCCCAGAGAGCTCTGGAGGCAGAGTCATTGAATATATTTAATGTGGAGACAGACAGATTTTTGAATACTAAGGGAGTCAAGGGTTATGGGCAGGGAAGTAGAGTTGAGGCCAAGATCAGATCAGCCACGATCTTATTGAATGGCGGAGCAGGCTCGAGGGGCCAAATGACCGACTCCTGCTCCTACGTCTTATGTTCTTATGTACTTATGATCTGCTCCAGCTCTCGGCCTGCCCTGCTCCTGATTTAGTGCCTGGGGATGGCAAGATTGGCGCAGGGTGACCTACGCTCGGATCGTGGACGCATTGGTTGTCATCTTCCAAAATTCTATAGATTCTGGAACGGTTCCTGCAATTGGAGGATAGCAAATGTAACCCCGCTATTTAAGAAAGGAGGGAGAGAGAAAACGGGGAACTACAGACCTGTTAGCCTCACATCAGTAGTTGGGAAAATGCTGGAATCTATTATCAAGGATGCAATAACTGGGCACTTAGAAACTAATAGTAAGATTGGGCAGAGTCAACATGGATTTATGAAAGGGAAATCCTGTTTGACAAACCTATTGGCGTTCTTTGAGGTTGTAACGAGTGGAGTAGACAAAGGGGAACCGGTAGATGTGGTGTATTTGGATTTTCAGAAGGCCTTCGATAAGGTCCCACACAAGAGGTTGGTGAACAAAATTAGGGCACATGGAATTGGGGGTAATATACTAGCATGGATTGAAAATTGGTTAACAAACAGAAAACAAAGAGTAGGGATAAACGGGTCTTTTTCAGGATGGCAGGCAGTGACTAGTGGGGTACCGCAAGGATCGGTGCTTGGGCCCCAGCTATTCACAATCTATATCAATGATTTGGATGAGGGGACTAAATGTAACATTTCCAAATTTGCTGATGACACAAAGCTAGGTGTCAGTGTCAGTTGCAAAGAGGATATGAAGAGGCTTCAAGAGGATCTCGACAGGCTCAGTGAGTGGGCGAGAACATGGCAGATGGATTATAATGTGGATAAATGTGAAGTTATCTACTTTGGTAGAAAAAACAGAAAGGCAGAGTATTTCCTAAATGGTGAAAGATTGGGGAATGCAGATGCTCAAAGGGACCTGGGTGTCCTTGTACATGAGTCACTGAAAGCGAATGTGCAGGTGCAGCAAGCCATTAGGAAGGCAAATGGTATGCTGGCCTTCATTACAAGAGGATTTGAGTACAGGAGTAAAGAAGTCTTACTCCAATTATATAGGGCCTTGGTGAGACCACACCTGGAGTACTGTGTACAATTTTGGTCTCCTTACCTAAGGAAGGATATACTTGCCACAGAGGGAGTGCAACGAAGGTTCACGAGATTGATTCCTTGGATGGCGGGACTGTCGTATGAGAAGAGATTGAGTAAACTAGGCCTGTATTCTCTTGAATTCAGAAGAATGAGAGGGGATCTCATTGAAGCGTACAAAATTATTACAGGGCTTGATAGGGTGGCTGCTGGGGGAATGTTTCCTTTGGCTGGGGAGTCTAGAACCAGGGGCCACAGCCTCAGGATAAAGGGTAGGCCATTCAGGACTGAGATGAGAAGAAATTTCTTCACACAGAGGGTGGTGAATCTTTGGAATTCTCTACCCCAGAGGGCTGTGGAGGCTCCGTCATTGGGTATATTCAAAACAGAAGTCGATAGATTTCTGACTAGTAAGGGCATCAAGGGATATGGCGATAGGGCCGGTGAATGGAAATGAGGCAGAAGATCAGCCATGATCTCATTGAATGGCGGAGCAGGCTCGAAGGGCCGAATGGCCTACTCCTGCTCCTATTTCTTATGTTCTTATTTTCTCCCTTAATGCATGGCAGCACCTGCCCTCGGCTAACTCCCTTCTCCTAATGATCTGATGGAAATCACATCCTTGTGATTAGGGGGAATTACGAGCCCTAACCCAGATTTTACATATATAAACATTCAACTGCAGTACATAAAGTAATTCATTGTGTGAGCACTTGCAGGTATTTAGATTATGTATAGAAGCATATTTATTTTCAGATCCTATCACTGTGGCACAATGCATCAGACAGGTTCTCCCTCGGGTGCCAACCTAACTTAGGAGGGGGCAAACAAGGAAGCAATTGAGACAGAGTGAATCAGTCTAATGTCTGGCTGATGGCCTCAGATAGAGTGAAACCCTGTTCAAACTAATAATTACATATCTCACTTGTTCACTTAACACATAACTGAATAGAACGCGAGATTTGTTGTAGTGAAATACCTACCCACTCGCAATGAAACTGGGAACACTAGTGCTTCAAGCAACAGAAGCCGTGTAATCCCGTGTCCCCCGGAATAAAGCACCCAATCTCCGTCCGCGTGCTGACCGATTCTCTTAATCTCACTCTTTAAAAAATGTTCACTCTCATTCAACCACACTTGAATTCCTGTGTCAGACAATGTTGCTGTTTAGTTTCGGGCGTCCCACCTTAGGAAGGCTACACTGACGCTGGAGAAATTCCAGCGATGATTCACCAGGGGGCTACCTGGGACAAAGGGCCGAGTTCTGGGGCGAGTGAGTAAACCTGGGTTTTTTGTCCTGCAGGTGAGGAGGTTAAGGGGAGACCTGATTGAGGTGTTTAAAGCAATGGAGGAATTGACAGGGTAGATAAGGAATGACCTTTCTCTTCAGTAGGAGAACCCGGAACAAGAATTCCAACTAAGATGGTTAAAAGTGAATCCAGGGAAAATACCTTTGTGCAAAGGATGGTGGTGTTCATTCTGTTCCACTGCACAGAAACATTAAGATATTAAAGAAACTAAAGAGTGGGAAATGCAAGAAAATGGGAGAGATGGAAAACAGAAACACCTGCTGTCAGGTGTGAGATTAAAACAGGTTTCACAAAGCGAATACCGCAAAGGTCTCTCCCACCTTCTCATGTTTCCCCAGGCCTTCCACTTCCTTAGCTATCCACACACCTTTTGCTTTGTTAATGGCTTAATGTTCCTGTCTACTGCTTGACTGAGATGGTCTATTACATCACTTCACTCATGATTCTTCACTGGGTTTGCCTGGGTTTTTTATACTGGGATCTCCCTCTGCCCTTCAGTCTCTCCTTGTTCAGTTCTGAAGAAGAATCTGCACCTGAAGCATCAGCTTGTCTGATCTCTCCACAGATGCTGACTAACCCACTGTGTGCTTTGAGCATTTTCTTTATAACACCTCACGCCTGCCAGCTTGGCTCAGCTGGTGGTACTCCTGCCTCGGAGTTGGAAGGTTGTGGGGTCACGGCCCACTCCAGGATTTGAGCACATAATCTGGGCTGACACCCCCAGTACGGCACTGAGGGAGTGCTGTGTTGTCAGAGGTTTTGCCAGGTGAGATGTGAAACTGAGGCCCTGTTTACCTTTCATTTGCATTGAAAAGATCCACAGCACTATTTCAAGAACAGTGTCGAGATCTTCTGGCGTCCTTCTTAACTAACACCACCAAAATCGTATACATTGGCTGCTGTGTTTGCCTAAATAAGAACAGTGGCTGCACTATACTGGATATGAAGCCCTTTGGAATACTATAAAAATGCAAGATCCTTCAATCACTCAATCGGCCAACCCCTCATATAGTGAAACTCCACAATGTACTTTTAATGGATTCTACTATATATTTTACTGGTATTATAAACACTTTATAAACCATTGTGCAGGGCATATCTATTTTTATAATTCCATTAGGTTTGTTCTTGAAAGGTTTTCTCCTGGAATTGGATTTGATTCTTAGAGTGGCCCAAACCACACTGCTTGTCCAGTTTAGTTCAGCTGGGCTGGGCACTGGGTACACATCTCTGGAGAGTGATCTAACCTTGTTTTACATACAATGCTTGTCTATTTCTCATGATGCGGAGATGCCGGCGTTGGACTGGGGTGGACAAAAATGAGAAGTCGCACAACACCAGGTTATAGTCCAACAGATTTATTTAAAATTACAAGCTTTCGGAGCTATCGCCCCTTCTTCTAACTTTACCTGAAGAAGGGGCGATAGCTCCGAAAGCTTGTAATTTTAAATAAATCTGTTGGACTATAACCTGGTGTTGTGCGACTTCTCATTTTTGTCTATTTCTCCTCTGTGCTCAGATACTGAGAGTCTGATATTGTCAGACTCAGAGTGGAGCTCTTAAAGAGCTGGCGAGCATTCATTCTTTAGCCTGATAGGATATTGTAGCAAAGGACAATGTTTCTCACGTCCCATTTCACACACGGAGCTGAGAAGAGGAAGAAGAGAGCCAGGGAGAGAAAAAGAAGTAAAGAGAAGAAAAGAGAAAAGAAGAAAGGGGAAGAAGCAGAGATAAGAGACGGGATGAAGGAAGTTATGGATTGACAAAGAGCACCACCTGCAGGGCAAAAGGAGCTTGTGAATATTCACTTAAACAGACAACCTCCTTGAAAGTTCTTTGATTTCAAGTGTTGCGGTCAATGTGTACACCCCAAATCTGTTTTCCATATCCCTGGAGTCATGGGGGGGAGGATACTATTACCGCATCACTGTACAAAATGGTTCAACAAAGAGGAACAATGGAAAGGTCAAAGACATCCAAGTGTTTATTTGGGCCATATTGCACTGAGGGAAGATTCATTCAGGTAATGATATTTTCACTCACTCAGTCAGTAGAGGTTTACGTTACCTGTCCCAAGAAACATGACATCATACTGTCCATCTTCTGCTATCACATGATCCACCACAATCTGGGTCAGTCGGTAGTCGACGTTGATCCTGGTAAACACGGGGCTTGCAGTCATTGGGTGCACAGACTTGTACATTACGGGGTGATACCGTATAAAACTGATCACTTCATCGGGGAAATCCTTGGTAGACTTTATCAAGGGATCGTAAGTTTTACTGGGACACTGTGGGGGGGGAAAAGATTTTTTTTTAAAACAAGCGTATAATGACATTTTTCAACAAATGTCTTAAACAAAGCAAAAACCAAAAAGAAATATGGGTTATAGTCCAGACACTAACAGACTATTTGTAATTGTATAATAGTGTAATGTTCTACCCTCACCCCAGCCCTTTGCTCCATCAGGTGCGATCTGTCAGCGACTGTACCTGTACTTTCTGGAACTCTCTCTTTAACCCATCCACTTTCATAGAATTACAGCACAGAAACAGGCCATTCGGCCCATCTGCTCTGTGCCAGTGTTTGTGCTCCACACGAACCTACTCCCACCCCTCTTCATCTCACCCTATCCTTCTATTCCTTTCTGCCTCGTGTACCTATCTAGCTCCCCCCCCCGAAATGTGCTATTCGCCTCAACCACTCCCTGTGGTAGCGACTTCCACATTCTAACCACTCTCTGGGTAAAGGTTTCTCCTGAATTGGATCTATTAGCGACTATCTTATATTTATGGACAGCTTCTCCTGCCCCCTGCAACAGCCTCTTCGAAATCTCTCTCTCGGAGTGTGCTTCGATGCCCTGCCCTAGTTACTACTTCATGTCTACCACGCCCCCTGTAAAGTGCCCCAGGATGGTTTGTTGTGTGAAAGCCTGTAAAGAACCTCGAGACTCAAGATATGAAATAAATTATAACCATGCAAACTGTTGTTCTTTCAGAATCAAAGTATATTTGGTAAGATTAGTGAAACAGATTGAAGAAATATGAAGGCAGAATAAGTCCAGATTTTATTACTTGCTGAAACATTAACAACACATGGAAATACTCTACCAATATCCTGATAAGGTTGAGTTTACATGAAGTGGATAGCTCTTACATGTCCTAAAGAGGGTGCTGTTTTACTTTTATTAATGGCAGCAGAGAGTTGGTCTACGTTATTCATCACGCTTTTCTGGTGTCTGTCAAAGCAAAGCCCTCATCAACAACTTATATTTTATTGCTCATGTGAACACTTGAGTAGCAATGTTCTGCGTTCGCATTTCCAGCAGAGAGTCTCGCTCTCCGGCCACCACATCCGGAGATCATAGGTGCGCTGCCCATGAATCTCCATCCAATAGTTACAAGAGGAGTTGTGGACGAGAAGTAGGAAGGAGTTAGAGAAGGTGACTGGAGCACAGTCAGAATGATAAGTAATACGGAGGCTTTGGAAGGAGGGATAAGCAGCAGCAAGGTGGAGGGGTTTAGGGAGACAGTTCCAAAGGCTGCCCACTAGCAACGCAAACTCAGCCCTTTCGTCTCCACTTAAGGAGAATGTGCAAATATTGACATTAGCCAGCTTCATTAATAATAATTCTACACCAATAAACAAACATAAATTTAGATAATCCCTGCTTTTAGTGTCATGCGATCTTTAACATCAACCTGAATCACTGGAACATGCAGTCCTGATTTACCATCTCACCGGAAGGGCTGCATTGACTGTCCACCTGGATTCTAAGCTCAGAACCCTGACAAGGGGCTCAACTCTACAAAACGTTGTTGAACGAAATTCGGGAGAGAACCCAGGACTTCAATTCTCCCAAATTGATGTTTCGTACCTACATTACAACAGCGACTACACTTCAAACAGTACTTCATCGGCTGTAAAGCACTTTAGCACATCCTGAGGTCGTGAAAGGCGCTATAGAAATGCAAGTCTTTCTTTCTTTCAAGTTTGTTATTGTTGGATATTCAAGACAGTCAACTGTCTAAATACTGAAATAACAAATAAAGCTCGAGAACTCCAACTAAATGCTCTCTCATAGCTCCCCATGGTTTCCCAAGGTCCATTGTTGCAGCTGCACTTACAAGTCCCCACTCCAGTACAACACCACTTCAGCAGAGTACATTATATGTACATTACAACAGAGACTACACGTCAAAAAAAAAGTACTTCATTGGCTGGAAAGCACTTTGGGACGTCCTGAGGTCATGAAAGGCAAGTCTTTCTTTAGGTATAACACATTAAAAATGTTCCATCTACAAACACATCCTGTCAATTTTTTCCATTGTAACTTCCCATGCTCACATTTATAATGGAAACTGCCTATGTTGGTAGCACTCGCGCCTCTAAGTCAGAAGGTTGTGGGTTCAAGTCCCACTCCAGAGACTCGAGCACAAAAATCCAGGCTGACACTCCAGTGCAGTGCTGAGGGAGTGCTGCACTGTCGGAGGTGCCGTCTTTTGGATAAGACGTTAAACCAAGGCCTCATCTGCTCTCTCAGGTGGATGTAAAAGATCCCACGGCACTATTCTGAAGAGGAGCAGGGGAGTTCTCCCCGGTGTCCTGGGGCCAATATTTATCCCTCAACCAACATCACTGAAACAGATTATCTGGTCATTATCACATTGCTGTTTCTGGGAGCTTGCTGTGCGCAAATTGGCTGCCGTGTTTCCTCCAATCTGCAGGAATCGTTCCAAAATCTATAGAATTTTCGAAGATGACAACCAATGCATCCACTATCCCAATGGCCACCTCTTTCAAAACCCTAGGATGTAGGTCATCCAGTCCTTGGGATTTATCGACTTTTAGTCCCATTAATTTTGCCAGTACTGTTTTTTAACTAATAATAATTTCTTTAAGTTCCTCATTCTCGCCACACCCTTGGTTTTCTCATATTTCTGGGAGGTTTTTTGTGTCTTCCTCCGTGAAGACAGAAACAAAGCATTTATTTAATTTCTCAGCCATTTCCTCATTCCCCATTATAAATTCTCCCGTCTAACTGTAAAGGACCTACATTTACCTTCGCCAGTCTTTTCCTTTTCACATACATATAGAAGCTTTTACAATCCGTTTTTATATTTTTCGCTAGTTTGAGCTCATATTCCATTTTCTCTTTCTTTATCAATTTCTTGGTCCCCCTTTGCTGATTTCTATAAAGATCCCAATCCTCAGGCTGACCACTTTTTCTGGCAACTTTATAAGCTTCCTCCTTTGACTTAATACTAGCTTTAATTTCTTTTGTTAGCCATGGTTGGATCACTTTTCCTTTTGGGATTTTATGCCCTCGAGGAATATATGTTTGTTGCAAATTATGCATTA
Source organism: Squalus acanthias (assembly GCA_030390025.1). Taxonomy (NCBI): domain Eukaryota; kingdom Metazoa; phylum Chordata; class Chondrichthyes; order Squaliformes; family Squalidae; genus Squalus; species Squalus acanthias. Next base: position 116,144,013 of record CM059434.1, read on the forward strand.
TTTCCTTGAATGTTAGCCATTGTATGTCCACCTTCATACCTTTTTGTGTAGTCTCCCAATCTACTATGGCCAACTTGTCCCTCATATCCTTGTAGTTTCCTCTGTTTAGATTGAAGACCTTAGTTTCAGATTGGACTACATCACTCTCAAACTTAATGTAAAATTCAATCATATTATGGTCACTTGTCCCTAAAGGCCCCTTTACCACAAGATTATGATTAGCCCTTTCTCATTACACAGTACCAGATCCAGAATAGCCTGTTCCCTGGTTGGTTCCTCCACATACTGATCCAGGGAACCATCTCGCATGCATTCCAAGAATTTGTCCTCCACACCATTAGTGGTAATTTGATTTGCCCAGTCAATATGTAGATTAAAGTCCCCCATGATTACCGTATTGTCCTTGTTACATGCACTTCTAATTTCTTGATTGATACTGTGCCCTACATTACCACTGTTTGGTGGCCTATACACAACTCCCACCAATGTTTTCCGCCCTTTGCTGTGTCTTAGCTCCACCCAAACTGATTCCAGTTCTACATCACGATCTGCCGAGCCAAGATCTTTTATCTCTACCGTACCGATCTCATTCCTTATTAACAGCGCTACGCCACCTCCTTTTTTTTTTGTCTGTCCTTCCTAAATGTGGAGTACCCTGGAACATTCAGTTCCCAGCTTTGGTTGCCCTGCAACAATGTTTCTGTAATGGCAATTACATCATACCCATTTACTTCTATTTGTGCCATTAATTCATCCACCTTGTTGCGAATGCTACGTGCATTTAGATAAAGTGCCTTCAACTTTGCCTGTTTAATATTTTTCTGTACTTTGACCCTCTTTACTGTTGGCCTTTGTTTGTGCTCCCTACTAGTTTTGCTGACTACTTTTCTAACTTTCACTTCCAGCTTTGTTTCTCTCCATTCTGGGCCCACACTTAGGTCCCCAGCCCCCTGACAAACTAGTTTAAATCCTTCCCAACAGCACTAGCAAACCCCCTGCGAGGATATTGGTCCCGGTTCTACCGAGGTGTAACCCGTCCAGCTTGTACAGGTCCCACCTTCCCCAGAATCGGTCCCAATGCCTCAGGAATTTAAATCCCTCCCTCCTACACCATCTCTCCAGCCACGCATTCATCTGGTCTATTCTCCTAATTCTGCTCTTGCTAGCATGTGGCACTGGGAGTAATCCTGAGATTACTACCTTTGAGGTCCTGCTTTTTAATTTATTTCCTAGCTCCCTATATTCTGCTTGCAGGACCTCATCCCTCTTTCTACCTATGTCGTTGATACCGATATGGGCCACGACCTCTGGCTGTTCACCCTCCCCCTTCAGAATGTCCTGCAGCCGCTCAGTAACATCCTTGACCCTGGCACCAGGGAGGCAACATACCATCCTGGAGTCACGTCTGCGGCCACAGAAACGTCTATCTGTTCCCCTTACGATACAATCCCCTATCACTATTGCTCTCCCACTCTTTTTCCTCCCCTCCTGTGCATCTGAGCCACTCGTAGTGCCACGGACTTGGCACTTGCTGCATTCCCCTGAGAAACCATCTCCGCCAGCAGTATCCAAAACAGAAAATCTGTTGGAAAGGGAGATGGACCCAGGGGACTCCTTCACTATCTTCCTAGTTCTTTTACTCTGTCTGGTGGTCACCCATTCCCTTTCTGCCTGTGCACTCTTTACCTGCGGTGTGACCACCTCGTTAAACGTGCTATCCACTTAGATCTCAGCCTCGCGGATGCTCCACAATGACTCCAGCCGCAGCTCCAGATCCGAAATGCGGATTTCGAGTAGCTGCAGCTGGAGACACTTCCTGCACGTGTTCGCCCTGGACACCGAAAGTGTCCCTGACTTCCCACATAGCACAGGAGGAGCACTCCACACTGCCGAGCTGCCCTGCCATGTCCTACCCTTAATTTACTCCCTTTACTTCCTCTAAATTAAAGATTAAATACACTAGGGATCTTACTTCACTTTAAACACTACTTACTCTAAACTAGAGACCTTACTTTTACTTTAACGACTGGACTGTAGAAATACTCACCAGGTCCTATTTACCAATCAGCTCCTTCCCTGGTTGTAACATCACTTTAGCGGTTTTGCAGTTGTTGTTGTTGTTTGACTGCTCCCGCTCTTGGACTCTTTCCTGGGTGTAAAGTAAGAACCAATTCCCACAGAGTGAAAAGTTAGGGAAAGCAAAGGCATAGCAAGGGAGCTCCTCCTTCCACTCCTCAGCCGCCTAACTCCCTCACTCACCCAACTCTCAGCACTCTGTTCAAACCGCACTCAGTGCAGGTCGCACTACGAAGTGTGTTTTTATAGGCCTAGTTTCCCTAATTAACTGCCTTCAGCTGCTCTGAATTATCCTCTGCCTTCTCCGGGGCTGCCGACTCCTTTCAGGTCTGCTGTCCTCGGCCTCCCGCGCTCTTTATCCTCTGCCTTCTCCGATATTCCAACCAACTTTACTTCTCTGTTTTCTAGGTTGTCATAACTTTTTTCAAAGTGTTATATAAAATAAATGACAGAATATATGCCTTTAAAATGGGGGTTGAATTATATCTGCACACCCTAGCCTAATTACCCCCCATACTCTAACCCCCCCTTTCAATGGAAGAGCACACTTGGTCTTCACTCCCCTGTACAGTGGTGCTATGAGGGATCGGCTAATATATAAATAAAATGTGTGAAAAATTACAGGCCCGAATCTGAAAAGCCCGTGAGTGAGTGCTGGAGTCCCAGTAGGTTGGGTTGTGGCGCAGCAGAACTTTGGTCTAGACATCGCCTCATGGTGTCTTCTCACTCTTATGGCACTATTATACCACAAGGACTGGTCTGACATACATATCTATTTTAGTCAGTAGCACTGGGTTATACTGCCTGCCCTCTCTTTGATCAGGAAAAGTGGAGGTTTGTGCTTAGAGGTTTATACAGAGCCCCACTCTTTGAAGGTGATTTGGAATAAAATTAGGAGTTTTTACTAATATCTGAGTTTAACAGCGATTCACTTAACTTTGTTTCTTCTTTCAAAATAGATCCCAACACAAGCTAGAACTCCCGGATGAGTTTCACAAGGTGAGCCTGATCTGGAAATTGAAACTACACAGCATTTCCCGAAAGACCGAGTTTCACACACTGAATAACTGAATTCGGTGGTAATCTGTAAAACCAAGCAAGTGGGATTGGGGAGGGAAAGGGGATGTTTATGCTTTGATAAAGTCCTTTGATAAAGTTTATGTTTTGATAGAGAGGGGACCAAACCTCAAATAAACCTGACCCAATTGCCCACGACATAATTTGTATTTCGGTAGTTAGTTGGAAGCTTGCCTACTTCCAACAGCTCTGTACCAGAAACTCGAATTTGCAGAATTCAGCAGAAATGGCCTTTTCAAAATAAAAGTGCTGTCCCTCCCTCTAGTGGCCAAAACAATTACTTTTCCACAAAGCCTCTCAACATCTGATCTGTCAATCACACAATTACTTGGCAATGATGTCCCTTTTCCCCCAGAGTGCTTATGTTTGTTAGCACCATTTGGAATTTACTCCCCCCCCTCCTTATCATATATTTATTTCAGTGTTGGTTTTGACATATGTGAGAAAGTCGCCCTTTTGAGAACTAGATAACTCATTTCAATAAGTCTGACACGGCCAAAAAGAAATTATTAAAAGATTTGTTTTCCTCTCTCTCCCACTGTAAACACAGATACTACGTTAAATGTTGATCGTGCTTCCCGCAACAGCAGCCAAATGTTGTAATATATATTACCGAGTATTTTTGAAAATGTATTCACCCATTACAGGAAACTCTCTTTTAACCGGCACCCAAATAACCGGAAATCTCTCTTAACCGGCAAAATTCTTGAGTAGGTAACCGGGGTTTTCCTTCATCTCTCCTTTAAAAAAAACCCCGAGGCGTTTGCCTTGTATCGGAGCGTGTAGATTGGGAGGGGAATGTGCAGCCCTGGTAGGCAGCGGACACGACAGATGGTCAGCTGGCGGTCCCTGGGGAGACGGAGCTCCGAATGCAGGCGCATGTCAATGTGTACAGGGCTCTCGTACGTTGGGAGATATAACTCTCCGTTATCCGGACTTTTTGCTTAACCGGCACCACGCCGGTCCCGTCGGTGCCGGTTAATAAAGAGTTTCCTGTACTTGCAATTCCCCCCTCATTATATGCTTTGAAAAATTTTAGACTGACAGAGATATCTGATCCCTTCAACCCGATAGTCTGACAAGCGACTGGTGATTATTTCTGGATAAATTCAAACCATTTCTCTCCCCGTGCAATCAATAGACTTCCTCTTGGTGCAGAGTATTTGTGCTCTGTGACATGTTGCATACTCACCACTCTTACACTGTGCGCGTGACAGTTAGTGTATCGACCTACTGCTCTCGTACCAGAGGTCTAGATTACTGCCAACAGTCTTGCTGCAATCTATGGTACGAACATTCTCCGCTAATTTTTCTTGCTGTTGTTGTTTCAAATGAATCCGGTTTGTGTGTGCAACAACTCAAGTTATCCAACACTTTCTTTGTCTACATCATGGCTGATCTTCGACCTCAACTCCACTTTCCCGCCCAGTCCCTATATCCCTTGATTCCCCTGGAGTCCAAAAATCTATCGATCTTGGCCTTGAATATACTCAACGACTGAGCCTCCACAGCCCTACAGATTGCGACAATGTGGGGCAAATGGGTTTTATTTTTACTGGTGCTGCACATTAAATGTGCTTTGCCATCAGAGAATTAAGAAAGACCGGAGGTTACTGCTGGTGAAGGTGGCACTAATTTAGAACATTCAGCAGGGCTCTGAACCGATGCCACTCTTTAAAATGTTTACGGAAGAATTCATATTTTGTTTCGTCATCTTTTACAATTTTCCTTTCCCATGAGGTTGCTGGTTAGTATCAAGATATAGGTCGGAGTTGACCTTGGTTCATTCCCATTTCCCCCTTTACCCTTGATTCTTTAAGCTTGCCCCATCACTGACCACTTGTCGTTAGTACGTGTCAAACACTGCTGCTGTGGTCCTCGTGTTGGTAAAATGAACGGCTTTGCTACGGTCACCTGCAGTGTTCATAAATCAATCAATCGCAGAACAAAGAAAGTCCTTTGGACTTAGAAAGACTATGAAGTGCAGTGATAGATGGATGGCTTCACGCCAATACAGCACACTGCCCAGGTTCGAAGGGGAACCATGTGCTGTTGCTCAAAAACAATCTATGATGTTATTCATTCACACACAGTTGTTCCATATTTTCATCCTGTCCCACCCACAGTGGTGGAGACTCATTCGACACCGCTGACATCTTTACTCGGCGGAACGTTTGTTGATTGTGATACGAAGCAGAAGTTAGATTTTACAGTTTTTAGCAAGCGATGTAAAGTGTCTGTTGAGAATTAGTTCTAAAGCACAGCAAAACCGCCGAGTATCTTGAGATTCCAAACATTCTCGCCGGAGATGAAGAGTAAATGGAACTGAACGTTCAAAGTGATCCAAACTGGGCCATTTCAAGTTTACTTGTGATTTCTCGAACTTGTCCTAATTCAGGTTCAGCCATGCTAGTCCCTTTAAGTAAAATGTCTGATAACGAAGGTTACATACAGCGGGGCTGATTTTTGTCTCTCTTATGCCCTGTAATTGGGTATAACAGAGCGGATAAATGAGCAGATTGCTATTTCCACATCTCCGCACCTTTTTGCGTCTGACATCCATTTCTGCTTCGGATTTTTCCAAGCATCAGAAGCTTCCAACAGAAGTAGGCAAGAGCTTCGTGAAGGGATCGTAATGTGAAGGAAGTGAGATAATGTACAGATCCATACTATCCTCTGCCTCTTACACCAGAGTCTTTTATCTTCATTAATTCACCCACATAAATGAGGTATCCTGAGTTTGCAACCCTATGCTTGATCAGTTCAAACGTAATGAACGGGACAACTAGCAACTTTCAGGTGCAATTTTAATTATTTTTTCACTTTATCGCTGACCTGGTTTTGTTTTTGCCTTGTTGTGGGTGACTGTGTCGTTGAAGGGAAGCTGTAAGGGTGCCAGTCTTTGAAAATAACCCACCCCTTGGGACGATGGGTGTCTCCCTGGGAATCCCTCATTATTTGGGCAAAGATAAAGCGAAACAACAGAGGTACGAGAGGCAGCTGCGCATTCAGCACAGAAGGACTGTGCACACCCCTGTTATCCTCCCACCCACTAACACCAGCAGAGACGCAGCTACCTGGATTTGCCGAAGGCTTCGATTCATCTGGGAGGCAGTGGCAGAGTTGCACTTCCTGTTGCAACGTGACACTGATCTGACACTGCCAGTGACCGTAAAGGTCACTTCAGCCTTTATTTGTCACACCTCGTGCATGCTGCACTGCTGCCGATGGAATGCCAGCCCTTCTCATATCCTCCACAGACAGCAGAATCTCTACTGCACCAGCTACGAGGGGTCGGAGGCGTGGCCGCTCCAGCAACTGCAGATGGTGCTTCCACATTGGGTTTCCTTTATGCATGTCACTCTTTCCCTTGCTAAAGACTGCGATCAGATTAAAATACCTCTTGAATCTTCCTAAAGGTGATAACGAGAGTTTTGCTTCCTTTTTTTTTATTCATTCAGGGGATGTGGACGTCGCTGGCAAGGCCGGCATTTATTGCCCATCCCTAATTGCCCTTGAGAAGGCGGTGGTGAGCCGCCTTCTTGAATACAACTGAGTGGCTTGCTAAGTTCTGACAAAGGGTCATCGACCTGAAACGTTAACTCTGTTTCTCTCTCCACAGATGCTGCCTGACCTGCTGAGTATTTCCAGCATTTTCTGTTTTTATTTCAGATTTCCAGCATCCGCAGCATTTTGCTTTTGTATCAGTGGCTTGCTAGGCCATTTCAGAGGGCAGTTAAGAGTCAATCACATTGCTGTGGGTCTGGAGTCACAAATAGGCCAGACCGGGTAAGGACGGCAGATTTCCTTCCCTAAAGGACATTAGCGAACCCGATGGATTTTTACGACAATCTGGTAGTTTCATGGTCACCATTACTGCTACTAGCTTTTTATTCCAGATTCATTTAATTAATTGAATTTAAATTCTGCCGTGGTGGGATTTGAACTCATGTCATCAGATCATTAGTCCAGGTCTCTGGATTACTAGTCCAGTGACATAACCACTCTGCTTCTGTATCCATGCAGCCACTTTTATTTAGCTACATGTCAAGTTTTCAGTCGCTCCCCACAACAAGCCCAGGCTGCACTTGGGGGGCTGTGAAGCTAATCCAAGGAATGTCCGTGATATTGGCAGGCTACTCTTCCGGCTAGATTTGTACCAGTTCTTAGTCATTCAGGACTAAAAATCTACCCCAGACCCACATTATTTTATGAACCTTTCTGCTGGAAGCTGTACTGGTTTCCTTGTTGTGGAATTTGCCCTGAGAACACTCAGGGTGGACTTGGCAACAGTGGAACAACTCACCATTGTGATCTTGTTATTCTTGCTGGGGCCTTCTCCAATGTCAGGGAAGCCCGGTTTAAGCCAGCAATGACAGAAATCCTTCCTTCTGTTTGAGCTTTCAGCTGCCAGAATCAAAATCACAGAGCCGATGCCATCAATGGCCATTATTTATCTCTGCTGTGAACGGAACAGCAGTTTACCATCAGAGGCAACCAGCAAAACCACCTCTCAGGGAATGTTTAGTGCCTCTGACTGTGCTGGTGCCAGGGCTCTTGCCATCAGAGGCAACTCTGAGGTAGAGGAGGCATAATATTGCTTCTTTGTTAGTACAGGAGCTGGAAGTTCTTCACATTACACCAGAGAGTATGAGGGGCGATCGAATTCCTACTTTGAAACGGAAGTACAGACTGCTCACAAATTTTTCAGTATAAAGGGTTTCTGTCTCCCAGAATATCAGAGGGACACCCAGTAACAGATCCATTTTTCTCCATTTCTCAAATGCTAGACTTCTCCTTGGCAAATGTGCTTGAATGACTTATTTTCCAAGTACAATGATGACTTATGTCTTTTTCTTGCCCTCTAGCAATCAATCTTGAAAAGCCTTGCTTATGGCATCACCATGTATTTCCATCTCTTAGTGCCAGGGAAAAACGAGTCTGAGCACTCTGTCTGTTAAACATCGTAATCAGGCACAACCGAGGAACCAAAAGCGGGTTGAAAGCTAACACAGCATTTAGTTTCATTGAATCCTCAGTGGATCCTTCACACTTCCCTGATTTTATCCTTCAAATCTGTCATTGCGAAAGTGCCGAGTGGAACAACCATGGATAATTAGCACCTGGTGTGGTCCATTACATTGAGGTAGTGGAAGCAGCAACTCCAGACTCATTCATAAGGGAGTTAGATACAGTATTGAGGGAAATCTATGGGTTTCAATGGAAGGACCAGCTGGATAGCTCCCTCATCCAGGTGAGTTTTAGCTGCTGACCTGTAGTTGCAGTGCAGACTCCAGACAGCCATTACCCCATTTAACGCTGCCTGGCCGATGTGGAACTGGAACTCCAGCTGTCCTACCCAGGGCAGACGTCTGTCCTTTGTCACAGCCCCTCTCCTAGCAAGTAGCATGTAAATGTTTAGAGAGCGTGCAGGGGAAACTTTCAAAACATGGAAATGCATATCAGGTGCCCAAGGGGTCAAACGGAGTTAGGCCAGAAACCGCTTCACACCGACGCTGAACTTGCAGTTAGAACATTCCCTTTGTGATCATTATTCGGAAGCCAGTAAGATGATAAACTGGCACAGAACTGTGGCTTTTCCAAAACAATAAAAACATTAAATTATTGAAGTAATATGCTCTTTGCATAAGCACGAACCATAGGCAGTGACACAGTGCAACAGCATTAAGATTGGCCCATGTTACCTTCAAACATCAAACCCTTTGAACCCAAAGCAGAATGCTGCTGTCAGTTCTGACCTGATATGGCAGATATAAAATTGCTCAAGGGAAGGAAATTTGGCAATGTCAAACATCAAATGAAAGAAGGAAGCTGGAACATTGCCAGCCTGTGATAAGGTCCATATGATGTGGTCATGGCCTGTCACACTCTGGCTGGAGTTAAATCATGCAGACTGTGCACTCTTTGTCTGTATGTACAGTGTGTCTCCTTAAATACTACCTACTGGCTGCAACAAACGTAATCCAATGGCCACAACTCATGTTTTCCTCTGATATTAATGTCAAGGCAGCCGCAAAGTCAATGAAAGCCATCTTTACAGCTGCAACTTCTAACTTTTCAACACGTTTTATCTGTGTAGGGTTGTTAGTGATTTCAGTGACAAACATGCACATCCACAGATGCACACATGTACAGACATATACTAACACATAAGCACATACAGATGCTTGGATACATGTGCAGCATATACATGTACAGATACTCACACGAAAGATTCATATGGTACATGTCTCGGAAACAATTTAAAATGCTTCTCATACAAAGAATTACTTTGAAGTGCAGTAGCTGTTATTGTGGAAAATGCCACCGCCCATTTGGCACACAGCAAGATCCCATTAAGAAAAATAAATTGGTAGCGTTGCACAACGGCTACAGCACTTCAAAGTAATTACTTTGATTCTAACCTCAACTTTCTGCATATTCCTGCTCCTTCTTCACCCCACCATTGGAGCCAGAGCCACCAGTCACCTCAGCCACTCCCTAATCCCCTTTCCCTGTCTCTCTTCTCTATCCATCTTTAACAGGCTTCCTAAAACCCATCATTTCAACCTAACTCTCAGTTAACTCTGTTTCTCTCTCCACGGATGCTGCCTGGCCTGCTGAGTTTTTCCAGCGTTTTCTGTTGTTATTTCGGATTTCCAGCATCCGCTGTATTTTGCTATCGTAACTCTCAGTCACCTTTGCTAACTCTCCCAATGGGATTTATTCCTCTATTATTTTTCCCCACTGTAAATGTCTAGGAATGCTTTTCTACGTTAATGGCACTGTACAAGTACAAGATCCTTTTGTTGTTCAACAAAAACTTGTATTTATATAGTGAATTAACCTAGTAAAACGTTCCAAGGCTTTTCACAGGAGCGATTATCAAACAAAATTTGACACCGAGCCACATAAGGCGATATTAGGGCAGATGACCAAAAGCTTGGTATAGAGGTAGGTTTTAAGGAGCATCTTAAAAGGAGGAAAGAGAGGTGGAGAGGTGAAGAGGTTTCGGTTCACTGATATAGTCTATCAGCTTGAGCCAGGAAAATTCACTGCTCTTCGAGTAGGAAAATGAGATCTGACTCACCCAAACAGACACAAACCTGGACCTACATTGACGTATCCATATACACCCGCTGCTTCCTTCCCTCGTCCTCGACCCCCGCCCTGCAACAGTCAGTGCACTCAATAGTCATTAATATGTAGCACTGATATAAAGATTATCCTACTCCTTCTCCTCTCCTCTCCTCCCCCAGTATTTTGACCTAATCTTTCATCGAGTGTGTTGCATTTATAAAGTGCCTTTCACGGCCACCGGACGTCCCAAAGCACTTCAATGAAACACTTTTTCAAGTGTAGTCACAGTTGGAATGTAGGAAACGTGGCAGCCAATTTGCTCCCACACAAACAGCAATGTGATAATGACCAGATAATCTGTTTTTTTAGTGATGTTGATTGAGGGATAAATATTCACCCAGGACACCGGGGATAACTCCCCTGCTCTTCTTTGAAATAGTGCCATGGGATCTTTACAACCACCCAAGAGAGCAGACAGGGCCTCGGTTTAACGTTGCATCTGAAAGACGGCACCTCCGACAGTGCAGCACCCCCTCAGCACTGCACAGGAGTGTCAGTCTAGACTTTTGTGCTCAAGTCTCTGGAGTGGGACTGGAACCCACAACCTTCTGACTCAGAGGCAAGAGTGCTACCCACTGAGCCACAGCTGACACTTAATGTTACTTCAGGAATAGGCTGTTGCTGAGTTCATTAAAATGGTGTCTCCTTCCCAACCCAAACATTAACATGACTTGACCAATCCGTACTTAATAAAATGATCATCTAACTTCCTTAAATCCACTTTCCACACTGGTATGAATTATCCTACTCCTTCTCCTCTCCTCCCCCAGTATTTCTACCTAATCTTTCATCGAGTGTGTTGTCCGTCCCCCAGCCACTGAGTTGCCTCTGTGACTCACGGACCATGAGTGCCTGTGTTTGTGCAGCAAACCATTTCCTTGTTATCGTTCCATGCCTTCACCATCAAAAGCCGTTTTAATTAATAAGGCAGGGTCCTTGGGAAGATAAAGGAAAAGTTAGCACTTCACTTATTTCTCTGCCCCAGAATACAGTAATCTTTCAGCACTGAAATTCCAGGCTGTGCTAAAGAGCAGTGCTGGCAATGTCTGTAACTAGGGATCAGAATGACTTGCACCGAGACAGAGAGAGAGTGAAGAGTCCCCTCTTGTCAATATGCTTGTTTATAATTACCTAAAGATTGCAAACTAAAGATATGAAAATGGAATTATGGCAAATATTGCATTCTAAAAGTGATGTTAAAGGGGTACAGGGAAAGGCTGGAGAAATTGAATGAAAGTAGATAGCCTTGGCACAGTGATGGGCTGAGTGGACTCCATCTCTGTTTTTAGTTGTTCTCAGGATGTGAGTAGTACTGATGAGGTTACATTTATGGCTTGTCCTAGGTTGTCCTGAGTAGGCGGTGATCGACCTTCTCCTTTATCCAGTGCAGTCCTTGTGGCGATGGTGTTCCCACGATGGTGTTAGCTAGTCTGCTGACCCAGATAAAACAATAGACTGCACAATTTCCTATTTTTCTGTCTGCTCCGCTACACACTGCTGACTGAGATGAAGGGAATGTTATTACAAGTGTGAATTTTTTTTGGCTTAATACACCTGCCAAATATAATAGGAAAAACAGAACTACCAAGAAGACACGGAAACAGTGATGTTTCTGGCTGGTACACGGTGAGAGAATTGAGCTCGGGAGGTCCCAGGTTTGAGCTGTTCTGAGATGGCTGATCTCAATCAGGGGGCACAGTGGGAGTGCACAACTATCCTCAGTGCCTGAGTTAGGGAGGGGGGAAAGTGAGCCTGGGTTCCCTCTCCTGATCGCTATCTGCCAAGACCTATCAGAAGCGCACGTGGGAATGCTCCCACAAGCTGCCAGCGGACCAGAGGACTTTTTTGCGGGCCTCGGAGAACGCCTGGCCCACAAAAATAAAGATTAAAACGTCTTTGGTTGCTTTCTTAAGCATCCTCCTGTGCTCCTTTTAAGGACCGCTGGTTAGGTCGCTCAAGACCGATACAAATAGATGGAGCATCAGTGACACATGCTCCAAACATTTATACCTCAAAATTGCCGTCAGGGTCTTTTGTACCTCATGGGACCCCGATTTGCATATTACAAGTGGCACCAGAACCGCCTTTCTCGGGACCCTACCCAAGGTGGCAGTAGCTGGAGTTGTCAGCGCCAACAGGGACCGAACATCATTTTCAGGCCGCTACCACCTCAATTACGCCAGGCGGAGGCGCTTAAGGTAAACCCCAACATCTCCGTGATGCTTTTAAAACCACTTGTACATTATAAGAGTTTAGAGAATAGTCTATCGATAATGAATTTCAACCTGGTTCTTTCTAATTTCACAAGAAAACCCAAACCAACAGTTTACTGGCAGCTGTTAAATCCACTTTGTAAAATGTATCGCAGGGAAGGGGATTCTCAACCAAAGGGCTGAGTGATTTAATACATCACGGGCTGATGGGCTGAACGACAGAGGCTGAAAGTTCCAGGTTCGATTCTGGGTTGGTGCTAAAGTTGGCGACAGAGCAAACGGGCTAAGGAGGTTACAAAACCATGGGGATTTCTGCTCAATTCTTATCCAGTGACACTTGCTGAAAGTGTGTGCGTGTGCGGGTGTCAGGTGAGGTTCGGATACGATGGATAGGATAATCTGCCGTCACGCACTGTCTTGCCGTGCACAGGGCAAGTTTGCTAGCCCACGTTGAACCTAGCATAAATCACAGGTTTGAAGAGGGGTGAATAGGAGAATAAAGATTATGTAAGGAAATATGAAATGGAAAGAAACAAAGAATATTAGTCGGAAAGGGGGGAGGAAACATTTTGAAGTTTCAAAGTTGTATTGTGTTATTAACTTCAGGTGTCTTTTAGTCTGCCATTTCCCACAATGCTAACTATTACCCTGTTAAACACCTGTATTCATTAATTTCTAATTATAAAGATATCAACTGCAAAATTAAACACTTTTTTTTAATACCCTTAAGAATGCCTTTAGAAAAACATCAGAAAAGTAGAAAGCAGAAATACGTCCTGTGTTATTCACTGATGTAACAGCTGTTGCATCAATATCAAACATTGTATAAATTCTTCACAGGTCTAACCCTGCCCAAGAGGGTAAAATAACTTTGACAAGTCATTTTTACTACAGCAGGTGTGATTTTAATTTCCATTATAACATTTTTCCAAACTGAACCAGATTTAAATTATGTCAATAAAGATTAGCCGTGCCTCTAGACTGTAGACAACTTTGCCGTAATACACCAGATTTTCATGAATGGTTGCGACACTCCTCTCATGAAGCACGCTAAATGCCAAGCTATTTCGTTATGATATGCCCCAATTAAAATCATCTTTCAAAAGTATGCTGGTCCTTTAAGAATTGACTATCAGCAAGCAACCTGTACTTTAAGGGAAAAATGCGAGTGAAAATGTATCTCTAAGGGCACAGACACTAAATGCAGCCATATCAAATTCCTCCCTCCGCTACTTTAAAGGAGAACACAGTCAGAAAGGAAGGAAGGGAAAAGAAACAGGAAGAGGGAAAGAAAAACGGGTTCACACCGCTGATACAATGCATTATGGGTACACGCAGTCTGGTCTTTTCCTAGAACTTGTCACCCTGTCAGTGGACATCCTTTTATCTACTCATTAATATTGCTTAACCACACAATGACATTAATACTGCATGTTGGCTTTGTGATTGCCAGTTCACAGATGGACCAATAGATGGTGCTTGCCACAATGCAGAATGAGCTAAAGTGCAATCCTTGATGGGGGAGCCGTGCAACGGTGTTGATATCAAACAAAAAAAGCAGATCTCCGCTCGGCTTTAGTGCTTCCATGAATGAGCTGGGGAGGAGGGGAGGGGAGGGGGGAGGGGCTATGGGGAGAGGGGATGGGGAGGAAGAGGAGGGGGGGTGTGGGGAGCTAGATGGGGGAGGGGGATTGGGGGAGGGGGAGTGGGGGGGAGGGGGAGTGGGGGGGGAGTGGGGGGGAGGGGGAGTGGAGGGGGAGTGGGAGTGGGGGGGAGGGGGAGGAAGGAGTGAGGGAGGAGTGAGGGAGGGAGGAGGGAGGGGGAGGGAGGAGGGAAGGGGGAGGGAGGGAGGGGGGAGGGGGGGAGGGAGGGGGGAGGGAGTGATGGGGAGGAAGAGGAGAGGGAGGGGGTGATGGGGAGGGGGAGGGGAGGGGTGTGGGGAGCTAGATAGGGGAGGGGGAGGGGGGAGGGGGAGGGGGGGAGGGGGAGTGGGGGGGAGGGAGGGGAGTGGGGGGGATGGGGAGGAGGAGAGGGGATGGGGAGAGGGAGAGGGGGATGGGGGAGGTTTGATGTACAAAATGTTAAAATCTTAAAACATGTTAATTAATGTCACGAGCAAGTAATTTGAAGATAAAGAAAAATGATCTGTTTGCACACGTTTACTGCAGTTTGGGGTACTTTGTGCATTAACCGCTCAGCTCCTGCTGCAACAGGGATACACTAAAATGGCACAGAGTCTAGCTGCTTGTGCAGTGTGAGACAACATTAAAACCCTCACGTCAGTGATGCACGGTCAGAATAGCTGTTTTCAGTCATTAATACTGCGAATAAACACAACGCAGCCTCTAAAGCGTACTTACTGTTCCAGGGCGTGGGTAAGGGATTCGTCCATCGTACTCCACCCAACGATGGTCGGGGCCTTCTTTGTGAGCGTAGGGTCCATTAAAAGCAGCACGAATGTCAGCCATACTGTACACACACACTGCGGAGCCCTTAAAGATTGAACTGAGTAAAAGAAAAAATTTAGATACAAATTAATAGCAATGTTGTGGTCTTGTGTTATTTCTTTTTTAAATAATAATATTTGGTAGATAAAGTCAGATGTGCCATTTACAGAGCTTCCATGGTACTGTGGCATGAAAATAAGCTTCATATCAAGCAAGTGTTAAAAGTATACTCGAGGAACAGCCCCTCATCTTTCGATTAGGCACTTTACAGCCTTCCGGACTCAACATCGAGTTCAACAATTTCAGACCATAACCTCTGCCCCTATTTTTTCCAGATGGCAGCTGTTGATGATTCTGCTATTCCCATTTACACTTCCTCTGGACCCATCTTTTGTTTCTTTACTTGTCCCATTACCATCTCCTTTTGCCTTGCACCATCATCCCTTTTGTCATTTAATCTCTCCTGCCTTCCCTTTTGTTCTTTCCTCCCCTCCCACCTTTCCCTGCCTCTGTACTGGCTTAAAACCTGTTACATCTCTAACCTTTTCCACTTCTAATGAAAGGTCACAGACCTGAAACATTAACTCTGTTTCTCTCTCCACTGGATGCTGCCTTGACCTGCTGAGTGTTTCCAGCAATTTTCTGTTTTTATTTTAAAAGTACACTCTTGTGTTAAAGAATAACGGGGGAGAAGTTGGACTCATGCCTGAAATGGGCAGCAAGCTAGCGGATTGCTCGGTCCGTACTAGAGCAAGGCCCGTACCAAATACGGCACCGGGCATCATCTGCATTTAACCGGTAAGTTGTGGCACCAAGTGTGCACCCAGAAGCAGCTCGCCCAGTACCAATGGGAGCCATACAATTTCCTCCTTGTTGCTCCCCAGTTTCACGTTGTGGTCCGAAAACCAGCGTAAGACCCTGATTGGCCTAACCAAATCAGCCTGCTGCCTGTTTCAGGCGGGCGTCCTGTGCAACTGATTCAATTCTACATGAAGTGGACTTCTGGGGTCAATTGGGCGCGGGAGATTGTGACCCGATTTTGGACCCTTTTCGCCTATCTCATCTGAAAAATGGGCTAAATCAATGTCTAATTTCTTCCCAACATTTTCAAATATTACATGCTCCCTAAACAGAGGACGAAACTGATAGTCACACCAAACCATATATTTAGTCACTGACTCTACTGGAAGCTTGTGTAAGTTACTGATTTCTGACTCTATTTTGAACATCGAGCTGACCATGTTGAAAACAGTGATAAATATCTTCACATTCAAAAATGAAAATGCAAATTCATTGTTAAAAGCATTCACATTAAACTCATCCAGTGGCAGATATGCTGGAAGGTCACTGCAAAGCAATGGAACAGTTTCCATCTTCATACACCCCACGTTAGCATTAAGCACTCCCAGGGCAGGTATAGCATGGATCAGATGCAGAGCAAAGTTCCCTCTAGTCTGCTCCCTAAAACAAGATAATCCTCAACCTCAGCATGGCACCTATTACTGCCCTGGTGGGATATTTTTCCATTGGCCTGCGTGCCCATCCTGATGCCAGTGGTGAGTGAGCGACCCAATTTTGTGCCAATCGGCACTGAGTTACGGGTAGTTTTGTGCGGTGGAATTTATCCCAAACTCCGACAGATGGTTGAGAGAAACAGAGACTTTCATCTCAATGTGTGGGCTGGATACCCAGAGGATACAAGACAGCGAGCAAAACCCTCTCGAATACACAATCCCAAACATTAACCCTGTAACACACATTACAGGAACTATTCAGGAAAAAAATCACTTAGAATTCTCCAAACTTAACAAAATGATATGACAGTGAAAATAAACTCACCAACTGATTAAATACAGGTTCCTGCTTCACAATATTTTGTGATAATTCGAACAAAATAAAAACCTTTATTTTTGACAGTTTCAATCCCTAAAATGATTGCTATGTAGGGCACAGTATATAAAAGTAAGTGTGTAAACTACTGTCTGTCTGTTTGTAAATATTCTGAGCACAATTGCCTCTCCCATTATTCCAGGATTCCTCTTGCCTTTGTGGATCAGGATATTCAGTGACCTATTCCAGTAACACTTTCCATTTCACGTTTTCTTTTCTCCCAATGTTCTTCCCACTTGCCCTGAAGGCACTGACTCGAGCTGGGCTATGGTCCCACAGGCGCTGTCCACTCTCAGGGTAGCATTCCCAAGTATCCTTTCTTCCTGTGCCCAGGCAATGAATGTTGAGAAGCTGTTTGATTGTGAGGAACAACACAACTGAACGAGATCCTGCCCAGCCTCAGTGTTCACCCAGGAAGATTTTCCAGCACTAAACTCTCACAAAACAGCCAACACTCATCAGTCCTGAAACGTAAGCTGCACACACCACAGAGCTTCAGAATAGAGCTATATTAATCACTGATAACAGGAAGGACCTTGTTCCCTTAGCAGAGAGGTCAGTAACTAGGGGGGGGGGGGTCGATTTAAAGTAATTGGTAGAAGGATTAGAGGGGAGTTGAGGAGAACTTTTTTCACTCAGAGGGTGGTGGGGTTCTGGAACTCACTGCCTGAAAGGGTGATAGAGGCAGAAACCCTCAACGCATTTAAAAATACTTGCATATGCACTTGAAGTGTTATAACCTACAAGGCTATGGACCAAGAGCTGGAAAGTGGGATTAGGCTGGATTGCTCTTTTTCGGCCGGCACAGACACGATAGGCCGAATGGCCTCCTTCTGTGCCGTAATTTTGTATGATTCTAGTAAGAAGTATAGAAATTTTTTTTAATTCGTTCATGGGATCTGGGCGTCGACTGGCAAGACCAGCATTTATTGCCCATCCCTAGTTGCCCTTGAGGTGGTGGTGGTGAGCCGCCTTCTTGAACCGCTGCAGTCCGTGTGGTGAAGGTGCTCCCACAGTGCTGTTAGGGAGGGAGTTCCAGGATTTTGACCCAGCGACGATGAAGGATCAGCTGATATATTTCCAAGCCAGGATGGTGTGTGACTTGGAGGGGAACTTGGAGGTGGTGGTGCCTGCTGCCCTTGTCCTTCTAGGTGGAAGAGGTCGCGGGTTTGGGAGGTGCTGCCGAAGAAGTCTTGGCGAGTTGCTGCAGTGCATCTTGTAGATGGTACACACTGCAGCCACGGTACGCTGGTGGTGGAGGGAGTGAATGTTTAAGGTGGTGGATGGGGTGCCAAACAAGCGGGCTGCTTTGTCCTGGATGGTGTCGAGCTTCTTGAGTGTTGTTGGAGCTGCACTCATTCAGGCAAGTGGAGAGTATTCCATCACACTCCTTACTTGTGCCTTGTAGATGGTGGAAAGGCTTTGGGGAGTCAGGAGGTGAGACACTCGCCGCAGAATACCCAGCCTCTGACCTGCTCTTGTTGCCACAGTATTTATGTGGCTGGTCCAGTTAAGTTTCTGGTCAATGGTGACCCCCAGGATGTTGATGGTGGGGGATTCGGCGATGGTAATGCCTTTGAATGTCAAGGGGCGGTGGTAGACTCTCGCTTGCTGGAGACAAATTACAGCACAGATGGCAGCCATTTGCCCATCTCACCAATGCCTGTAGCAGCATTTAACTAGAACTGACAAATCCTATTTCTCTGCGTTTTCCTAGTAGCCTTTTATATTATTCCTTTTAAAATACTTATCGAATTGTGTTTTAAATAATATTATAGTTTCCACCTCAATAGCCACGTGTGGCAAAACATTCTATGGTCCTAGTAACACGGTGTGAACTTCCCTCTTGTTCCACTAGTGATAATCCTGGTTCTACAATCCTTGTTATCAATTCGCCATCCAATGGAAACAATCTTTCACTATTTACCCTCTCAAAACCTTTCATAATTTGCTAAGGGAGATTGACGTTAGAAGAATCGACGACACTTGTGTTAAGCTAACAGTTTTAAAAAAATATGTATATCTTTATCTTCAATACAGATACATAACAGTAGAAATCCTAGATTGATCCATTTATCCAGACTGCACAACACACACTCTTCATGTGCTGTTCGTTAACATTTACCTTGTAGTAGTGAAGACTCCATAAACAACAGGATTCCTTTGATCTCTCGTATGGAGCAGAAACACATCCTCTTTGCAAAGAATAACAAAGTTATTAAAATTAATAATTTGAAAGACAGAAATGTGTTAGGTTCTCTCTCACTCATCCATATCTTCTAAACACTTTTCTGTCAATCTATTATCATAGTTTTTAATCAATATATGAACATCGGTGTCCCATTGTGCCTCATACTGATGAAGCCCCTTGGATCAGACCCCTCTGGTTGTAAGATGCCAATCTTTGGCTAGTTTGCCCAATGCTACAGCCAGGAATGTGATAATAGGTGAAAGAGAGGAAGGCAATTCTCTCACATGCCCACAGTCCCTCTCACGGAAACTAGGGGCAGCATTAGCGGTGTCCAAAGAGGCAGGTCAGACTCCTCAGACCCCTGCTCAAAGGTGGTCACCTAAATGTAAAAGGCACAGGTCGACAGAGAAAAGGGAAATTAATAACAGATAACGGCTGAAGGAATGTTGCCTTGCTATTCATTGGCCCCTTAGAACAATTTCAAATGTATTAACACAGGAGAATGTATTCAGTCCAATCAGGCCAGCGTGCCAGCTATTTCTACTATTAATTCAAGTGACACATATTTTGGGAGGAGTGATATGGCTGATGATTATTTTTCAAGATTGACAGCAAGACCATAATTCATAGAGCATTCCAGGATTGCTGATTGATGATTCCTGTCTCCTCTCCAGTTTTGGACTCAGAAAAAGTTTGCAACCTTATTTATTGATGTTTTAACCCGGCAGATTCTGACCCTATCAAGATCAGTGGAGCAGATAGACATAACAATGAGCCTATCACATCTATCATCGCCCCAAGTGCAGACTAGCGATGGAGGGGAGGAGCGGGCTGGCAGTCTGCTTACCCATCGACAATGGAAACCCTGAAAGGGTAACGGGATTGTAGCAATGCTTGAATCAAGAGACTGTTGGTTGTAAAATCACAATACTAATAGTTCTACTAATTAAAAAGGTCAATTATAAACATTGCTCCTTTAATCCTCTCTGTGTAGCTATGCTGAGTCTCAAATCTGCCCACACAGTCCTTTCTGAAGCTACTTTAAGAAACAGGTTTGAACTTTAACAATCAACGTATTTTAAGGACATCCCTGATTAACGTTCCTGTACTATTTGCAAAAAAGCAAAATAAATGAAGTCCTAGAGTGGAAATTTTACTTACGAAGTTCATCGAAATAGGTATCAACCCCATCGGGACCCGGGACAGAACACACCAGACGGGCTTTAAGGAAAGTGGTCCACCTGTTGATGAGGCTGCGTTGTCCTCCGACATCATTCTGTAATTAAAGAGGATTGCAAGAATATAAATTCACAAAGAGTTTGATCTACGGTTTGACCTTCAGTTGGTTGCGCCAAATTTGTCCCAGATGAGGTCACCACATAATTATCTGCAGGTACAGATCCACTGCGGTTTGGAATTATACATGATCATTGATAGAGGTGTACAAGATTATGACGGGTTTGGATAGGCTAGACGGGGAAAGGCTGTACCCACTAGTTGCTGGTACAAGGATTAGGGGACACAGATTTAAGGTTTTGGGCAAGAGATACAGGGGGGATGTGATGAAAAACTTTTTTATACAGCGAGTGGTGAGGGCCTGGAACTCGCTGCCGACGGAAGTGGTGGAAGCGGAGACACTCAGGGCTGGATTTTCCAAGCCCCGAGGAGGTGGGCATGGAGGTGGGACAACCAGTAAACGCGGAGAAAGTGGGGGCGGATGGCAAAGCTGCCCCATCCCGCCTCCGTGCCCTTTTGCCAGGAGGCAGGAAGATGTGTTGCTTCGGGTCCCATCTCCTGGAGGCGGGAAAGGCATTTAACCCTTTTAACTGCCTGTTAACAGGCAGAAAAAAGGATTAGTGCCATTTTGCCTTCACAGGTGAAGGCTTCCCGACCTCGGAGAACCCCACCGGGTTGGAGGAGATATGGAGGAGGTCTGCGGCGGTCGGAGGCACCTGGAAGTTAGATATAGAGGTGAGTGATGGGTGCAAGTGTGGAGTGGTAAGTATGCAAGGTGAGTGATAAGTTTAAAAAAGTGTTCACTTACCTTGTTTTCTTCCTACAGCCTTTAGCCGCGGTGGATCAGGAGAGCCGACATCCTGCTTGTCAATTTCACAGACTGGCTGTTGGAACCTCCGACCCAACAGCCATGTGAAATTTACAAATTTGAAAGGTTTGATGAGTCCTGAACCGAAGGACTCATCAAACTAAAGAGAATGTCAGTGTTTGACAGCTTCACAGAGCTGTCAAACGCTGACATTTCTTCTTTCAGGAAGTCTTGATAGATAGCATGTCTGACGTTGACGTGCTCTGTCAGTGACTTCCCCCTAATTGGCCTGCTGAGCCCGCAGGGCGGGCTGAACAAGCTCAATCAGGGGAAAATCCCTCTGGTTGGTCAGGCGAGGATGGAGGCGGGACATTAACACGACAAGCAGCAGTCCCGCCTCCAACTCGCCTCCATTCACAAAATCCAGCCCTCAATGTTTTCAAGGGGAGACTGGATAGGCACTTGAGGGAAATAAACTTGCAGGGCTACAGGGATAGAGCGGGGGAATGGGACTGACTGGATTGCTCTACAGAGAGCCGGCACAGTTTTGATGGGCCGAATGACCTCCTTCTGTGCCGTTAGGACTCTATGACTCTATGGGAGACAGTTCCCTGAAAATGAATGCTATCAGTATTGGTTTTCACTCAGCCCTTTCCATGGCTAAGAGGGTCAGCACTTGGCAGATGAACTGATTCTGAGTATTGGCCAATGTTGCTGTTTAACCGACTGCTGACAAATGCAAGAGAGCAAACCATTGCAAATATCACAGACACTGCCTGACCTGCTGAGAGTTTCCAGCGTTTTCGGGTTTTTTCTTCAGCTTTCCAGCATCCGCAGTGGAGTGTTTTGCTTTTGTCATATTGCAACTATCTCTCCGAGGCACCATTACGGAGTGGAACAGAACCAGTTCTGCCTTAGAGCCAATTTATGCAGTGGAATATTTCAGGAACAATGGAGCAACTGCAAGTGGCTCAGAAATCACAAGCAGACCCTTCAATCATTGGGGAGGTTACTGCAAAGTTCTCAGTCTCACTGGGATCTTTCCTGTTGATGAGGAGGAATCCAAACAGGCCTGCAATAGAGAGAGCGCTGGGCTGACGGGTAGTCCAAGGGCTGAGATGTCTACAACCCAAACCTAAAATAAGGGACCCGGATCTGAGGGGTGTTGACAGCACCAGATTTGCCGCCTGCAGCAATCAGTGGAACCCTGTCCCAAGGATGGCATTGAAAAGGCCCTTTACAGGGTTCCCCCCATAAGCCGTGGTCCAGTCTGTTTGGTTGGACTGCCCTCCAAGTTTAACTGTAAATCAAAACACGGCCATTTTCAAAGCCTCTGGCTGAGGTTCTAATTGGCTTGCCCCCCCAAAGCTTGATTATTAGCTCCCATTATCAGAGTAAATAGGGCAATTACTCTCTTTCCCTCCCACTGGGGGAATGGCGTGCTCTTTGCTTGGCATAGCTTTATTACGCTGCAGCTGAGAAGACTCACTGTGCATAATGGGAACAAAATTGGCATCCCACAACTTTGGCACCCAACCTTTGCAGCTTGTTATATCAATATAATTCTGCACAATAATGTTCAGCACAAGCAAGTTCCAGGAGTCATTCCTGGGGCTATTATTTGATAGAAAATATACATATTGTGAAAGTTCTTAGGGGCACTCTGTCCTCAAAGGGATCAAAGGATTAAATTAATAGACAAGAGTTTTATATTGCTTATTAATGTTTTGTTCATTAACCTCTGTCCTCACCAGAAACCATTGATTCACCGAAAGCTTTTGTTGTGAATTTCTGGCGAGGGCAATGGGTTAATTACCTCGATAGAAAGCCAGCACATGTACTGTCTTGCCAGTTAACATTCCTCATTCATAGAAAAAGCTCCTAAAAACGATTAGGCTGAATATTCCTTTCCTCAAAATATTTAGTTACACACTAAATTAACCCTTTATTTACCAAATGTTGATCACCTGTTACAGTCCAGACACTGTCTACAATGCAGCATCAGAAAATGATTTCCTGTACAGTCCTTACTTTAAATTCTATAAGGCGTGTGACAGGCGGCAGCATTGTAGGTTGCTTAGCTGGGGAATGGTGGGTAGTGCTGGTATGTGTCTATAATAATCCAGCACAGCATGATTCATTAATTAGATTTATTATGGCTTTTCAATGGCATCAGATTCAGCACCTTGGCCTAGATTGACCCAGTAATTCAATTGCTACATTGATACAGGACTTGCTGGGTTTAAGGGAGCACCGTTGAATTCCCGTTCTCAAATTGATGTACCATCAAATAGACAGCCTCGCTAAATTTAACCAATAATGTACTCTTCACAATTCATTAGGAGAAAATTGCTTTATGTTTGAAGCCTCCTGCCTTGCAGTTTGAAGGTTTTCTCTTGCAGGCACCTAAAGACTTGGGGTTTCAGGACTCAGATTCCCAAGGGAACCAGCCGCCTGCCATCAGCCATTGGCTCCTGCAGTGATCGCCTCTGTAGAGTCCAACAGTGACTGATATCCATTGTGATCGATGCTGATCAGGAGACTGACCCTGCTGAGAAACTGACCAGTACTAAATTGTGAAGTCTCCAATGCCTTCTACTCAAAGATGGCTTGCATTTATATTTGACTGTTATGCTGTCAGGACCCATAGCTGACATTGGACAAGGGTGTTTTGTGTCCCAGAAGGTCGCTGAGGTAATATCGAAGCTGAGGTGATTTATTTTTTTAAACTACTGTTTTCCTTACACAGAAGTACTATACAACAACAACAACAACAACTTGTATTTACATAGCGCCTTTAACGTAGTAAAACGTCCCAAGGCGCTGCACAGGAGTATTTTAAGATAAAAAATTTGACACCGATCCACATAAGGATAAATTAGGGCAGGTGACCAAAAGCTTGGTCAAAGAGGTAGGTTTTAAAGAGCATCTTAAAGGAGGAAAGAGAGGTAGCGAGGCGGAGAGATTTAGGGAGGGAATTCCAGAGCTTGGGGCCTAGGCAACAGAAGGCACGGCCACCAAAGGTTGAGCGATTATAATCAGAGATCCTCAAGAGGGCAGAATTAGAGGAGCGCAGATATGTCGGGGAGTTGTGGGGCTTAAGGAGATTCCAGAGATAGGGAGGGGCGAGGCCATGGAGGGATTTAAAAACAAGGATGAGAATTTTGAAATCGAGGCGCTGCTTAACCGGGAGCCAATGTAGGTCAGCGAGCACAGGGGTGAGTGCTTGAAGAAGGTATGACGTAAGAACTGATTTTTGTAATCAATTCCACATTATCAAGTTGAAATATCTGAGATCCATCTACGGGGTTTAGTTCTCTTTGACCATGCACTGGTTGATGCATTCATGTAAAATCCTTCTCTGCGCTACTTTAACAGAGTCATGAAAAGGAGAACATTAATTTAATGTGACAATCATTAAGCCTGACCTCATCCTCAGCTCATGAAAAATGCCATGGGAGATCAACTATATAATACACACATATACAGTGACTACACTTCAAAAGTACTTCATTGGATGTAAAGCGCTTTGGGACATCCCAAGGTCGTGAAAGGCGCTATAGAAATGCAAGTCTTTCTTTCTTATATATCACTCTCTATGGTATATTTAAGGTCTTGCTCCTCGCACACGCTTCCTGTTTCTCAAGAAGAGAAAAACAGAAAAAGGATCAGAAGAGGACAGAGAAAGGAAGCGAGGACAGAAAGAGAGGAAGATGACAGGCACTGAAAAGGGAGAGACTGTTTGCACCAACTTACCATGAGCGACAGCATGGGAAATGCATTAGGAATACATTAAAAGCCTTGCACATAGTGGGCACTTCCAGTAAGCATTGCACTTTTAATAGATTTCAGCCATCTTTTTGTTAATTGGTTCAAAGTAAACCAACAAATTGAAGAGGGAGGGAATGTAGGAATTAAACGCGAGGGAAATGGCGAGAAAATCAATGGTCCTGATAGAACTTTGTGCATCATATGATATAATATCTGTATTGTTATAAAACAACGAATCCTCTGACTTGCTGTGAGCAGCTCAGGCCTGGTATTTTGGAAGGGGAATGGCTCAACAAAAATATGAATGTGCTATCTTAATTTAATCTTCCATCTCTCAAAATACGCGGCCCGAGTTCAGGTTGTGGGGGCTCTGACTATTGCCCCTGGAGAGAGTGCTGTTCTCCCTCCTACTCACACGAGCTGAATTGGAGCTCCTGGCTTGTGAGGGCATCTCCTGGAGCACCTCATTACATTGGCCAATTATTATTGTGATGTGGCCGTCGTGTAGCTAGGTTAACTTTCAATCTAACTGTAACACTTGGAGCACAGCGATGATCAGTAACATAGTGTTGGCGTCATTGCGCAGTTCTGATTACAAACCTGGTGAGTGAGATGCAAAACCATGATAGCCCTTCAACTAGCTACACGGTGTAGAAGGGCCACCCTTCCACACTCACAGTAGCAGGGTTCCTACAATGCTTAACAATACCATTTGAATGGAAGTCAATCCACTGTAACAGAATAAAAACCCTTAGCTTGTGTGGTTGAACTAGTTTTAACTCCACAGCATGCAGTTTTTTTTTCCCAGCAGGTTCCCCACCCAGAAGCCAGCCTGATTGACAAGCTTGGCTCCCTGTCGGACGGGGGAACGCTCTGGAGGAGGCCACAGCCACGGGAGCAGGTAAGGATCCTGGGCATGTCCGATCGCTGATTGCCGATCAGGGCGGGGGGGTATCTTTGGATGAGGGGCGGTGCAATGGCAGGGAAGTAGGTAGCTTGGTAACCTGGAAGGAAGCAGTCCTGCTCCTCCTGGCCCACAAGCAATGCTGTAAGGGCGCTTGCCTTATCCCCAAAGCTGTCCTCACCTCCCTTCAGCTGCCAGGTTTCCCGAGGCCTGGGAAACCCGGCCGGCAAGGGTTAAACCTGTAAGACAGGTTAAATCTGAGGCACGCAGCCTCATTATAATATTTAAATGGCCAACTTGCCCCCTAGGAGCGGGTTGGCTGCCCGCCCCTGTCTCGTCTCCGTTAAACCTGGAAGTGGGCAGGTTGGAGGCGTGTTGGGGTCGGGTTTGAGATTTAAAATTTTTTTTACATCTCACAAGTCCCCAACCCACACGTTTTTGGGGGTTAAAATTACCTCCTAAAGCTCTGTCATGTGCAATGAATAGTCATATAATTAAATGGTTGATTACAGACGAATCAAGCCAATAATTACTGTGCTGGAGAAACGAAGGCTAAGACCGCCACACACACACTCATACCAAGGAACTTGGAATAATCATTTTGTTTTCTTGGGAAAGATGTGCGTCAATTCCCAGATGCAATGCTAAAGGAAATGCAGCTCATCCTTGAGTTGGTCTTGATATCACAGGTCATGAATGCAGTGGAGGGAAGAGATAGATTGTAACATATTGCATGTGAATCTGCAGATAGGGACAGTGGTCTTATACACAAGGGACCTTTCCCAGCTGGAGTGAAGTAGGAAGGCTAACAAATTGATTAAAGTCCACATGAAGGAAGCTTCAATCTCCTCGGACACATTACATGAGCAGTAAGAGGCATGTTAAGAAAGATAAAAAGATAGACAATCACCATTCAGGACATCAAGATCGCTCCCCCCACAGAGGATCAACAATCTACTCTACTTGATGAATCTCTTGAGGGACAGTTCTATATACAAATTCATTGATTGCTAAAAAGGGTCTAATATAATTATCCATCCCCAAAATGTATTAATCCTTTTGTTTGAGAAGTTATTGAATAAGCTGATTTCTTCTGTTGAAGTTGAAATCATTATGATTTCCTGCCCCAATAATCCAAAATGATTCAAAATCCCTAAAATGCCCAAATTGGCTCATTTGGGATTTGTACTTCAATTTAGATTTTACCCTCAAGAGAACTACTGCAAGACCTCAGTGACCAGAGGATCATTCCATTCATAACCTTCCAGTGTTCAGGATCAGAGATGCTGGTGTGAAGAGAATCATAGGCGGCAGTGGAAAATGTCTCTGAAAATGCATTTAAAATAAACACAAGAACAGTAAGCCCATGGTCTAGTTACTGCTGCCTGTAACTTCCTTTCCTCAGCAGGGTGTCTGTTTTAGTATTGTGCCTCACCTCTTGTTAAATCAGTCCCTGCTATACTAAAACTGACAATAAACCTCCACTTTGGAGTTAGTTAATGCCGAATTAAGGGTGCCTCTAGGGAGATGCAATTTGCACAATTGGCATGTGGCTGAAGACAAGCACTGCAATTAACTCATGAAAGCTAGAAACGTTCTCATTGATCTTCGATTAATTAATCAAATGAACAACACTGAAAGCCAAGCAATACCGCAACAAGAGGCAAGTCAGACAATATGACATGGAAGCTGAGCGGCTTTACCTTTCCAATGGACTGTGTTCCACTTAGGAAGCAGAAGGAGGTAGCGAGCAATTCCAGAATGATGGCAAATGATCCCTTTTCAAAGGCACTATTTTATCACTGCTAATCAGAAGGTTGTGGGTTCAAGTCCCACTCCAGAGATTTGAGCACAAAAATCTACACTGACACTCCAGTGCAGTACCGAGGGAGTGCTGCACTGTCGGAGGGGCGGTACTGAGGGAGTGCTGCACTGTCGGAGGGGCGGTACTGAGGGAGTGCTGCACTGTCGGAGGGGCGGTACTGAGGGAGCGCTGCACTGTCGGAGGTGCCGTCTTTCAGATGAGACGTTAAACCGAGGCCCTGTCTGCCCTCTCGGGTGGATGTAAAAGATCCTATAGCACTATTTCGAAGAAGAGCAGGGGAGTTCTCCCCGGTGTCCTGGGGCCAATATTTATCAAACAGATGATCTGGTCATGATCACATTGCTGTTTGTGGGAGCTTGCGCTGCGCAAATTGGCTGCCGCGTTTCCTACATTACAACAGTGACTACACTCCAAAAATACTTCATTGGCTGTAAAGTGCTTTGGGACATCCCGAGGTCGTGAAAGGCGCTATAGAAATGCAAGTCTTTAATACGACGTGTCATTAAGCATGTGGAGTACAGTGGGGATAGCCTGTGCACATTAGAAGAAACAAGCAGCTGGAGTACAGCATGGTTAAACCAATCATTGGGAGCGGCAAACCAGCTTTCTATAGGGCAAGGTTTTCATCTATGGCCCAGTATCAGCAAGCCGGTCTAATAGAGTCTGTCGTTTAGTTAACACCGTCCCTTTAAGGGTGAATGCATGGCTCAGTATTGTGTATAGTTTGCTACTTCTTGTAGTGACTGTTTCTTGCTGGTTGACTGGTTTTTAAAGAATGTAACTTCTAGATTAGGTTACCTAAAGTACATCTGGCATTTCAGAATTAATAAAGATGACTTGTCTTGTCAGTTTGTTTGAAGATGCCATGACAAGAGAATGACAGGTCTTCAGGACAAGTATTCAGATGCATTCTTCAGCATTATCCTGACATGGTCTTAAAGCTCACTTTCATGGCTTTAAAGGAAAGCAGCATAAACTATTATTACACTTCTCTAAGTATGAGGCTATTTATGTGCTGAAAAGTGGTTTCAGCTGCACAATGGTGTGAACCAAAGCCAAACCACCATCAGGGTGTCAGGTATGAGGACACTTTGAGGAGATATGCTTAAACCATTTCTGCTTTAGATCAGCGGCAATCAATGTACAACTTAAATCAGCGCAAAATGAATGTTCTAAACTGTAAAATAAGTTTAAAAAGATCCCCAGTAATTTATTTTTTAAAAGTCAAGAGATGAAGCCTTCAAAGTTGAGAGAGCATGGAGAGAAAGGGAAGTTCGGAAGGGACTGATGGTGTGATGCTAAGTTTGGCTTTTAGAAGTCTGAAGAGTGTAAGATGTTAGTAAAAAGCTGATCGGACAGTCTGCTCTTCACTAATGTTTAAAGTTTCATCAGTATTCACACACCCGTTATCAGGGCATCGATTGAAGTACACACGCATTGTGCCCTGCTGTCCCCGGACGTGAGAGTAGTGCAAATATAGCAGTCTAACTCAGTGCTGTAACTCACAGGAACCAGTGCCAAGTAGTTATCTGGAGCATTAAGGCAGAATAACTTCAAGGGACATAAGATCAGTACAAAGCAAGTATTTATAAAGCAATATTATTTTCTTCCTCATTATAAAGCATGTCCAATTTAAATTAAGAGCTCTACTGACACCCATTGTATCTGTTTCAACCCTTGGAGAAAACCGCCTTGTCCCAAAGGCACATCTTCACTTTGTGAGGCCCCAAAATATGCCGAGACCTCTTTATGTTCAAATTAGTTACGGGGGAATATCACACCATGCAAATTCAGTTTGGACTTGGCATCTGCTTGTGTTCACATAACTGGGCTCAGGGAAGATGAAACAGATCTGTGCAGAACATCTCTAACAACAGCAACACACCTGGGTACTTCTGGATTCCATGCCGAGTTTTGAGGCATTTACCATTTTCCCAGAATAAGGCACAGGAATCTGAGGAAGATTCAAAAGCACCTCTTCCAATGTAAAAAGACATGGGTCTTGAAATTGTGCTGTGTGAATATCGGCACAGACATGTGCATGAGTTTTCTTTGCTGTTTAAACGGGCATTAACCAGTTAAGAATAATTGGGATTAGCAACCCTGTTAAAACAGCAGACAAATGAATTTCATACAAACGCTTCAGGCATTGGTAACCTAAAACTCACATAACTTCCAAGCCGTGCTGTTCAGTGGCATGTGTTGCGAAGCCAAGAGACCATCAATCCACTTAGTATTGACTCATCAAATGCCCCATGCTCAGAAAGGTGAACTATACATGACACGCCAACACAAACTCTGTCTCACTGATTGCAAGGTTGAATCATGGGCTAAAGTTTTTACATCTGCTCAGATTTAATAAGATCACTAAAGCCAATTTTTATAAATATATATTTATTGTACCCTATTTGAAAAATATATTTCTCGGCCTTTGTACGTTCCTCTCGTGCCATTCCCCAACTGAGGGGCCAGGCAAATTTTGACCACGCCTCTGCCAATGTTTTTCTGTTATAAGCCAACCGAAGCCACCCAAGAGTGGCCTGGATAAATGCACCCACTGACTTTCTCACCATCCTATAAAGAAATGCCCCAACTCCAATTATTGCCCCCTCCTTCAGTTTGAACAGATTAAATGAAACCTCCTCACCTCACACCATTGGACTTGTGTAATCTGTCGGGAGTTGCTAATTCTTAATAATAATATGCATGCCGAACAAACGGATATGTTTAACACGCCATATGGTGTTAACAAATTAACTAATTTCTGATTGCCATAAAGAAAAATGCTGTCCATTGAATGCACACGAATCACTTCATGCAATTGTTCACATGGTCAGCATTATTTCACAACCTCCACATGGTCAACATGTGCTAATCATTCCACTGTGCAGCTTGGCATCATAACATGGCATTGCAGCTAGCCCATAATTCATCGTATTTATCTCAATCAATTCTAAAAACTCCTCTATATAGTTTGCACCTTAACACTATGAGAACTAGAATTAAGTTCACTCCCGTGTTACGTAGTATGTGCCAGCTATGCTCAATTTTCGCCCCAGTCTGCTTTTCTTATGTATGTATTATTATGTTCCATGAAGCGGCTGGCATAGGATCGAGTTCAATCATTAACGCGGAGAATAAACTACTTCAAGGCCAAACATTTAATTAAAAGGATTGGTTTGTCTGCTAAACTAATTGGACTGGATCAAAGTTTCTGCAGTAATGAAACACCCAGTAATGATTTCAGGGATACACCTATACATTTTTATAGCTTGCAAAATAGATCATGAGGCGAGATAATGTGACGAATAAAAGATAAACACTTATAAAATGGTGCAACTGTTCTGATATTTCACCGACTGCTCGGATTCACTGTCACTGTACCAGTTATTACTGCCCACTTCTGAAGTACACAACTTTTTAAATAATTTGCCTTTGTTCAGAATGAAGATAAAATATTTTAGTATTGTTACCTGCACATACTTTGCAGCATACAATATATTAAAAAGGGTGCATCAGTGTATGCAGGAATCACATTTTTCTTACAGCTGCACAATAATTTTAAAATGCCTCTAAGCTGCAACCTGAAACTGACCCGCACATTCCACTTTGCAAAGTTCCCTGACCGAATAACAATCACACTGTGAGTGATGTCAGTCGCTATTTACTGGCAGCGATTAAATGCTGTTGGTCTTAAAGCGACAGGGGAGCTTAAACACTGCCCCAGCTTTGCAGTAGATTGATAGGCTGCACGTTACATGCCATAATAATCCTGTCATTGTAGCATACAGCATCGTCTAATTTACCACGCCCATTGTCACAGAAAATCCACTAGTATATGTAAAAAAAAAGGCCAGAAATTCGTCACGGGCCATGGCACAAAACGAGCGGTATCGGATCGGCCGCCCGTTATACGCAGTGTCGGATATTCAGTTCGATTGACGGTCATGGAATTAAATATCAGGCACTGCGTATAACGAGCGGCCGATCCGCTACCGCCCGCTTTGCGCCACCGCCTGCAACGAATTTCTAGGCCATTATCTTGCAAGGTGTCACATTCCAGAAGTCACACTTTGGAAAATAATCTTTTAAAAAAGAGATAAAGAAAGCCAAGTGTTTTATGATGGATTCATCTGGCCTGAAGCCAGAAACTTACAACCACTTACAATTGCCTTCTGGTTGCCCTCTGGAGTTTACAAACAGCTATGCTTACCTGGATTCGCCTGTTCAGACAACTTCTCTACAGGAAGTATTTAAGCACTGCCCTTAAAGGGACAGGCCCGGTTAGTAACACAAACTTCACAGCTGTTATTCAGACCCAGGCTAGCCATGAGCAATGCCACAGGAAGTCCACTAGTCATCATAAAAAATATTTATGGGTTTCGGGTAAATGCCGGTTCAGATTATTACAGAGTTCGCTTCTCCAAATGTAATGATCATTTCCTCGGCCCTTTCAACTCTTTTTTTTTTAATTACAGTGCAGAGAAACCATTTGAGATTCTGACCTTGGGAGAATGATGATGAGGAGCTGGCTTGAAAACCTAAAATAATTAGAATGCTAGATAGTCAGTTTACAATGTGAAGTTCAAAGAAGTAAGTTTATTTTTGGGAAAGAAGTAGATGGGGATTAAGAAAAAAAAATTCCAAAGACAGTTCCTGAATCATAATTACTGTATCCACAAAATATATTGTACCAAGTTTCCCAGTGACTGTGGAGATAATTGCACAGAAAAACAAGAACATAAGAATTAGGAGCAGGAGTCGGCCATACGGCCCCTCGAGCCTGCTCCGCCATTCAATAAGATCATGGCTGATCTTCGACCTCAACTCCACTTTCCCGCCCGATCCCCCATATCCCTTGACTCCCCTAGAGTCCAAAAATCTATCGATCTCAGCCTTGAATATACTCAACAACTCAGCATTCACAGCCCTCTGGGGCAGAGAATTCCAAAGATTCACAACCCTCTGAGTGAAGAAATTCCTCCTCATCTCAGTCTGAAATGGCCGTCCCCTTATCCTGAGACTATGCCCCCTAGTTCTAGACACTCCAGCCAGGGGAAACAACCTCTCAGCATCTACCCTGTCAATCCCTCTCAGAATCTTATATTTTTCAATGAGATCACCTCTCTGAAAGGCTTCAGTTAAGATTCAAACATATTTTTATTATTGATTTGACTATTTGGAATCGGCAGGGTCGTTCTTTAAATATGGAGTTTGAGCTCTGATGAGGTCATCAGGGCCTGCTGCTACTTTAAACACAGGCCTGCGTGGGGAAGGTGTTGTGGCTTTTTTGCCAGGCCAACCTAATGGGAGGAGTCATCAAGGGCCAGAAGAGGACCAAAAGGTAATCAAAATTTTATTTTCTGCCTTTGCTTTTGGGGCCAGGAGGAGCCAGAGTATTCCCCTGGGCCGCACAAGGAAAGGTTAGGGCTCCCCTACCCGAGGCTTCTCCCACCCTCCTTCCCCCACCCCCCCTAACCCCCCATAGGAATATAGGAACCGGAGGAGGCCATTCAGCCCCTCGAGCCTGAGATCATGGCTGATCTACAACCTAACTCCATATACCCGCCTTTGGCCCATATCCCTTAATACCTTTGATTAACAAAAATCTATCAATCTCCGATTTAAAATTAACAATTGATCTAGCACCAATTGCCATTTGCGGAAGAGGGCTCCAAATTTTTACCACCCTGTGTGTGTAGAAGTGTTTCCTAATTTCACTCCTGAAAGGTCTGGCTCTAATTTTTAGACTATGTCCCCTAGTCCTAGAATCCCCAAACAGCAGAAATAGTTTCTCTCTATCTACCCTATCTGTTCCCCTTAATATCCTGAAAACTACGATCAGATCACCACTTAACCTTCTAAATTCTAGGGAATACAACCCTAATTTGTGTAATCTCTCCTCGTAATTTAACCCTTGGAGTCCGGGTATCATTCTGGTAAACCTACGCTGCACTCCCTCCGAGGCCAATATATCCTTCCTAAGGTGTGGTGCCCAGAACTGCTCACAGTGCTCCAGGTGTGGTCTAACCAGGGTTTTGTATAGCTGCAGCATAACTTCTACCCCCTTGTACTCTAGTCCTCGAGATATAAAGGCCAGCATTCCATTAGCCTTTTTGATTATTTTCTGTACCTGTTCATAGAAAAACATAGAAAAATAGGAGCAGGAGTAGGCCATTCGGCCCTTCGAGCCTGCTCATTTTAATGATCTATGTACCTGAACCCCAAGTCTCTTTAGATTGTTTTTAACTTTTTACCATTTAGAAAGTAACCTGTTCTATCCTTTTTCGGTCCAAAGTGGATGACCTCACATTTGCCACAGTTTTGCCCATTCACTTAATCTATCAATATCCTTTTGTAATTTTATACTTTCATCTACACTGCCGACAATGCCGCCTATCTTTGTGTCATCCACAAATTTGGATATATGACTTTCTATGCCATCATCTAAGTCATTAATAAATATTGGCCTAGAAATTCGCATGGCCGGCTTGCCGCGGGGGTAAGGATCGCGCGCGCTCTTACCCACCGCGCCTGCTGTTGTGTTTTGGGCCCACAGGAACTTCGGGTCCTGGGCCTCTCCCTAGTGCCGGCGCGCAGTGCTTGCGTGTCCCAGGGGCGCAGTTAGTGCGATGCGTCCCCTGGGATCACGTGGGCCATGGAGAGCCAATGGCAGCAGACCATCTTTCATTCATAGATTTGACAGGAGACCTGTCAAATCTGTGAATTGAAATCGGCCCCAAAAGAACAGCTAAACCTCAAATAAATTTTTTTTAAAAACATCACATTTATAAAATAACTATAGTTAAATAAATTAACCACTTTAAACAAAAATGTAAATTTTTCAAAAAATTAAAATACTTTTTAAAATTTATAAAAATAAACTTACCTTTCTTTAAAGTATCTAAAAAAATAAACCTGTTGAAAAAAATTTAAAATTATACTTAATTAACTACTTACCTTGTTCAAAAGGGGTCTTACGCCTCCTTTTTACTAGCGTAGAATCTTCCATACTTACCCTCGCGTTGAAACCTGAAAAAAAATCTAAGTGTGCTGCATGCGCGCAGCCTCTAGCGCGCACGCGGTTCACCTAGGAACCGCCCCCTTCACCATGCAGGAAACCGACACTTCAGGAATGAATACGGGTGAGTATGCACTGAGTACTCACCCGAGAACGGCCGAATTTTTGGGCCAATGTGAATAGTTGAGGCCCCAACACAGATCCCTGCAGGGCACCACTAGTCACATCCTGCCAATTAGAGAACCTGCCCATTATCCCTACACTCTGTCTCCTGCCGCTCAGCCAATTTCCTAACCAGGTCAATAATTTGCCCTCAATTCCGTGGGCTTTTACCTTAGTTAACAGTCTCTTATGTGGGACTTTATCAAATGCCTTCTGGAAGTCCATATAAATAACATCCATAGACATTCCCCTGTCCACTACTTTAGTCACCTCTTCAAAAAATTCAATCAGGTTTGTCAGGCATGACCTACCTTTCACAAATCCATGCTGGCTCTCTCTGATCAACTGAAAATTTTTCAGGTGTTCAATCACCCTATCCTTAATTATAGACTCCAGCAATTTTCCGACTCGCAGATGTTAGATGAACATATCTTTAATTTCCTGGTTTCCCTCTCTTGCCATTCTTAAATAGCGGAGTGACATGCACAATTTTCTAATCTAAAGGGATGGTTCCTGAATCTAGAGAACTTTGGAAGATTATAATTAGGGTATCTGCAATGTGCTCACCTACTTCCTTTAAAACACTGGGATGGAAACCATCTGGTCCTGGGGATTTGTCACTCTTTAGTGCTATTATTTTCTTCATTACTGTTATTTTACTTATGTTCATTTTATTGAGTCCCTGTCCCTGACTCAATATTATTTTCTTTGGGATTTCCGGCATGCTATCCTCTTCTTCTACTGTAAATACTGATGCAAAGTAATTATTTAACATGTCCACCATTTCCCCATTGTCATTGACAATATCACCACTTTCAGTTTTTAAGGGGCCAACATTGCTCCTGACCACCCTCTTTTTCCTAATGTAACTGTAAAAATTCTTTGTATTGATTTTGATATCCTTTGCAAGTTTCTTTTCATACTCCCTTTTTGTAGCTCTTACTATCTGTTTTGTGACCCTTTGCTGTTCTTTGTATCTTTTTTGTACGCCCTTTCCTTTAGTTTTATGCTGTCCCTTACCTCTTTAGTTGCCCATGGCTGTTTTTTTTGGCAAGTAGAGTTCTTGCCCCTCAGGGGTATAAACTGGTTCTGTATCACCTTAAATTCTTTTTTGAACATCTCCCACTGATCTTCTGTCATTTTACCCATTCACAGATTCGCCCAGTTTACTGTGGACAGTCTCTGCCTCATCCCGTTGAAGTCGGCCTTACCCAAATCTACAATCTTAGTAGCTGTTTCGCGTTTCTCCCTTTCAAACGCTACGTTGAACTCGATCATGTTATGGTCGCTATTGGAAAAATGTTCACGCACAGTTAGGCTGTTAACTAAATCTGGCTCATTACTCATTACTAAATCAGCTTTCCTCCTCGTTGCGTCTAGGACATACTGTTGTAGAAAACTATCCCGGACACACTCAAGAAATTCACTACCTTTCTGGCAAGTGCTGGTCTGCTTTTCCCAATCTATATGAAAGTTAAAATCCCCCATTAAAGCCACTCTGCCTTTGCTACACGCTTGTCTAATCTAGACAGGCGTGTAGCACCACCAGTGACCCGAG
This sequence comes from Squalus acanthias, assembly GCA_030390025.1. Classification (NCBI taxonomy): domain Eukaryota; kingdom Metazoa; phylum Chordata; class Chondrichthyes; order Squaliformes; family Squalidae; genus Squalus; species Squalus acanthias. The sequence goes on from CM059434.1 coordinate 116,180,332, forward strand.
TGCCGGGGACCATACCCGGCAGAGGCCTCCTACCATCCGACATTCTACACTCACCTGCTAGTGTCAGGCGGGAACCTGACTGGGCTTATGGAGATGAGGCCCAAGAGTTAAAATCTCCAGGGCTACATGCTGCCAAGGTCGGGGCAGTTTGCTGCCTGCTTCAGCACCTGCCCGCGTGACTGCCACCTCAAGTTAAAATCGGGGCTTTATCGTCTGGGCCCAGACATGAAAAATGGGCGCTTGAGTGAGGTACCAAACTATACCCCAGTTACCGGGCACAAACCATGGACTCTAACTGACTGGTAGATAACCGTAGACATCTTCACTGGCTGCTAACAAAGGCACACTGTGGCCAGGCAGCAGTGGAGGTGGTGGTTAAGAGCAAGTGATTAAGCACAGGGTGCATCTCTGAAGAGGAAGCCCTACTTATTTTCCCATCTGCTGTTTGCATCTCTTCTGATCGGTGCTGTGGCTGTAAATAATTTTGTTTATTACAGGAGTGCGCTATCATTGAAAATAATTACACTGTTAGTCTTAATTGAACTCCATTTGTTCAGTGTATTTTCTATTTGCTGAATGCCACCCAGATGTGATGTTAGTGACTGATTAAAGAAGCAAAGCCTCAGCATAGCCCTAACTTTGTTAATGCCACCCGGAGCCACATCACTTTAAAGCACATCTCCGTTTATCCTGATGAAAGACTCAATGTTGGCTTTTGACTCTCTGAAGAAAGTTACTACCAGACATAGCAGCAATACAGCCTTTAGAAATGGGACTTATTGTAATGCAACATTACACCTCCCCACCCCCCCCCACCCCCACCAACCCCACCCCCATCCCACCCCCCCCCCCCACCCCCCACCAACCCCAGCACCACCCCCCCCCAACCCCTCCCGGACCTCCCTCCAACCCCACCACCCCCTCCCGGAACCCCCAATCCACCCCATCCCACCCCCGCCCCACACCCCACCACCCCCAACCCCACCCACCCAACACCCCCCCGAATCCCACCCCACACCCCACCACCCCACCCCCCTATCCCACCCCCACACCACGCACCCCCCACACCGGGCGCCCCCCCCATCCCATCCCACCACCCCCCCCCACATGCCCCACCTCACCCCCCTCCCGGACCCCCCCAACCCCACCATTAAATGAGATTTCCCATTTTGCACTTGTATCAACTTTTCACTAAAGTTAGTGATCGAAGGAATTTCACTCACGCTATAAGATAGAGTCAGTGCCACTGAGGAACTAAAGGACTTGCAAAACACATTACAGGAAATTATAAAAGGTTAGTAAACTGAACATAAGGGGATTTACTAATGTACATTTCAAAGGAAATTATTTAATTTCTGGCAATAGATCAGTGTAAGTAAGGTATCAATTACTGAGAATTTTATGATCTTAACTTGCAATATAAACTTTTCCATTTTACTGTCTGTTACACATGAAAGAATTTGCTATTTAATGTAATTCAGTATTTACTGGATACACACACACACACACACACACATCAGTATAAATGCACACATTAGTGAAACCCAGTAAGCAAGTTGTGTGAGATACTGTGAGCCCTTGGCAGTACAGGATTGAGTCAGCGGCGAAAATTAATCCTGAACTCATTGAAATGACGTTTAAAATCGGTCAGTATGCTAACAAGTACATTTGGTGCAGTGATGTATGTGTTTAATTCTGTTCAAAGTTGCAGGTCTGCTCAGTGTAATTAACGCTACAGAGCCCAATAGCAATCTGTTTTTAAAAATAACTCGCAGGGACCACACATACAGCAAAACCCTACAGCAGCAAAAACTCCTTTATGATCCATTAATTCAAGCAGAAGTTCATGCTAGCCTCAGATGCATTTGGGAGAGCTTCTCTTGATTTTGTTTCTCCCAAGATATTATATTTCAAAGTGATAGGTGTTTGCCCCCAAGTCAGTTACATGAGTCTGTGAAATGTTTCACAGGGCCAGGCCAGTACATGGGTGAGAGGGCAAATAAATGCTTTTGTCAAAATGACTTGATGTAGGCATGTACTTGGAACAGCTAATGGGTTTTATATTAAATTTTAAAAGAAAGAAAGACTCACATTTCTATAGCGCCTTTCACGACCTCAGGACGTCCCAAAGCGCTTTACAGCCAATGAAGTACTTTTTGAAGTGTCGTCACTGTTTTTTTTTATTCGCATATGGGATCTGGGCATCGCTGGCAAGGCCAGCATTTATTGCCCATCCCTAGTTTCCCTCGAGAAGGTGGTGGTGAACCGCCTTCTTGAACCGCTGCAGTCCGTGTGGTGAAGGTACTCCCACAGTGCTGTTGTAATGTAGGAAACGTGGCAGCTGCCCAGCTCGGGTATTTCTTTTTGTCTGAGGCAATCAATTCACTGCTCAGCTTGAACATAGGAAGAGGAGACCACCATTGAGACCCTCGAGCCTGTCCCGCCATTCAGTGAGATCATGGCTGATCTGTGACCTAACTCCATATACCTGCCTTTGGCCCATGTCCCTTAATACCTTTGGTTAACAAAAATCTATCAATCTCAGATTTAAAATTAACAATTGATCTAGCATCAATTGCCATTTGTGGAAGAGAGTTCCAAACTTCTACCACCCTTTGTGTGTAGAAGTGTTTCCTAATTTCACTCCTGAAAGGTCTGGCTCTAATTTTTAGGCTATGCCCCCTAGTCCTAGAATCCCCAACCAGCGGAAATAGTTTCTCTCTATCTACCCTATCAGTTCCCCTTAATATCTTCAAAACTTCGATCAAATCACCCCTTAACCTTCTAAATTCCAAGGAATACAACCCTAATTTGTGTAATCTCTCCTCGTAATTTAACCCCTGAAGTTCGGGTATCATTCCGGTAAACCTACGCAGCACTTACTAATTCATTAAAGCCTTTCTTATGGTGGAGGAGGAGGATGAAACTTCTGTCCAGAGACCTGGTTTACATCCCAGGAACCTGTGGTGGTGGTGTTAGAGGAGGAGTAACCTGCTGTCCAGAGGCTGGGCTTGCGTCCCCGGTCGGGGGCTACGCCCGGGAACCTAGGCCCCACGGGACTTACTTTTTAAAAAGAAAGATACTTTCTGAGCCTCAGACATTGGGGCAGTCAGTGTCCAGCAGAATGTTGCAAATGGTGCTCAGGCGAAGGAGTTCACTGGTCCGAGCGCGGAAACCTTCCATGACAGTTTTGCAACACTGAAGTTCACCATGGAGTGTGTGGCATCACCAGAAATATCTGCATGCCAAGCCCCGCTACCAGAGGCCTCAAAGACATTTGCAAGCTTCTCCACAGACACGGAGGGTACTGCTGTAATTGTGCAGTTGGAGAGATTTTAAAGATAATAATTGCCGCTTTCACCAAGCGCGGCCTGCAGCTGTTATTATTCTAAAATCCAGAGAGTATAAAGAGTATGAGAGGTGATCTTGTTGAATCTTATAAGATTCTGAGGGGGATTGGCAGGGTAGATGCTGAGAGGTTGTTTCCCCTGGCTGGTGAGTCTAGAATCAGGAGGCATAGTCTCAGGATAAGGGGTCGGCCATTTAAGACTGAGATGAGGAGGAATTTCTTCACTCAGAGGGTTGTGAATTTTTGGAATTCTCTGCCCCAGAGGACTGTGGATGCTCAGTCGTTGAGTATATTCAAGGCTGAGATCGATAGATTTTTGGACTCAGGGGACTCGAGGGATATGGGGATCGGGCGGGAAAGTGGAGTTGAGGTCGAAGATCAGCCATGATCTTATTGAATGGCGGAGCAGGCTCGAGGGGCCGAATGGCCGACTCCTGCTCCTATTTCTTATGTTCTTATGGTTCAAGAAAAAGGCCCACCTCCACCTTCTTAAAGGCAACTAGGGATGAGCAATAAATATTGGCCTTACCAGCGACGCCCACATCCCGAGAATTAATGTTTTAAAAGTCTCCTGAATATCTAAGTGATAAGTACAAAAAAAAAGCAAGAAATTGCCTGAATGTGAAACCTCTTCTTCAGCTCTTTATATGAACGTGGAAATACAGAGCAGTCCCTCTTGGACGCCCATGGTATATGGGTGACTAGGTGACTGTGTAATACAACACTCAACCAGGGGAAATTGTGTGCACGTCAAAATGACAATCATAACTTCATTTGAAGATCATAATGAAGCTTCTGCCTGAAAGATCTTTGGGATTATCGATCAGAAAGTTCACCATATTGACTTTTAAGGAAAAATGAAGAAACCTGCCCAGTGCCAGCAAACCAGTGCAACATGGTTGAGTAGCAACATGTCGTGCCTTGCGGTGATGAGATAGGAGTTCATGCCCACATTTAAAAAAAAATCAGATGCAAAATCTTAGGTCATGAATTGATCAAAATGCTCCTCGCTATAGTGAAGTCTACATCTCACCAGGCTCCATCTCCCAGTCACAAGCACCTTTACACCGGCAGTCTGGTGAATGAACAGGCAGCGTGCAAATTCACCGCAGCAGTCGCTCACTCCTGACTTAGTAAAATGTTATTGAAATTCTCAGGCACCCACCGCAAGGAAAGATGAAAATGCTGTTTGCTGCTTCAGTTCTGTACGGCAAGCCGCGGCGTGTGGGATTATCGCTGTGGCCACGCCCGAAGCTGGCAGACTTACAGCAGCAGCTCTTTACTGAGAGGCCTGGCTGAAGGCCAATGTCAATAGGACAGAATACCAGCAAGATTGGAAAATATAGGTAAAGCAAGAGGCAGTGGTTAGGCGACACCAAGAGTGGGTTTTAAGAACCTGTGGTTTGCAGGAGGAAGCGAGAGAGAGGGATGGAGAGGGAGGGAGGTAAAGGGTTCAATAGTTTTGAGGTCCTGCACATGAATGAGTTGGCGAGGGAAATGTAGGTCCAGTCACCGCGTTGTCGCACTGTGAGAAGTGGAGCAGCCTTCAGTGTAATAACATATTTTCTTAAAACACCTGTTGCGCAAATCCTATAATTATGCATTTATAGCACAGAATCAACAAGGTGCATAAAAGCTGGAAGCATATGTCAGTGAGTAATCTGCTAATAAAAGAAGCCGCAAGCTTCAATCAAATCCTAAAAATACCAAGTGAAACTTTTATTGCACTTAATGATAATCTCCCAACTGAAAGGACCATGATTAACATCATAGCAGACCTTATCTTCATAACTGCGAGCGTTGCGCTCACTCAATACCAGGGCAAATATTGAGGTCGGGCGAAGCTTCATTGCTGTCTCGGTTTGGTAAGATTCCAAGTGAACCAAAGAACAGATTTAGAAAAAGAGCACCAACGCGATGCAGAAATGCCACCACGCTCCAAAAATCACTGCGAGTACAAGGTCCTTTATAAACCAAACATTTTATTTATTTGTATAAATCCATGGCATATATCAAAGCATTTCTTGGGAGTAGCCGATTATATTCCTGAACTCTCCCATCAATTTCTCTGAAAATGCTAATTTCTTTAACACTCCATGCACTTTGTGATGAATTATGCTTCTTAAATACTCCGCTGAGTTTCGTATAAGCTGTACATTTAAACGGGGCCAGGCTGAGGGTGGCATCAATCACAACAGAGCCGCATTTTTCAATAGCTTGGCTCCCTTTGAAGTCAGAAGGCCTTTGGATATGATCTACAGGATTAATTAAGTATGTAAAACGCTATTGAGTCTCTTTTTAAAAGTTTATAATCAAAACCCTGATTGTGGAATAGTATAGGATGTTGAAACTTAAAAACTGATTGATACAATTAACAAGGAGTTGGATCTTGAGATTATGGACAAAGTAAGTTTCAGTATCCTTAGAAAATCTGCAGTAAAATTGAGCAGAATATTTTCTGGTGTTATTTCACAGGTTCCTCTCTGGAAGTGTCTCTTGTTTGTTTAGTCCTATAAATTCTGGCTGGGGGTCTGGAACTCACTGCCTGAAAGGGTGGTAGAGGCAAAAGCCCTCTTCACATTTAAAAAGTACTTGGATATGCACTTGAAGTGCCGTAACCTACAGGGCTACGGACCAAGAGCTGGAAAGTGGGATTAGGCTGGAGAGCTCTTTTTCGGCCGGCACAGACACGATGGGCCGAATGGCCTCCTTCTGTGCCATAAACTTCGATGATTCTGTGAAATTTCTTGGCCATGTTCCTGTTCTCCAGAAGTGACCTGGTTAACACTCGACACGCAATCCAAATGAGGGCCTCAGCTCTAAGAACAAATTGTAATGCATCCCTTTCCAATGTGCCTGTGATCAATCGGAGTCTGTGCTTGGCAAACTGCATTTACTCATAATTTGACAACTGTGCAACTCAAGCACAAATCCTCAGGGAAAGTGCTGTTTATAAATACATTTTTCAATTATAGTAAATAGATAGGCACATCCTGCACATCAATCCCCTCTTCTCCCAATCTCACTATCTTTTACATCTATCAATACACCAGGGAACAAGTGGGTAATGCTGCATTAATTTATCCATCTTCATGACGCTAACGCCACAATCACTCATCACCCTCAAGGATGTCCACTGTATCATTTAATGGGCCGGATTTTCCGACCCCGCAGGTGTGTACGAGGTGTGTCCACGCCCATAGGGGCCGCGCAAGTGCCGGTTTCAGGTATGTGAAGTGCAGGCGCTAAAACCCGGCACTTGCGATCTGTGAAGAATCCTGTTGACAGATCCTCCGCCTGCCGTGGAGAAAGGCCTCCGCGGGGGGGCGGGGGGGGGGGGGTGGGGAGGAGGGGGGGTGCGGGGGGAGAGTTCCACTATCTGCAGAACCTCCGGCCACTGAAAACCCTTAAAAATCGTATGCCTGGAGTAAGGCCTGCTGTTACCAGCATAAGAGTTTAAAAAATAAAAAAATAATAACTTTTCACTTATTTATAATTTTAAAATACTTTAAAAAAAGGTAAGTTTATTGATAGCCCCGTAAAAAAAATATATATTTTTTTCAAAAAATTAAATTTTTGTTTAAAATATTTAATTTAATGAAATTTTAACTCATTTTAAATAAGTGATTTAAAAAAAAAATGATTTAATGTTTAACTGTGTTTTTTTAAGTGATTCATACTTTTGACAGTTCTGTGCGTAGAGAATTGCCAAAAATGTGAAGGGGGATTCCCTTCTTTGATTGGTTCCCCACGGCCCACGTGTTCCCAGGGACGCTTGCGAACCGCATTTCGTAGCGGAGAGGCCCAGGATCGCAAGTCTCGGGACCTACGGAGCCAGCAGGTAAGTGCGTAGATTTTTTCCGATCGGAGGCGTCCGTCCGCAGGAAGCCTCCGATGGGAAATTCAGGGCCATTAAGAGTACAATGTTAATGGAGGAATCTGGGCATGAAGGAAGGCAGAACAGGGACTAACAATACACGCTGTTTATTAGACAGTACGTATGGTGAAGAAGATTTGACATGATTGGTTCTGTGGCCATTAATGCTCTTCCTTTTGTCTGTAACATTTCTACACAGCTGATTGAATGCACCACCTGACTTACGACCACCTGACTTGTTCAGATGAGCTGACTTCTGACAAATGGACAACTCGTGTGACGATATGGGCCATTTTTAAAATTGCCCCTTTCCAATTCACTTGCCACAGTGCAGAGTGCGAGATGCTGCAGTCTGTGTTCTGTTCTGGCCGGGATAAGCTTTTTGCTAGTTTTATACAAACTGAAGGCACAGCATGAGTTCACAATTCACTAATAAAACAAAGCATTAGCTGTAAACAGGCAAGTATGGCAGTAGCATTTGTGTACCGCAACATGAATGTATTTCCTGTGAGGAAAATCTGGTGGTGTTTTGCTCTAATGATGTGTAAGCTGATCTCCAGCAGTTGCCCGCTGGCACCAGTCATCACTGCCTCAAAGCAGAATCCACGGAGGAAATTGATTTCCTCAAACACTTAATATTTCAAACTGACATTTTCAGTGACTCCAAATACCAAGGAAAGCTTGAAAGAATCCCAAGAGGTCTGATGTGAAACATTAGTTCACAATTTTCACCCTTGGATTTACAAAGTAACTGGCAAATAAGCTTTAAACTTGGCAATAACACAAACATATTTTCTTAAGTAGATCTAAAGGTCGTGGTAGACAATTCAAACAAGGTAACAGGCATGTAATTTCGCTCTTAGGCACATTGATCTACCTACAGCACCACAGCTCTTCAAAGAGCAGTCATGGGTCTTCCGTTCCTCCTCAGTGGGAAATATCCCATCCTACATGCTCTTCCTTGCAAACCTCCATCCTCACTGTTTGAGAATCAAGATTCATTGCACACTTCATAAGAACATAAGAATTAGGAGCAGGAGTCGGCCATTCGGCCCCTCGAGCCTGCTCCGCCATTCAATAAGATCATGGCTGATCCTCAACTCCACTTTCCCGCCCGATTCCCATATCCCTTGATTCCCCAAGAGTCCAAAAATCTATCGATGTCAGCCATGAATATACTCAAAGACTCAGCATCCTCTTGGGCAGAGAATTCCAAAGATTAACAACCCTCTCGTTCTTCTAAACTCCAGAGAGTATAGGCCCAATCTACTCAAACTCTCCTCCTAGGACAACCCTCTCATCCCAGGAATCAAGCTCTTGCTACTCAAGCTCATTTCTTCCCAGGAACTCCAAACGTTGGAGTGAAGAAATTCCTCCTCATCTCAGTCTTAAATGGCCGACCCCTTATCCTGAGACTGTGACCCCTAGTGCTAGACTCTCCAGCCAGGGGAAACAACCTCTCACCATCTATCCTGTCAATCCCTCTCAGAATGTTATATGTTTCAATGAGATCACCTCTCATTCTTCTAAATGCCACAGAATATAGGCACAATCTATTAAATCTCTCCTCATAGGACAACCCTCTCGTCCCAGGAATCAATCACTTCCTACTCAAGCTCATTCTTTCCCAGCAACTCCAAACTTTGGAACTCTTGCCTCCCTCAATCCTCACTTCCTCCTAGAATCTGCTAACTGTTCAACAATTAAGTTCAGTGTCAGCTAATCACTGCGTATCGATTTACCTACTCTGCTCTCCTCCTCATTCCAAACTTGCTGGGGTCCTTCACTATGGGCACTCCTCATTCGCCCAAGATTCTCAATAATAAAGTATGTGGGAAAATCCATAGCTAGCAGTGAGCTTCAGTCGAAAGCCACAAACAGATGCTAAATTGATGCTCAGAGCATCAAGTGAATTTCATGATTGAATTACTGCCTGAAACTCACTGTCAACAAAAAGTCCTAATATGTTTCCAGGTTTTATTGCTCTGGGTGCACTGGCATGGATACCAATGCATGATATCTTGCAGTGCCTCAAAGAACTAAGTTAGCCATCTATTCAGCTAAGCAGTGCTTTGTGAACCTCAACAAATAATTCATAGAATCAAAGAATAATACAGTACAGAAGGAGGCCATTTGGCCCATCGTGCCTGTGCTGGCTCTTTGAAAGAGCTCTCCAATTAGTCCCACTCCCCTGCTCTTTCCTCATAGCCCTGCACATTTTTCCCCTTCAAGTATTTATCCAATTCCCCTTTTGAAAGTTATTATTAAATCTGCTTCCACCGCCCTACCAGGCAGTGCGTTCCAGATCATAACAACTCGCAGCGTAAATTTATTTTCCTCATGTCGCCTCTGGTTTTTTTGGCAATTATCTTAAATCTGTGTCCTTTGGTTACTGACCCTTCAGCCATTGGAAACAGTTTCTCCTTATTTACTCTGACAAAACCCTTCATGATTTTGAACACCTCTATCAAATCTCCCCTTAGCCTTCTCTGCTCTAAGGAGAACAACCCCAGCTTCTCCAGTCTCTCTACATGACTGAAGTCTTTTATCCCTGGAACCAGTCTAGTAAATCTCCTCTGCACCCTCTCCAAGGCCTTGATAGATATATTTCTTAAGGCTAAAGGGATCAAGGGATATGGGGAGAAAGCAGGGACAGGGTACTGAATTTGGATGATCAGCCATGATCTCATTAAATGGCGGAGCAGGCTCGAGGGGCCGAATAGCCTACTCCTGCTTCTATGCTTCTATGCTTGACATCCTTCCTAAAGTGCGGTGCCCAGAATTGAACACAATATTCCGGCTGGAGCCTAACCAGTGATTTATAAAGGTTTTCCTAGAATTACATAGAATTTACAGCAAAGAAACAGGCCATTCGGCCTAACTGGTCTATGCCGGTGTTTATGCACCACGGGAGCCTCCTCCCACCCTACTTCATCTCACGCTATCAGCATATCCTTCTATTCCTTTCTCCATCATGTGTTTATCTAGCTTCCCCTTAAATGCATCTATACTATTCGCCTCAACCACTCCCTGTGGTAGCCAGTTCCACATTCTCACCACTCTCTGGGTAAAGAAGTTTCTCATGAGATCTTTAATAATAATTTAACAATCCAAACCTAACTTCAGCAGAATTTCATTTCACTTTTATTGGAACTAATGGAGAGGTGCACTGAAATCTAATTACTGAGACAACTCCATTGGCTTTGGGTGCTGGTTTCGACTCACAAAACAAAGTAGATTGATTAATTTATACGTGTGAATTGATACAACAATCTGAGGGACAATGTCAGTTTTAGTTGCACAATAGAGCTGTTAGTCAGTCTCTATAATGGGGGAGGTAAAGGAATGCGCATTTCATAAATACTGCCTTAGTGTGATCTTATACCACCAATTTAATGCCAGGTAATGGTATAAGTTTGGCATTAAATTAGCGGTACAACAGTAGTATCAACAGAATTGTAGAATTCTCCAGCTCCGATACATCATGAAGCTACTCTGGTTTGAAGTTCAAAACTCTCCCGTTTATTGGAAGAAAGGGGATCCCTTGGAGCTCATTTTCTCCGTAACACCGGATGGAGCAAACACACTCCAAGGAGATCTATTGGCTGAAGTCAATCCAGCTGTGTTAAAACAAACAATATCACACAAACGCACGTTAAATACAAACATCTGAAAGTAATGCCTTTTTAAGCAAACCAGACTGGAGTGATCTACGGATAGGGACCCAACGTCAGTTGTACTTTGTAACTCACACCTTCTTCAAGGATGTTAGTTACATTTTTTCTTATTTTTTTGTAAGTGTATTTTGAAAATTACTTGTAATATTTTGTAGCATCTTAAGGATAGCTCATTCTTAAAGCAAACCACATTTTCTTCTGGTATAACATAATTAGAATGAAGTCCATCTTCATCAGCACAGTGTACAGAAGTGAATAGACATTCTACATTTCCTGCACGACAGCTCCAGGAGTTAATAACCTCCTGGATTAACTGTATTAGACCAGCCGGGATCAGTGCTTGCTACTGTAATATATCAGGCTTCAAATATAAAGAAACGCAATGACTTCTGTAACACAGAAGCAGTTTTCTTTATTTTCCCCACAGCTCATTTTCTGAGGTATATATAATTGAATACATAGAATAATAATAATATATGCACCTTCATCACATCAGAAATTCTCAAAGTACTTCACACAATGGATAACTTTGAAGTGCAGTGACTATTGACATGCAGTAAACATGGGTCACCTCGTCAACCCAGAGCAAACAATAATGTAGGTACAACACACATAGTGTATTTGTCTGAAATAAAAATAGCACAGGCTTTGTCAACTAACACACAGACCACAAGCTCCAGAGCGATAGAAATTCACAGCACGAGAGCCTCTTGGTCCGATATGAATCAAATCCCATTGTGCCGATCTCTCCCCACAACCTTGTCTCTTCCACTGCTTCAGATAGGTATCCACTTTGCCCTTAAATGATGCACTGTATCTATCTCAACTATTCCCTATGGCAAAGCATTCCAGGCTCCAACAATTCTGCATTAAAACATTGCTCCGAACTTCTCTCTTCATTCCCTTAAATGGAATTTCAATTTGATGAACCCCTCATCACTGACTCCCCAACTGAGAAAATAATATTTCCTTATTCACCCTATCAAAACATTTCATAATTTAAAAAAAATGTCTATCAAGTTTCTTCTTAGCCTTCTCTGTTCTAGTGGAAATAGTTCCAATATGGCAAGTCTGTCATAACTATAGTGTTTCATCCCAGGCATCACCTTGCTGAATCTAAGCTGCGTGCTCCCCAAGGCTGTAATGGCCATTCTATAATGAGGCACTCAAAACCACACACAGTACTCGAAGTGTGGCCTGAGCGTCGCCTGTACAAATGTATTATTAATTCTTTGCTCCTGTGCTCTATGCCTATAAGATCCAAAACGTTATTGGCTATTTTTATGGGTTTATCTACTTGCTCTTACACTTTTAAGAAATTATGTATTTGAATGCCCAGCTCTTTCTGTTGATCCACACCCTTCAGTGCATTTCCAGTGAGTGAGTACTCATATTAAATTCAGTTTAAAAAACACTTTTTTTTGTAAAAAAGACAAAACCACTCAAAAACTGGAAATGTCCAATCCATTATGCTTTTCAACTTTTTTTAATTCCGTAGATGTATGTAGAATATACTGAACGATATTAAATTTTGGGCATATGATCTCATTTCTCCGGGGTTAACACGTTGCAGGTCTTCGTGTCGAGTCCTGTATGGACAGGGTGTGTGTAAGAACATAAGAACATAAGAAATAGGAGCAGGAGTAGGCCAATCGGCCCCTTGAGCCTGCTCCGCCATTCAATAAGATCATGGCTGATCTGATCCTAACCGCCAATCTACTATCTATCACAGAACCATCTCCTGCATCTAACAGAATTGCACACACGAAATAGGAGCAGAATCAGGCTACACAGTCCCTGGGCCCGCTCCACTACCCACAGGGCCATGACCGATCCGAACCTAGACTCATGTCCAAATTCCTGCCCGCTCCCCGTAACCCTTAATGCCCTTTACTTCCAGGAAACTGTCTATTTCTGTTTTAAATTTATTTAATGATGTAGCTTCTACAGCTTTTTGTGGCAGCATATTCCATGGACCTACCACCCTCTGAGTGAAGTAGTTCCTCCTCATCTCAGTTTTGAAAGAGCAGCCCCTTATTCTAAGACTATGTCCCCTAGTTCTAGTCTCACCCGTCATCGGGAACATCCTCCCCGCATCCACCCGATCCAACCCCTTCACAATCTTATATGTTTCAATAAGATCGCCTCTCATTCTTCTGAACTCCAATGAGTAGAGTCCCAATCTACACAACCTCTCCTCATATGACCACCCCCTCATCCCCGGGATTAACCGAGTGAACCTTTTTTGCACTGCCTCGAGAGCAAGGATGTCTTTCCTTAAGTAAGGACACCAAAACTGTATGCAGTATTCCAGGTGCGGTCTCACCAATACCTTGTACAACTGAAGCAATACCTCCCTATTTTTATATTCTATCCCCCTAGCAATGAAAGCCAACATTCCATTTGCCTTCTTAATCACTTGCTGCACCTGCATACTAACCTTTTGAGTTTCGTGCACCAGGACCCCCAGATCCCTTTGCACTTCAGTACTCTCCAGTTTCTTGCCATTAAGATAATAAATTGCTCTAGGATTTTTCCTGCCAAAGTGCATCACCTCACACTTTCCAGTGTTGTATTCCATCTGCCAAATCTCTGCCCACTTACTTAGCCTGTCTATGTCCCCTTGCAGGTTTTTTATGTCCTCCTCACTCACTACTTTCCCTCCCATCTTTGTATCATCTGCAAATTTTGATATGTTACACTTGGTCCCTTCCTCCAAATCGTTAATATAGATTGTAAAGAGTTGGGGACCCAGCACTGACCCCTGTGGAACACCACTAGTTACTGATTGCCAGTCTGAGAATGAACCATTTATCCCAACTCTTTGCTTTCTGTTAGATAGCCAATCCTCTATCCATGCCAGAATATTACCCCCAATCCCGTGATTTTTTACCTTAAGCAATAATCTTTTATGTGGCACCTTGTCAAATGCCTTTTGGAAGTCTAAATACACTACGTCCACTGGTTCCCCTTTATCCACTCTATATGTTACTTCCTCAAAGAACTCCAGCAAATTTGTCAAACATGACTTCCCCTTCGTAAAACCATGCTGACTTTGTCCTATTAAATTATGATTATCCAAATGTCCTGTTACTGTTTCCTTAATAATGGACTCCAAAATTTTACCTACCACAGATGTTAGGCTAACCGGTCTATAGTTACCAGCCTTCTGTCTACTGCCCTTTTTAAATAAGGGTGTTACATTAGCAGTTTTCCAGTCTGCCGGGACCTGAGCGGAATCCAGGGAGTTTTGAAAAATTATTACCAATGCATCTACAATCCCTACCGCCACTTCCTTCAAGACTATAGGATGTAAGCCATCAGGTCCAGGTGATTTATCCGCCTTGAGTCCCATTATTTTACCGAGTACCACTTCCTTAGTGATTTTGATTGTGTTTAGCTCCTCTCCCCCTATAGCCCCCTGTTTGTCCAGTGTTGGGATATTCTTAGTGTCCTCTACTGTAAAGACTGATACAAAATATTCATTCAGTACTCTAAGCTGAGGTAAGTTCAACACTCACTGTGATAGTCAGTACTTGAGAAGGGAGTAAGCTGTGATGTGGTTGATGGAGCCAATATCTAAGAGTGGGACAGGCCATTTTATTGGTGTACAAGCCAGACTTCATCATTCTGCTGCCTCAGATGGTGCAGCGGCTGTACAAATGTTTTCTCAGTCTCCCGTGTGTATCCTGTGCACTGCGTTACATCACTTGCTCTGCACACGGCACTGGACACAATACAAAAGTTTTGCTATTTTTATTTCAATGTTACATCTAACTAAATAAAAATATTTAACCCCAACTTTCGGCAGTTCCCTTGGAACAAATCCTGAAGCACTTTTTTGTGCGTGTTTTTATGTTGGGCTCTTACCAAAGGTTGGACCTTCAAATTAATTTATGCTTTGAATTTAGACCTGGCCAAATTCAACGTGAGCAGGTGATGGTTGCAATGAGCTTCCCTACATCTCCTAACTATGAAGGAATATAGACCAATACAAGAACATTTCAAAACACATTCATAGCACAGTGGCAGGGCATGCTAATTCAATGTGAGCCCAAGGGGAGATGCTAAGAATAGACATGGAACTTCTTCAAAGAAGAAGGAAAATATAGAGGGAGGGTGGTGAACATCGTCAACATGCACTCCTCTGTGTGTATCTCCTGGCTGCGGGCTGAAACGCCATTAGCAGAGACCTGGGGCTATTGGTCTGTCTGCCCACTTGACTAGAGCAAGCTCCACAAGCACAAAGATCAAAACATAATATGAGTAAATATGGATGTAAAATAAAGATTCTTACATGGAACAAATACCAACGCACAACTAAATGTAGACTATAATATGTCAAAGCCAGCAAAACAGCCAATTAAACTGCAGAAAATGGTAATTTCCCTTCCTGTCACACTGTTACACAGACTGGCAGCCAAGAGTTTTTGCTCAACACAGAAAGAGGGTCAGATAGAAAGTTAGGGAGCTTTCTAAGCAGCTTCAACTGTGGTTAACCCTGGTCTGTGTTGAGTCAGCTGATGTTGGGCCGGGCTAGAACAGGATGTGCTACAACTGACCTCGATGTTCCAAGACAAGGAAGAGGAAAAATCCAGCCACAGTTCCTGATCACGATCCAAGTGCTGGACAGTGCAAGTCTGTAGATGTTGGCTGAGGAATGATGGCTCCATGAACCAATAGCCTGCCAGCACTCACTATCTAGCCTCATAAGAGTTGGCCTTTGGGTGAGGTACCAGAGGCTAAGGGCTGGATTTTACCAGCCCTAAGGAGGCGGGTTTGGAGGCGGGACTGCTAGGAAAATCAAAAAGAATGTGAGCGGGTCCCGAACCCGCTCCCAACCCGCCTCCAACCAATCTTCCCGGGAGTCGGGTCCCCGATTTGTACAGGGACCCGACTCCTAGCGGCGGGAAGAGGAATATAGCCACTTAACTGCTTGTTAACAGGTAGCTAACAGGCAGTTAAGAGGCTTTTTCTCATTTTGCAACTTCTGCTGCGGGTTCCCCGACATCAGGGAACGCCGCCAGGGTAAGTGAGGCATGCTGTGGGTCTGTTGTAATGTTTGTGTATAGATGACAGCAGCAGAAGTGGCGTGAAGGATGTAATGGGACACTGGTGAGTATCAGAGGTAAGGAAATGTTGGGAAAGTCATTTTTAATGTGTTTAGATTTTTCTGTAGGTGACAAGCTTTGAAGTGTTTGTGTGGCCTCACCTCATTGGGAGAAGTAGCAGATCGCTTCTGTACCCTCACCTGCAGCTGCCATCTGTTTAATCCTAAGGAGAGAGTCATTGGAGAGCCTGGGTGCAAAGGCTCACCTTTGTACAGTGATTGTCAGTGTTTGACAGCACCTCAAAAATAGATGTTTCATGTCCCTTTAAGAAAACCGGCAGATGAAGCGTCATCAACTGACGTCATCTGACACTGGCTTTCCCTTAATTGGCCGGCAAGCCCACAGGGCGGGCTTAACAAGGCCAATCAGGGGAAAATAGCGTCAGGTCGTCGGACGTCGCTTGGGGCGGGACTAGAACCCGGAAGGCAGCAGTCCCGCCCCCAACTCGTCTCGGTGAGTAAAATCCAGCCCCAAGTGTCTGTGCAGAAAATCAGGGGGAGGAGAGAAGAAAACTGAGTGCAACGAAAAAAGTTCTGCCATTCATCATATTTTATTAAATGAATAGTGAAGTTAACCAGAATGAACAGAGTTGTGTGAATAAAGTAAATCCTTCTTTACACTCTCAATACATTTAGCAAATGCCAGGATTCCCCACCTACCTTACAAACACGTGCAACCCTGGAGAATATGGATTTGTCGGAGGTGCTGCTGTCCTCTGTGGCTTCTCGAAAGAAAAAATATATCTTATCGTCATCTGTATTGTAGGTGTCCGGAATGGGAAAAGCTCCGATAAACTTTGCTTCTGTAAATAAAAACGTGTAGATTAGCGCATGAAGAGACTCACTGAGGAACACATTTTAGAAGCTACAAATGACATTTAGTATTGAAAGATTTGAAAAGCCATTAATAATGGGCCTTTTGTTTTCAAAATTAAATTTCCTGGGGGAAAAATTGGGTTGCTTTGCGCCTCCCGTTAGTGCCCTAAGAGGGCGCAAACAAGAAGTCTACTTTCGAAATCTGGCTTTGCCAGTGCAAATCCCAAGCAGTTTGAGAATACTTTCTGCAGGTGGCCTCCCACTTCGCAGCTTCTGGGAATCAGACACTCCACCTGACTCCCACATTATCTTGTCACCTTGGGGGGTTTTTTCATTCATTCTCTGGGCGTCACTAGTGAGGCCAGCATTTATTGCCCATCCCTAATTACCCTTGAGAAGGTGGTGGTGAGCCGCCTTCTTGAACCGCTGCAGTTGCTGTAGAGATTTTTTGTAGTGGCTTGCTGGGCCATTACCGAGTCAACCACATTGCTGTGGGTCTGGAGTCACATGTAGGCCAGACCGGGTAAGGACGGCAGATTTCCTTCCCTAAAGGACATTAGTGAACCAGATGGGTTTTTATGACAATCTGGTAGTTTCATGGTTATCATTACTTTTTATTCCAGGTTTATTGAATTGAATTTCAAATGAACAAACTGCCCATGGTGGGATTTGAACTCACATCTCAGGATCATTAAGTCCAGGCCTCTGGATTACTAGCTAAGTAACATAACCACTATGCTACCGTACCCATGATATGTATCATAAACTACGTCCCCTTGATGTAAAAGCACTGGTGTAGTGGTAACATTCATCATCTGGGTTTCTTTTAATGTTCTTATATAATTCATTGCTGAATCGGACACTGACCCAAGTGAACAGCAACAGCTCCTGAGGACAGTAATTCCAGGCAAAGCCAAGCCTATGTATTCATGAACTTATCAGCATCATATGTAACATTAGTGCAAGCAATATAAAAATGATCCAAGTACCAACACTACTTGACCTGCCCAAGACTTTTTTCAATAACTAATAAATGGTGTTCCGAGACAATGAAGTGGCTGTAAATTCGTACCATTGAGCCAGTAATGTTCCGAGAGGTCTGTTCGAATGTAATTCCGGTTGGAAGGTGGCCCCAGGGAGCGGGTGAACGCAGTGTCTCTGCCGTGAAAGTCGGAAGCTGTACCGGCGTAAAGATATTCATCTGGAAATAGAGGGTAAGCAAGTGAAAATTAAATCCAATAAGATTACGGAACAAAATCACTTCATCATCTCACATCAATCAGAACACAGTTCAAGAATATGTGGATGTGTCGTTTGGCCCCCTTGTTACAATTACTAGTCTGGGACCAATATCCCGGCAGTCTTTTCAAAAATTAATATACCAACAAAAATAAAACTGTTTGTTGATTGTTGCTCTGCATTGCTTGGACAAATTTAGCATCGAGTCGACTACGACTCCCATGTCTGGTGATTTGTGCACCATTCGTGGACTACATGGGCCATCAACGTTCCTTTCCTGTGTGTAGCATTTACACTTCACTGCATTAAATTTCATCTGCTATTGCTCTGCCCATTTCTGTACTTTGTCCAACTTATTCTGTAGTTTCGGAGCTGCCTCCTCTGCCCTTCCGAGTTTGGGAGCATAACCTGCAGATTTGACCACTTTGCATTGAGTTTTTCAGCAAGTGAGCACTGAGGTGCAACATTGCTCCAACTCACGAGGACATCCAGACCCTCTCGCACCTTTTGGTTGTAATAGAAAAAGCAGAACGCATTCACTTTTCTATTTTTGATTTTTACCAGGGAGGAGTAATGGTAAGGTATCAGTAATAACCCATCTATATCACAAATCAGAAAACGCCTTTCTCCCCCTCCGAGGACAACAGCATCTTTGATCACTTCTATTGATCTCTCTGTTAGTACCACTGCTCAGGTTTCTGAGTGCAAGGTCTGCTCGTCAAGAAGTTAAACTTTTGCACCAACGCCCGATTCCAGCATTTAGCAAACAGTAACACAATCGCTCACGAAATACTTACACTGAGCGTTGCACAGATGTGAACTTCAGTGTGATGGAAAGTAATGCAATACATTGTGCAGGAAATATTTTCTCAAAGTACAAATAGCAGCCTGTGTGGGGGAATAACTGCTTCATTAAAGTGCTCGCTATATTACATGGGTCTCACTTTCTTGGGAAATTCTTCTTCATATTAATGTGATACACTTCAAAATATTTCCAAATTTTTCCACTAAAAAATTGATTATAAAGAAAATACATTTTGAATTGAAGAAACGTTCCGTTTGAAAATATTTTCAGAGCAAATATCACAGTGTTATTTCAGAGGATGTATTATTTTACAAGGAGTAAATTCTGGTTTTGCTGGTTTGAATTATGCAAGAAGAATGTGTTCAAAAATCATAACACACGTCGGACGAGGGGCTGCTCAAACAGCTTCTGACAGGGATGATTCTTTTGGGGCAAGACATCTTCCTTCTCAAACACTTGAGCTCTAACCAAACAAGTAAAGTGGTCACCAATACCCTGGCTTCCTCGAACTGCCCCTTGACAGCACTGTTTATGGTTGCCATCAATCAAACTCTAGGCCTGGCCATCAGATTGGTATCAATCGTATATTCCTGTAGGTAGATGTCATGTTGAGGAATGAACAACATAATTGCTATTTACCCAACTGACAGACATGCAATGACCATGGCCCATCCTAGGCTGCCCTTTCTCAAGACACGGTGCTTAACACTCTACTTATCTCTTGGTAATTATGCTGCCCGGCATTCCTTGGAGTCAGCTGAAATGCACGTTTAACAGCAGGAATTTCAAAAATGGAATGATCCCTCTGATGCTCAAGAAATGTTACTGGCTCTGATCTTTAAAGATAAATATATTTGTTTCTCGTTCCTCTCCTCCCCTCATCCCCGTCAGGTGTCCAAGTAAAGGGGCAGATGGGCAATATTCTCTGCAGGTGCTGTCTTGCAGCCAGCTGACGGGGAGCTGGCCAAGTAACCCTTACCGTAGATTCGTTTCCATCCCTGCTGGTGGGGAGGTATCTGACTCATGCTCAGCATATCCCCTCAGGCCCAACCTTGAACAGTAACTTACTCTGTCACACCAGGTGCCCTGGGTGTCAGAGCGTAAACATGCTGCGCCATTGTGCCATCCAATTAATCGGAAGTTTTAGTAACTGCATAGAAGTTAGTTGAAGCGTAAGAGGAAAATACTTGGCGAAACTCACAATAAAAGAAAGCAATAAGGAAAGATCCAGTAGGTAAATGTGCCACTGGTTATGGTACTGAGACTTCCAGATCACGATCCTTGTTCAATCTCTAGCATGAGCTGAATTAGCAGGTGTCAAGGGCACCACAAGGCTTAGTGTCCTTGGCTTAGGAATGGGGGAAAAAAAAAAAATCAGACACGGCTCCTACTTTTGATTACTATCCAATAACCCTAGACGCAGAATGGACATGCATGGATGCATATGTCAGCCGTAGCTCTGTGGGTAGCACTCTCTCTTGCCTTCAAGTCAGAAGGTTGTGGGTTCAAGTCCCACTCCAGAAACTTGAGCACAAAAATCCAGGCTGACACTCCAGTGCAGTGCTGAGGGAGTGCTGCACTGTCAGAGGTGCCGTCTTTCAGATGAGATGTTAAACCGAGGCCCCGTCTGCCCTCTCAGGTGGGTGTAAAAGATCCCGTGGCACTATTTAGAAGAAGAGCAGGGGAGTTCTCCCCGGTGTCCTGGCCAATAGTTATCCCTCAACCAACATCATAAAAAAAAAATTATCTGGTTATTATCACATTGCTGTTTGTGGGAGCTTGCTGTGAAAATTGGCTGTTGCATTTCCTACATTACAACAGTGACTACGCTTAAAAAAGTACTTCATTGGCTGTAAAGTGTTTTGGGATGTCCTGAGGTCGTGAAAGGCGCTATAGAAATGCAAGTCTTTGTTTTTCTTTATATGTTTTTGCAGAAATGGGCTAGGATGTGATGCTACCTATGGTCAAGCTGTCTTTTACAGATTGCTGTTCGGATGTGTTTTGATTTTAGATAGATAGAGAGAGAGATAGATAAAGGTATTGAGGGAGGCTGCTGACTATTGTAGATGTTGTTGCTCCTATAGTTAGGTTAATCTATCAGCTGTAACCTTAATAAACCTTGTTTAGCACAATGCTGAGTGTGTGGTTACTGCTCTCTGTTCTACTGGAGAACATATGGACTCTTCGCTTTGATTTTTTTGTGTAATAAGCTCCTTGAAACAGCCACTGTCATTATTCCCCCATCAGTTGCTGTGATGTTTTCAACAATCTTGGCCCGGAACATTCGATAGTAATCATTGAGGGTGCTTTCAACAGCTGCCTCATTCATTATCAATTACCACAGGAAGGCCCCCACTAGTTGAAGGGCCAAGTCAAGCCGCATTGTCGGTACTAAAGACTGAAATGAGTAATGACAAAGAGAAGGTTTCCACAGACAGTTTTCGGACTGCACTATCACTGCTCTGCAGATTTCCATCATTTATTCATGACTTATTTTCCAACTTGGAAATTAATCTTTTGTTACCAAGGCTGCAAGTTATCACAATATTTCAGTCCAGCTGCCAGGATTTATAGGTTAAAGACAAGATACAAGTGAACAATAATCCGCAAATTCTTCTTCTGTCCCCGGTTAAACTTTGAATGTTAAATTGAGGAACCACAATACTGGGGAACGCTTTTACCTTCACAGCCATTGCCAATGTTAAGCTCCCCTACGCCAGGTTAGATTTAGTATTCTGATACTTTATTCATCGTAGTAAATGGGATCGGTCTAGAATTTCGCATTCCTGCAGCAAATGTTTTATTTGTCCTGTAAACAGTACAGAATTATTGCAAAACAATTGTGAGGTCTGTTGTATAAGGTTTCAATGTTTCTTGTAACCTTATAAGGTTAGACTGCTGTTCAGTATTGGGGGCGGTGGGGGGGCGGGAGGACAAGTGTGAAAACTACAGATCGGCTCAGGAACCTTGCACAGACATAAATCCCTGCAATCCCTGCACCTCTGTTAAAATCCAGCGCAGACAGAAAGAATGGAAGTCTTTTCTGTCTGGTGGCTGTCGGGGATCCAAATAATTACTTTTAACAGTCTCTGCTCAGCATGAGAAGTGGAAAAGTCACCTCATTATGGTGGAGGGGGTATTACCATGGATTACGAGCACAGTCTAATATTTTGTTTAGATTGCAGAGTCTTCCTGTAAAGCAAGTCTCAGTACCTGCAGACAGTAACTAAAAACCATCTCGTTTAGAGCGTGGGGTAGATTCATTTACAAGGTGGAGAAAACACCAGCCCGTCATTGGCCGGCCTGCATGCCCTGCTCATGACTGTAGCCCAGCTGTGATTGAAGTGGTTCGCGGGGATCTCTCTGGACTGCGTCACTCCTTTATATGGTTGTAGCGGTAAAAGGAAATCACTAACCAAAGCAAACACGTGCAGCATTTTGTACGGACCATTTTAGATAGAGAGAGAATTAGTGAGGGAGTTTGCGGACTATTGTAAATGTTGTTGCTCCTATAGTTGGGTTAATCTATCAGCTTTAACCTTAATAAACCTTGTTTAGCACAATGCTGAGTGTGTGGTTACTGCTCTCTGTTCTACTGGAGAACATTGGGACACTTTGCTTTGAATTTTGTGAGTTTCTGAAGAAATAACCTCCTTGAAACAGCCACTGTTATTATTCCCCCATCAATTGCCGTGATGTTTTCAACAATCTCTCTCTCTATCTCTTTCTCTCTCTCTATCCCTAGCCCATTTCTGCAAACACATGCATCCATGCATGTCCATTATGCATCTAGGGTTATTGGATAGCGATCAAAAGTAGGAGCCGTGACTGAATGTTTTCCCCATTCCTAAACCGAGGACACTAAGCCTTGACACCAGCTAATTCAGTTCACGCTAGAGATTGAACAAGGATCTTGATCTGGAAGTCTCAGTACCATTTTTATCTAAACTAATTTTTTTTCAGCCTTTGCTTTCAAACTGTGTTACAATTTGGGCTTCTCCAGATATTTTTTCTCTCATGCTCAACACAGACACCAGCTCCCATTGGCAAGCCCCTGACTTCCTGTGCACTGAAGTAGCATCTCATGCGCAAAGTATTCAGGGATAAGCCGCCCTGGGGAATATTTGTTTTCTGGATTACACACAGGGATTTGCACTACTTCCCCCATCACTTCAGAAAACAATCAATACCGTGCATGCCAAATAATCTGATCACAGACTAAACTACCAATCAGATTCATTTGCAGGCAATCGTTCAAATAAAAGAACAGCGTTGAATCAATGAATGGGTCTGACAAACCA
Source organism: Squalus acanthias (assembly GCA_030390025.1). Taxonomy (NCBI): domain Eukaryota; kingdom Metazoa; phylum Chordata; class Chondrichthyes; order Squaliformes; family Squalidae; genus Squalus; species Squalus acanthias. Next base: position 116,203,506 of record CM059434.1, read on the forward strand.
TTCAGTTGATTTCCTTTCAATGGTTTGCTTTGTATATGTATCACACAAGTGGTAGAGAATTCCTTCTGGGAAAGGGAGCAGCTTCCCAAACCCTACTGGTTACAGACTTTCTTGGACTGATTATATTTAGGCATTCCTACCTATGGAATCATGTCTTGCCTCAAGATTTGTGCTTTAAACTGTAACTAACTAGTGTCTAATCCTTACCCTCATAAAACCCTTTGGAATACTGTCTAACCTTCATGAAGAGATACTGCAAAACAGAGGCATCTCAGTCCAACAAGTATAACACATACTCATTGCTTTCTGATGGTCAACTGTGGTCTCCTACCAGTGCTAGCTATGCTTGCACCATCCTGATTATATTATGTTCTATAGGGAGGGAGGAACTTAAAACAATCTCTATCACTAGAGAAAAAGTACCAGGCAAACTAATGGGGCTAAAGGCAGACAAGTCCCCTGGACCTGATGGCCTGCATCCTAGGGTCTTAAAAGAAGTGGCTGCAGAGATAGTGGATACGTTGGTTGTAATCTACAAAAATTCCCTGGATTCTGGAGAGGTCCCAGCGAATTGGAAAACCGCAAATGTAATGCCACTATTCAAGAAAGGAGGGAGACAGAAAGCAGGAAACTATAGGCCAGTTAGCCGAACATCTGTCATTGGGAAAATGCTGGAATCCATTATTAAGGAGGTAATAGCAGGACATTTAGAAAATCTTAAGACAATCAAGCAGAGTCAACATGGTTTTATGAAAGGAAAATCGTGTTTGACAAATTTACTAGAGTTCTTTGAGGATGCAACAAATAGGGTGGATAAAGGGGAACCAGTAGATGTCGTGTATTTGGATTTCCAGAAGGCATTCAACAAGGTGCCACATAAAAGGTTACTGCACAAGATAAGAATGCACAGGGTTGGGGGTAATATATTGGCATGGATAGGGGATTGGCTAACTAACAGAAAACATAGAGTCGGGATAAATGGGTCATTTTCCGGTTGGCAATCAGTAACTAGTGGGGTGCCACAGGGATCAGTGCTGGGGCCTCAACTATTTACAATCTACATTAATGACTTGGATGAAGGGACCGAGTGTACTGTAGCCAAATTTGCTGATGATACAAAGATAGGTGGGTTAGCAAGTTGTGAGGAGGACACAAAGAGCCTGCAAAGGGATATAGACAGGCTAAGTGAGTGGGCAAGAAGTTGGTAGATGGAGTATAATGTGGGAAAATGTGAAGTTATCCACTTTGGTAGGAAGAATGAAAAAGCAAATTATTATTTAAATGGAGAGAGACTACAAAATGCTGCGGTACAAAGGGATCTGGGGGCTGCTAGTACATGAAACACAAGAAGTTAGCATGCAGGTACAGCAAGTAATTAGGAAGGCTAATGGAATGCTGGCCTTTATTGCAAGGGGTATGGAGTATAAAAGTAGGGAAGTTTTGATGCAACTTTACAGGGCGCTGGTGAGACCGCACCTGGAGTACTGTGTACAGTTGTGGTCTCCATTTTTAAGGAAGGACATACTTGCATTGGAGGCAGTACAGAGAAGGTTCACTAGGTTGATTCCTGGGATGAAAGGGTTGACATATGACGAAAGGTTTGAGCAGGTTGGGCCTATACTCATTGGAGTTTAGAAGAATGAGAGGTGATCTTATTGAAACATATAAGATTCTGAGGCGGATTGACAGGGTGGATGCAGAGAGGATGTTTCCCCTCGTGGGGGGGGATCTAGAACCAGGGGGCATAGTTTCAGAATAAGGGGTCGCCCATTTAAGACGGAGATGAGAAGCAATTTCTTCTCTCAGAGGGTCGTGAATCTTTGGAATTCTCTACCCCAGAGAGCTATGGAGGCGGAGTCATTGAATATATTCAAGGCGGAGATTGACAGACATTTGAACTACAAGGGAGTCAAGGGTTATGGGAAGAGAGCGGGAAAGTGGTGTTGAGGCCAAGATCAGATCAGCCATGATCTTATTGAATGGCGGAGCAGGCTCGAGGGGCCGATTGGCCGACTCCTGCTCCTATTTCTTATGTTCTTCTTATGTTCTTCTCGTTTATTAGCCTTGAGATACTTATTGGTTGTTTCCAGCTCTTTATTGTGACCTGTCTGGTAAAGCATTGGCTCGGCTTCCTTCTTAGTTACATCATGCAAGAGCTAAATGAACAGAAGCCAATTCCCCTCGATGCAGTTACGGAAGACCTCCCGAGGGTGGCATCTTTCTTAAAAGAACCTGGGGTGGAATTTCCACAAGAGTTCTCCCAATCTCTGTAACGTTGACGGAAGATCAGCGTAAACCGCAGAGAGATGGCCAAGAAATACAGCACAGAAAGGAAATCCATAAACTACGGACACAAATACTCCCATTTGGTCACACCATATAAAAAGTAGTTGTGTCCCAGATAGCTACAGTAAAAAGCTGCAGCCAGTGCCAAAGCAGGTGAGCGATAGCCTGGGAGACTTTCACTCTCCTGCTCTGTTACTGCTTTTCTCAAATCTCGAGAGAGGCTATAGCAGCCGGGAAGCAAAGCAGCTGCATCTTCTCCTCCAAATGTTTGAGACCCACCCTTGGATCTGGTGGAATGTAAGTTTGATTTGCAATATTTATAATGGTAAAAAGGAGCTGGCTCAAGATGATTTCTGAATTCTCGTCCGTTCCTATTTACTATGATAAATGAAGTACCAGAATGCTGAATCTGACCTGTACGATACCTGGCTTAGTGGAGCTTAACATTGGCAATGGAAGTATCAAATGTTCCCCAGTATTGTGGTTCCTCAATTTAACCAGTATAATGTTGCCAATTCATTATTTTTATACCACACATAAATATGGCTTATTAATTTGTCAACATTGTGGGTTTTATGGCTGTATCAGAGGCCTAGTACAACCCCTTGTCTACGAACAATCTCAGTGGATGCCAGTGTTCTACATCAGCCCTGATCCTGATGCCTGTTCTTTGCCAACGTGACTCACACAAGCATTAGGATGAGGAATTGCTCGCATTAGCAGTGGTAAGTTTAGTGATTAAACATCCCTGGTTCACTGATATTTATCACAAATTATTACTTGCCGCACACAAGGTCCGGGTCAGTACGCGATACGTGATTCAGAGCTAAACCACCTTGTGATTCAAATCTATAATTTATTTTGTGCAAGAAGTTTAGAATAATCTGCCAGACAAAGTATCTACAGACAAACATTAGAATGCAGTTGGATGCTAGTCTGGGAGGGTTAAGGTATTTGAGGGCTGAGCTCCAATGTGTTAAATAGTCTTTACTCTTCATTGAGTGTTCTTGTGTTATTCAGTTACAAAGCATATAATATTCAGATACAAAGCAGTGAACAGCCTGATATCGCACAGAAAACAATAATCTTACATTACAGAGAATAATAGGTATTCTCTTAATCCGTTAGTTATGAGTAAAACTGTTCTTTTCTGTCACACAATAGAAAGCTGAATAGTTAAATTTAGCAGCTATAACAGCATCGGTAACGGAAACCCCACAGATGATAACGCATAATACAGAACAAGCTGCACCATTTAAACGGGAAAGTTTGCTGGGAAATAAAGTGACCATCAGCACAAGCACAGTGGGCCTCGGTCTGTGCTGAAATTTCTACCATTCTGTGAAAATCTATAAAATAACAGAAGGCTCCAGTGGGACCAGATTGTTATACATCCCGCAACAATCCTGCATTCACTGCTGTCTATATCTCTCATTTCTACTGTTCTCATCCCAACTTAAAAATACTGGTGGAGAAACACCACAAGGCCCATTATTGCGAGTCAAGATCAAGGTCACCTAGGAAATAATTGTGTAGCCATTTCACATCAATCAAATATACCTTCAATATATATCAAATTTAGCTCTTCTTCATTTTCCCTACGAGTACTTTTTTACCCATTCTTTAGTCTCTATCTGTCAATGGGTTTGTCTATCATCCAATGCAACTATTTGTATCAATTTTTCATCCTGTCATATCAATTTTATCTGTCACCCTTGATGGCCAATGTCACAGACCTCAGGCAGGAGGTTTTTATTCGTTTACGGGATGTGGGCATCACCAACAAGGCCAGCATTTATTGCCCATCCCTAATTGCCCTCGAGAAGGTGTTGGTGAGCCACCATTTCAGAGGGCAGTTGAGAGTCAACCACATTGCTGTGGGTCTGGAGTCACATATAGGCCAGACCAGGTAAGGATGGCCGATTTCCTTCCCTAAAGGACATTAGTGAACCAGATGGGTTTTTAAACGACAATCTGATAGTTTCATGGTCACCCATCCAGATTTATTTAATTGAGTTTAAATTCCACAGCTACCATGGTGGGATTTGAACTCACGTCTCCGGATCATTATTCCAGGCCTCTGGATTACTAGTCCAGTAACATAACCACTATGCTACCATACCTGTAGGAGTGGAACCTATTACCTCTGTTTGGACTTGAGCATCATACGTTCCTTCATAGAGATTAAATCAGCCTATCCTGTATTTTCAGCTGTGCTGAGGAACATAGATAAATGCCCCCATTGGGACTTACTAGATTGATTCCTGGGATGAGAGGGTTGTCCTATGAGGAGAGAGTGAGCAGGTTAGGCCTATACTGTCTGGAGTTTAAAAGAATGAGAGGTGATCTCATTGAAACATATAAGATTCTGAGGGGGATTGACAGGGTAGATGCCAAGAGGTTGTTTCCCCTGGCTGGAGTGTCTAGAACTAGGGGGCATAGTCTCAGGATAAGGGGTCTGCCATTTAAGACTGAGATGAGGAGGAATTTCTTCACTCAGAGGGTTGTGAATCTTTGGAATTCTCTACCCCAGAGGGCGGTGGATGCTCAGTTGTTGAGTATATTCAAGGCTGAGATCGATAGATTTTTGGACTCATGGGGAATCAAGGGATATGGGGATAGGACGGGTAAGTGGAGTTGAGGTCGAAGATCAGCCATGATCTTATTGAATGGTGGAGCAGGCTCGAGGGGCCAAATGGCCTACTCCTGCTCCTAAGTCTTATGTTCTTACATGCAGCAACCCAATAAATGATCCAAGGCAGGTCAAGGTTGATATCAGAAATGTCAATAAATGTGTAAAATAGTGAACCTACCACACATGTGTATCGTCTTATTTTACTAAATCGGTGAGAGAGTTCAGTTCCTTTCATGATTTCTGATCTTTGTTGCTTGTGCGTGTGCACTACAATGGACGAACATCAGACAATAGCACAGAAACAACCCTCGAGTTCTGATACCTGCAAAAATCCCCTGGGTGTCACTCCTTTTGCTTCTAATGTCACTGGAGATCACTGAGTATGTTAGTGCTTTGCAATTCTCATCCATCTAACCCGCCTCTCCAACTACATCACTAAGCCCAGGGGGTTTATTTTACTCACAATCCTGATCTAAGCTGCTTCTGTGAGCAAACAAAAAGTCCCTCCCTCCTTCTAGGTGAAAGTGCTTTACCTCTTTATAAATTTATAGCAAATTTCACCCAGCCCTGATGCAACCTTCACCTGACTAAGGTGAAGATGGCTAGAATTTGACCAAAGTAATTTCAGCTTTTATTATCCTGCTGTCCTCTGAGGAATCAGTTTCCTTTGGTAAAGCATTGATAGTTAGTGTGGGATATGGATCTACTAACACTTTTAATAATAGGTTCTGGTCAAAGTAATCTTAGACCTCACAGCAGGAAAAGCTTGTGAGCGGAATTGCTCCAGCATGCTTACTATCCTGTTAAAGCAATAGATTTTGAACAGGGGAAAGTAGACATCTGTGGTGCGAAGTTCACAAATCATGTCACTCATTATATTTGGATAAAAGCATAACCAGGGTCATATTGCTCTCATAATACAGAATCACTGCTTCAAAGTGTTGAGGCTTTCATTATACGCTATGAGCAAAGGGTTCACAGTCATTCATTTGTATCAAATGTCAGTGCGCGCTACCGGCATAATTCCACACAACTATTGGAACTGTTTAAAGAAACTTTGAGATAAAACTCCATTTTACAGGGATTCTCGTTTCATTTACATCTTTTATCTAAATAAATCTCTTTTTAATACAACCTCTTGTTAATATCAGGTTCATTTACAAACTATCATCTGAACATTTTTATGTGCTTAGGCAGGTTTTACAGCACTCACGTTGCAACATAAAATTACCAGAATATAACTTAAAGGGAAGGTGCGACCATAATAAGTCAAGTTAATAACATAGGGAAGGAAGCATCTCCGATAGGCAACCCACAGAGACTTCACATCCGTAGTCACACCTTGAGCTATGAATTTATTAATTTATATATATTATAACTTGGCATCGAACATAACAGCTCTGCGGTGGAATTTATGAAGCTTACTGATTTGCATTAAAAACTCTGACACAACCAAACCATCTCTATAAATAGGTGGAGATTGCTCCTCTGTGATCGGCCAACAGGAGATGGAATTCCAGTTAGATGTGTTAGATGATGTAAGATTTTCCTTCCACCACTATGGTACTCCCACCTAGTGGTTTGGTTAGGTCCTGCCAAAACTCACTCACAGACAAGGGAGCCAATTATGTGGCCCAAGCGGTGACCTCACTGTACAAAGTGATGTCAGCCCGCTTGCGTAATTTACCGGCATTCCTTTCACATCTCTCACGACACTTCGGAAGGGCGAGGGCTGCATTGTTGGGCACTGCCGGCCGCGCCTGACACTTTCCCGCTGGGGACGGGGCACTGGGTGCAGGGACCAGGGGCATGGAGGGCATTGGGCAAGGAGGCATTAGCGCCAGGGCGTGGAGACCAGAGGTGCTCAATTTATCTAAAATCTCTATGACGGTCTCGCCCTTCAGCACCGAAAGTGCTCGGCCACATACAGGCGAGTCTTGCTGCCTCCACGCCCAATTTCACAGAGAATGGGAACTCTTCAGATTATTGGCCCCAAGGAGTTGAATAACAGATGTTCTTGGGACAAGAACTCTCTATCCTTCTGTCTAACAGTCAATGATATGAAGGCAGGAGGTTCAAACCCATCTCATTAAAGTTTTGAATTTGGCATTCGAGATTTCTAGCTTCCATTTCTAAACTGATCATAATGATGATATCTTTGCCGAGTATCAATGCCAGTGTGAAACCTTGCGTTTTCACAAAGCCAGGTGTACTCAGATCTTAAAACATCTACAGTCCAGGTGCTGGCCGTGCTCTCCACGGATGATAATTATAAAGATGTTAATTCATTGTAAATAATTGAAACTTATTTTCTTACACAAAAAACAGTCACAGCGAAAGTGTAAATAACATTTGGCTGCCGTTTAGCCTGAGGAATTCTCGCTCCATCACATTACGTTACATACCGAAGGGGTGATGTTTTTTTTTACCTGTTAACACTGAAGCGAAAGGTTGCTGAGGGTCAAAGGGACATTTCAATCTTCCAGACTCAAGACTATGTAATTCCAGTTGAAACACAGGCTCCTGATAAAAAATACAGATTACCTCTCAGAAACATGTTTTGAATGAATGAATCTCTTTGTATTAAGCATGTATCAGCTGTGTAAAATATCAACCAAGTGTTGTGAAAACCCCTTTGAAGGGAGGTGATGGATGATGTTCATTCCATTTACTGCTTTACCCTGCCATGCACCAGTTATAACAGTAGCTAAAATTACATTACCTCTGCCCGGGGTCCCAGCTCAATAAAGGCGCACATTGGGTGGAAGGCTCCAGTGCCACAGACATACGCGTGGGTCTTGTTATAATTGTGAAGAGCCCTGATGAAATTCGCACACTCTCTCTATTCAGGAAACAGAAAACATCATTAGCACAGGCATGAAAGGAATTGGTTTCGCCAAGTGCCGGCGCCTGGCTCCTCTGATCATTGCTGCTCTGAGCACTGTGTCTACAGAACTCTCGTGCAGCTCCTACTTTGCTGTGTCATGTAACCCTCCCTGCAAACTTTTGGGCAGATTTGTTTGCGTCAGTCACTGCAATTGTTTTTTTAATTGAAAAAAACAATCAAGACACCAGTGACATCTCATGGAAAATTGCAAATGTAATAACAACAAAGAAAACATAAACCGCAAGGGTTATTAATTATCGCAGAGTTTCTCAAATTAGTTGGGGGGGCTGGGCGTGACGTGGTTATCGGGGGGCATGAGGGCACATGGGCTTTACTCCAGTCCCGAGATTACCAGTGCAAAGTAGCAGAACCTTAATGACCAATGTGCTCACGCCACACCAGCGCTCTCTACCCCCACACACTATATAACTGACGTCTGCGTGACATCAGGTGTTGGATAATTGTGAAGAAATGGAGCGTTTTTTGAAGCGTAAAGTTGCAGCTGTCGATCCTGGGGGTGAAACAAGTCGAGCCGGGCAATGGAAAATAGGAAAAACGATCCTTGCTACTTGGATTTTGAGATTCACTGGTTTTGACGAAAATTCTCAACCACAACATACTGTTTCTTAGAAAGAGGGAGGCGTGCTTGGGACGTGAATCTCCAGGGTGGGGAAATGGTGAGGGGAGAGAGAGAGCTGCAGTAAAAAGAGTTTGGGAACTTCTGCACTATCGTATGTGTTGCAATTGTTTGCTGTATTGGTGTTATTTTAGGTACATTCCATCCACTCTGCAAGGCCGAGGAGACCTCAAAGAGGAGGTCATACACAGAGGGCCTGAAGTTCGTCCAGACCTGCTCCAATGCCAGAAGTGCAGCGGAACAGGACTCCCAACCATCAGCCTGCCATGGCGTTGACCTTTTTTCAAATCCCAGGGAAGGGCTCGTGTGCAGAAAGGGACCAGGTGTGTGTGCTATTTACTGCACATGCTGCCACACAGGGTGGAAATGCAAAGTGGCACCTTGCCATCCAATGGAGGGGGATGGGGAGGCAGGGTGGGTAGCCATTCTATCTGAATAATGAAATGATCACAGTTGCCATTTGGAAACCAGCATTATGGGCCCACCTTGACATAGCAAGTGCGTCTGCATCCTTATTTTCTTGAGAAGCAAGAAGAGCACAACCGGTGAGCGTTAATCCTCCCCTCCTGCTTCCTCTTTGACTTCAGGGTAGAAGGGCTGCAGGCGCAAGGAACACCTGCCCTCACCTCCTCCCATCAGGAAGAGGAAGGCAACCTGGAAGAACTGGATTCCAACCCAAATTCTAGCCCTCACTCCGAGCAGGCTAGGAGATTCGAGGCCATATGATTTCTCCATTATGCAAGCAGTCAAAAGGAATGCTGTTTATATCAGAAATCCATGGTGTAGCAGAGATTATTGATTAAAATGTGGAGGGTTTGGTTATAGTCTTATGTGGTATATAACCTTAACGTGTAGCATATTGCAACCAAATTCAAAAAAAACATGCCTCTTTATAATAAAAATAAAATGTTGTCAGCAACTCTAGAATTGGCCTCAATATGAAGCAGCGAGGGAGGGAAAGAATTAATCAGGTTTCTGTTCCTGGTTACTATGCATTGATAAGAACATAAGAACGTAAGAAATAGGAGCAGGAGTCGGCCATACGGCCCCTCAAGCCTGCTCCGCCATTCAATAAGATCACGGCTGATCTTCGACCTCAACTCCACTTTCCTGCCCGATCTCCATATCCCTTGATTCCCTTAGAGTCCAAAAATCTCTCGATCTCAGCCTTGAATATACTTAACGACTGAGCATCCACAGCCCTCTGGGGTAGAGAATTCCAAACATTCACAACCCTCTGAGTGAAGAAATTTCTCCTCATCTCGGTCTTAAATGGCAGACCCCTTATCCTGAGACTATGCCCCCTAGTTCTAGGCACTCCAGCCAGGGGAACAACCTCTCAGCATCTACCCTGTCAATCCCCTTCAGAATTTTATATGTTTCAATGAGATCACCTCTCATTCTTCTAAACTCCAGAGAGTATAGGCCCATTCTACAAAATCTCTCATCATAGGACAACCCTCTCATCCCAGGAATCATTCTAGTGAACCTTCGTTGCACCGCCTCCAAGGCAAGTATATCCTTCCTTAGGATAGAAGTGGCAGTAATAGTAATCTTGATCTCTGTGCTTGTAGAGATGTTGGCTGAGAAGAGCATTGGGCTTGACTATTACATTCTCCACATTCATGATCTTGGCCTACGATGAACTACTTGACTAAGGTACCAGAGGGCTGCCAGTGCCATCGAACTATCGCATAGGATAAAGAGATGTCTTGGCTGAGTAATGAAGAAATTAAAAATTGGATAGTTCACTAGTGACAAAGATCCCAGGAACTATTATAGGCCAATCAGCCCATCCTGTTATCCAGTTTTCAGGAGCTTGTCTAGACATATTAGCTGCATTCCATACTTTTCCCCAAAGACCATCTTAAGCAATATCCAGAAGTTATGAGAGTTCATACTTGGGAAAGCACTGCCAAAGCCTACTGTTACCAGCAAGATATCCTCAATCTTAAGCTTTTTCTTCCCCCCCCCCCACCAATTTTTTTCTTCTCCTGCTCTGCTGACTCCTTGCTGGGTTATGGTTCCACAAACACTGAGCAACCTCTGGTGCCTTACCCAAGCGACCATTACTCATTTATTCATGTTTGAATGTTTGATCCTTCAAAGTGAGTGAATAGGCTGTTAAATCACAGAGCATGTTGCAACTGAGACCTAGATGGCCAAGTAGAATGGATGGGTTGAATGTTTCGTTCCTACAATATGCCCACGTGCATTCCTAGCAGGGGAAGCTGGATAATGACCAATCTCCCCCTCTCTAACCCAAGGACCACGCCAACCAACTGAGGTCAACTAAATCAGCAGAGACTGGCGATCAAAGCCTGGGACTTTCATGGTCCTTTTGACTCAGCTACGTGCTGGATAGACTTGCTGAGTTATGAAGGGAGCCCCTCTCTAGGTTTTTCTAACAAGAAACCATCATAAGAAGATCTCACAGAAACCGTGGAAACGTTAAAAAAAGACATTCATTAAAATGGCACTGGGAAGACTGCTGCACTTTTGAAAAAGTTTGCAATAACGATTGTATTAGTAATGGTGTTGAACGTGTATCAGATCCTGTCGTTTATATTAGTTACTTCTTAATGCTTGCCAAGATTGCGGTGCTAACTGTAGCTTGCTTCTACATTAATAGTTAATCATGCCTCAAAGCAGATATGGAAATCACTCACGTTCACATTGTTGGGTTTTAACTTTCACTCCACTGCCTTAAACGTCAGCAAAATAGAATCCAGACGGAATCACTTTAAATTAAGGATTGTTGAAATAAACTTCTGCCTATGCACAGTTAATAAGTGAGTTTCTTTCTCTCTTTAATTTTTTACTTTCAATTTTCTTTGGCAGGTAATAAAAAAAGCCGTTCTAAGGGTAACGATTGTTTATTGCCTAATGCTGCAACAAAGAATTCTGCACAAAGTAATTATTGTATGGGTTCAATGTAGATGGAGGTCTTTGCCATGAATTTATTTTTTAATAGGGTCGCAGTCAATTGTTAACAGAATGCAAACAGGAGTTTATTTATTAAGAGCTCCTAAAATTCAGAGCAGAAATAGCAGAGTTTAGCAAGTCATGATTGAAACAAACTTTGTCATGACTTAATATTCACCTCAGGGTGAGGGACAATACATCTACGGAACATTTGATTTAATTTGGTTAAATAAAGATGAATTATTGTCATTATTATAAATGTGATGACAGAAAAGTCCTCGAGGCTAGAGTGATGAAATCCACCATCTAAGGTCCCCGTGCACATTATTCTACAATGAAACCTCAACCCCAGTTTCAGAACAGTGCCCTCTGGGCTCGTGTCAACAGGGGGCTCGACTAAAACTGCCAAAAAACGTGTTTCATTAACGTGACCCTTAGCACCTAGCAGCAAGAGGTTGTATTCATCATCTAGTGTGTCACAAAGTCATTCTTTCTGAATGGGATTTTGTAGCTATGTAATTTGATGTGGGGTCCTGGGAAACCTTTGACATACCTCCTTTTGCCAAAGCTAATGTTCATTTTCATTTTAAACGAGCTACAATAGTTCTTTTTGTCCCAGATACATTCCTTCGTACAGAAATTCCCTTTACCAATTCTTATAAGAGAAAGAAAGTCACAAATAAAATGTAAGCACACGAGATTTAATGTTTATGATTTATCTGGGTCACACCACCCAGATGACTCAGTTAATTACAGAAAATATGCATTTCCCTATTTCTTTTCTATCTAAATAGAAACTCATTACTATAGGAAATTGAGTAGGCCATTCAGCCCCTCGAGCCTGTTCTGCCATTCAATGAGATCATGGCTGATCTGTATCCTAACTCTATTTACCCGCCTTGACTCCATATCCCTTATTACCTTTGATATTCAAAAATCCATCGATCTCAGATTTAAAATTATTAATTGAGCTAGCATCTACTGCTTTTTGGGGGAGAGAGTTCCTCAATTCTACCATCTTTTGTGTGAAGAAGTGTTTCCTAACTTCTCTCCTGAATGGCCTGGCACTGATTTTAAGGCTATGTCCCCTTGTACTAGACTCCCCCCACCAGCGGAAAAACTTTAGCTCTATCCACCCTCTCAATTCCTTTCAAAATCCTAAACACCTCAATCAAATCACCCCTTAACCTTCTACAATACAAGCCTAGTTTGTGTAATCTCTGCTCATAATTTAAACTCTGGAGCCCTGGTAACATTCTGCTGAATCTGCGCTGCACTCCTTCCAAGGGCAATATTTCCTTTCTAAGGTGCGGTGCCCAGAACTGTACACAGCGCTCCAGGTGTGGTCTAACCAGGGTTTTGTATAGCTGCAGCAAAGCTTCCTCCCCTTTATCTTCTAGCCCTCTAGTTATAAAGGCGAACATTCCATTAGCCTTTGATTATTTTTTGTGCTTGACCACTACATTTTAGTGATTGGTGTACATGGACCCCTCAATCTCTTTGGAACACCACTGTTCCTAGATTTTCAAAATATTCGGATCTCTCCTTTATTGGTCCAATCAATAACCTCACACTTACTTGCGTTGAAATCCATCTGCCACAGCTCTGCCCACTCACTTAATCTACCAATGTCTCTTTGTAATTTTATGCTCCCGTCTACATTACTTACTGCGCCACCAATCTTTGGGTCATCGACAAACTTGAATATACGGCTCTCTATCTAAGTCATTAATAAATATAGTGAATAGTTGAACCCCCAGCACAGATCCTTGTGGGACACCACTAGTCACTTCCTCCCAATTAGAGTACATACCTATAATCCCTAGTCTCTGTCTTCTACTGTCTAACCAATCTCCTAGCCAGGTCAATAATTTGCCTTTAATTCCATGAGCTTTAATTTTAGCTAACAGTTTCTTATGTGGAAATTTATCAAATGCCTTCTGGAATTCCATATAAACGACATCCATATTCATTCGATAGCAAAATACTGCGGATGCTGGAAATCTGAAATAACAACAGAAAACGCTGGAAAAACTCAGCAGGCCAGGCAGCATCCGTGGAGGGAGAAAGAGAGTTAACGTTTCAGGTCGATGACCTTTCGTCAGAACTGTGAAGAGCCGGAAATCAAATAGATTTAAGGCCAGAGTAAAGCTGGGAAAAGGGGGAGGGGATAAAAGAACAAAGGGGGAGATGAAGAGACATTAAGAGATATGCAAGGCTAGAGGTGGTGTTAATGTGACAGATTAAGGCTGAAAGAAGTGTGAAATCCACTGGCAGAATGAAGGACAGCTGCCAGCTTCTAGGAGGAAAAAAAAGGTGGGGGGGGGGGGCAAATAAAAGGGTGGAAAAAATAAAATATACAGTTGCTGAGGAAAGTAATGTGGCTGTGAAACCGAGTCTTGGAAGATACCCATATTCATTCCCCTGTCTACTACTTTAGTCACTTCCTCAAAAAAAGTCAATTAGGCTCGTTAGACGTGACCTACCCTTTACAAATCCATGTTGGCTCCCAATAATCTGCTCAAAATTTTCTAAATGCTAAGTCACTTTGTCCTTAATTATAGATTCCAATTTACCAAGAAACATTACCTTTAGGTCAAGGTAATGCTGGAGTTGAGAGCGATCTGTAACAGGCATGAACATTGAAATGTTATGTTTGGATCAAATTCAAATGTATTCCAGAAACTGTAGGGGTGCAGAACAAACATTCAAAACTCACCTTCTCACTCCAGTACATGCCAATCTAAATATACTCACATCGTCTGCTCAGAAGTACTAGAACACAACTGAAGTATATTTTCTGACACAGTGCAAAGTGAAACCGTCTTTTCTGTTTTAAGAGGTTGACTGTCCTACTGCGTATTTCTAGCATTTTCTCTTGTTATTTCAGATTTCCAACATTCGCAGTTTCATTTTGCCCCACACATATCTTCAGTCAGACTCTGCTGCACTTCGCCAACTTCACACCTTGTTCGACCATCATAAGTACACATGCCTCTTCTCGCAATGAGCAATGATCGACACACCCAGCGATCCACACCCAGTGATCCACTGAGGACCTGTGACTTAGATCTTTAATACCTCATCAGGAAGCTAGTTATTTCATTGGATATTTAAATCTGAATTATCCAATCAAAAAATACAGAGCATGGGTGTAACAGTGCAGAGCAATCTTTCTTCCAATTAGAAGTTAAAATAATGAAATGGACGCACTACAGTGATACTCACAAAGGGATGTTTCCCAGTTAGTTTGCACATTTCAACTCTTTCTTTGGTTCCAGGCCAGTGAATCTGTAAAATAAAAATATCCTTTTAAGAGATGAACACTCTACCACAGAGCAGTTCTACTGTTTTTCTTCACAAAATAAGGGTATGTGCAATCTCTACTTTGATATGTCGGTGAACTTTCTGAAGGAAAAATGCCAAAATAATTCCTCAATTTCTCTGCCTCTTTCTAAACACAAAATCACCAACCAGGTTAAAAGTGGAAAAAGGATTTACTGTACTTCTTGAAAGTTGATGCAACTAGAACAATGCTTGAGGTAAATAACTTACCTCTTGTTTTCGTTTGCATAAATAAAGTGCCTGACTCCTGCATTTAAATTCACAAAGATCTCTAATGAACTGAAGGATGCACCTCAATTACTCTTAAACCCTATCGCTGAAAATGCAGTCCAGCAACTCTGAAAACTTACACATAGCAGTATATCGAAAGGTTGCCATTTAATATACGAGTAACTGCCAAAAAAAAACCTCCCATAGAATAAATGCTGCAGCATAAAACTAACTGGGAAGCTCATCTTGGTCTACTCACATATATTTTTCATAATTGGGCACCGCATTTCATAAACTGCATCAGAGAAGCGATTAGACAACCTGCTTATACCGTGCCTCCCTGTGTCATTTTTTCCTGTTGACAAAACTGTTTTTGTTAGAAAACGCTGGGTTTGTGCCAAAGGAGAATTGATTTGAGACATGGAATCTTGCTGGCTTTCAATGTATTCAACATTCCTTCCATTTAAAGACTTGTTCCTTCGATGCATTTTGTGGTTTCCCATTTTTTAACTTCCTGACATAAGTGTTAAGGACAAAGAAATACTGTGCTATTGGATGCTGACACTGATTGCCTTTGGCACACAGTAGCTGGCATATTGTTGCAAGCTGAATGTGCAGGATGCTATTCTAAGGAAGATTGCAAGAAAATGAAAGGTTTTATTGTGACAGTTGAAGCATAAAATAGAACCTTTTGTCAAGTAACACGACAGTGATCATTCAAAATAGACTGTGCCAATATTTTTCACTTTCTAATAAGCGCTACTATTATACTCTTCTCTTAAGACCAGTTTTCTTTATGTAGTAGAGGTCACACAAAGCTCGCTTCCAGACATCGCAAAATATGGGAGCTTCAAAGTTGTTTCCAAAGTCACTTTATAAGGGTTTTTTTCCCCGAATTTCTTCATTCCTGTAAGTGCAGTGATAATACCTGAAACTGCTTTTTTTAAATGATCAAACCGTTAATAAATCTGAATGTGAAGGAGACCCACAAGACGCTTTTCTAAATGGGATTCATGAGAGAGAGAGAGAGACAGAGAGAGAGAGCAAAGGAAGATGGAGTTCAGCGATGGAGAGACAGAAATAGCGGACAGAAAAATGCTCTTTCCTATGAATAGTTGAAAAAACAGTAATTGGGGATATAGAGTCACTTTTTATGAGTTCAAGATGCTTCAGAAAATACAGCTGCTGGCTGGAAAACTTGAAGTTCTGCAATTTCCCATAAATGCTCGATTATCTGGTGGTCTGGTAGCTCCAGTACAGTATTTAACTCCATAACCAGGGGCAGTAGAAGAAATAAAGCAAATGAGTTAGAAGCTTAAAGGGTCTGATACAGCAGTTATTATAGAGACCTGGTTACAATGGAGCATGATTGGGAGCTAAATATTCCAGGCTATAGGATCATTAGAAAGGGCAGGGAAATTGGGAGAGTAGGGGAGTAGCAATATTAATAAAGACACAATTACCACAGTAGAAATAAAGGTTTTCAGTAAGGGTGATCAGGCAGTAGAAACACTATGGGTAGAATTAAGGAAAAACAAAGGATGCAAGACTCTGGTAGGAGTCATCTACAAACCTCCTGATGGTAGTGACACAGTGGGGGATGTATAAATATGGAGATCGGGGAAACATGTGTCAAAATAAAGTGGTTGTGATGGGTGATTTTAATTTTCACCTGAACTGGGACTTGGAGAACAGCTCAAGTAGTAAACGCAAAGCATTTCTAGAATGTATTCCAGACGGTTTTCGAGAACAATATGCTTTAGAACCAACAAGGTAAGAGGCCATATTGGGTTTAGTGATGAGTAATGAACCAGAATTAATTCATTCTCAATCTGACAGTACGGGAGCATCTTGCAAAGAATGACCATAATCCAAATTAACCTGATATTAGGTTACAGAGGGTGAAGGGAGACTCAGGCCGCGATTTTGCCGGCGTCAGAGGGCGGGTTTGGAGGCAGGTCAGAGGTTAAAATCGTTTTGATTGATGGCGGGTTCCGATCCGGCCGTCAACCCGCCTCCAAACAGCTTTCCCAAGTGTCGGGTCCCCGATTTGCGAATGGACCCGACACCTAGCGGCGGGAAGCAGATTAAAGGCAATTACCTGCCTATTAACAGGTACTTGCCAGTAGTTTACAGCCTGTTTTTAGATTTTCCCGCTTCTGGGTCGGGTTTCTCGATGTTCGGACACCACGCCAGGTAAGTGTGGCATGTTGTGAGTCTGCTGTAATGTTTGTGGAATGATGACAGCTGCAGAAGTGGTGTGAAGGATTCAATGTTGCACATGGTGAGTCTCAGAGCAAAGAAAATGTTGGGTACTGCATTTTTTAAAACATTTACAGATTTCTTTATCTTACAAGTTTTTAAATCCAACTAAACGTCCAGAAAGAAAATACTGCAGATGCTGGAAATCTGAAATAAAAACAGAAAATGCTGGAGAAACTCAGCAGGTCAGGCAGCATCTGTGAAGAGAGAAACAGAGTTAACGTTTCAGGTCAATGACCTTTCGTCAGAACTCTGAAAGGTCATCGACCTGAAACGTTAACTCTGTTTCTCTCTTCACAGATGCTGCCTGACCTGCTGAGTTTCTCCAGCATTTTCTGTTTTTATATGTCCAGTGCCATCTCATTGGGAGAACCTCTCTCACCAGTGACAGATTGCTTCTGTCACCTCACCTGCAGCTGCCATCTATTCCAGCCTATGGAGGGAGTCATTGGAGAGCCTGGGTGCAAGAGGTCACCTTTGTGCAGTGATTGTCAGTGTTTTCAGCACCGCAATGCTGTCAAACACTGAGAAATCAACTGTCAAAATAAAATTGTGCGTGGTCCCTTTATGGAAACCGACAGATGATGCGTCATCAAATGATGTCATCAGACCTGCTTCCTGTTAATTGGCCGGCAAGCCCGTAGGCCGGGCTTACCAAAGTCAACCAGGGGAAAATCACGTCTGTGGAGCGGATGCAGCTGGGGTCGGGACTGGAAGCCGGAAACTAGCTGTCCCGCTCCCAACCCAAAACCGATGACAAAATTGTGGCCTGACAAACCAAGGTTTTACATTTAAGGAAAGCAAACTTCAAAGCGATAAGAAATAAATTGACCACTGTAAACTGGGTTGCTTTTGATGGCGGGTCAGATGGGAACCTGCTGTCAACCCACCGCTATGCTAGTTTCCTAGATGTCGGATCTGTCATCGCCAAACAGACCCGACACCAAGTGATGGGGGAGGCAATTTAGATGATTAAGAGCTTGTTAACAGGCACTTAAAAACTATTTTAAGCTCACCTTTAAATTTTACGAGTTCACCCACGGCGTCTACACTGCTCGGGGATCACGTCAGGTAAGCAGGTCGGGAGTTGTGTCACCATGAAATCATTTCTTTACTTGACAGCTGCAAATGTGCTATAAAAGCTCCCATCTCATAGCTTTTCACTTTCCAAGCTCAGAAGCTGTTGCTTACTGCATTTGGAAGACAGATTGAGCTTTATGTGGGTTGCAAGTGTTTGGAGCAAACTTTGTATCCAGTGTCACCTCATTCAAACAACCTCTCTCACCACTGATAGATTGCTTCTGTCATCTCAAGTTCACCTGCCATCTATTATATCAGCATTGGTGCCCTTGAAACTATCTCACCTTGGTCCTCAGAATCCCACCATGATCAGCCCCAACACCAGCAGCACCAGGCACACCAGCAGCACCAACAACAACACCAACCTTCTCCGCAATCACCTGATGCTGCACAGGACACAGGGCATCAGCACCCAACCACATTGCTGCCTGGGAGGCCAGGGATAGCCTCACCATGGCCAGATTTACTTCACTTGACGCTGTACACCCTGGCTGCCACATGATGCACCAGGTTGGCTCCACCCCACACCAGCACCATAAAGCATCCCTACAATGCCCAAGCTATTCCTTCCACACTCATCACCATTGCAGGTGAGGGTGAGTGTGAGGGGTGGCTAGTGAGATGGGGAAGTGATAATGTAGATAGAGAGGGATGGGTGGAGGTGCAAGGTAAGTTGGTGTGCGTAAGGATGTGCAGGAGTAGGGTAGGGAAGGCAGAGTGACGGGGATGTGATGAATGGCACAGTTGGATGAGGTTGCGTGTGGCTTTGCAGTAACGTTTTGTGATCTACTGAGATCATTGAAAGGTTTGCACCACTGCAGCCTGGTCCTCCTAACAACATCCCTGCTTGTGCCCTCCTGTGCAATGTGCAACCAGGCTGCGTTGATCTCCTGGGGAGGTCTCTTCTGCTCATGGGAAGGGAAGAGGACCTCCCTGCGTGCTGTGTCTCCTTCCATAAGCATATGGAGGGAGTCATGGGAGAGCCTGGGTGCAGCCGTGCTTGTCAGTGTTTGCAGAACCTCAATGCTGTAGAACACTGACAGCACAACTGTCAAAATCAATTTGCGCATGGTCCCTTTAAGGAAACCGGCTGATGACACATCACCAAGTGACGTCATCAGACCCGCTTCCTTCAATTGTTCAGGAAATGTGCTGGGTGGGCTTAATAAGCCCAATCAACACAAGATCACTTTGGACAGCGGGCTAGAGCCAGAAGCAGGTTCGCAACCCGCCACCAACCCCGGCCGCACCGGACCCACCGAGATAGGGGAAATCGTGGCCAATGTGCTAATTGCTGAACCTACAGACAAACAATGGGAAGTATTTAAAGAAGTACTTGGTACAATATGAAACCTGTACATACCCCTAAAAGGCAAAGGCTCCACGTGTAGTTAAGCCACCATGGTCAACAGATAACATAAGGGACAGTATCAAGCTCATAGAATAGTCTTACACAAATGCAAGGAAAAGTGGAAATCAAGCAGACTGGGAAAGCTACAAAAAGCAGCAAAGGGATACAAAGAAAGTAATAAGAAGTAAAAAGGGAATATTAAAAAAATCTTGCAAAAGATATGAAAGCTAAAAGCAAAGGTTTTTATAAATATATCATGATAAAAAGAGTGGTAAAGGGGAATGAGGGCCCATTAAAGATGGATGCAGATGAGACTATAATGGATAATAAGGAAATGGCAGATTTGTTAAATTAGTGCTTTGTATCTGCCTTTACAGAGAGGAAGAGGACAAAATACAAGGGAACCTCAAAATCAATCAAGGAGCTTCGTGGATTTAACCTAGGGCACCTTAAGAAATAACATTTTATTACACACCGAGTTGTTGTGATCTGAAATGCACTGCCTGAAAGGGCGGTGGAAGCAGATTCAATAGTAACTTTCAAAAGAGAATTGGATAAATACTTGAAGGGGAAAAAATACAGGGCTACGGGGAAACAGCTGGGGACTGGGATTAATTGGATAGCTCTACCAAAGAGTCGACACAGGCACGATGGGCCAAATACTTCTGCGCTGTATGATTCTATGATTCTATGATAATACAAGTTTAAAAATGGTAATGGAGAAAATAATGGGACTTAAGATAGACAAATCTCTAAGACCTGATGGCTTCCACCCCAAGATATTAAAAGAAATAGGTGAGAAAATTGCAGATGCATTAATCATAATCTTCCAAAGCTCGCTAGATTCAGCAACTGTGCCTTTGGGTTGTAAAATTGCAAATGTCACTCCATTATTTAAGAAGGGAGGGAGGAGAAACCAGGTAATTACAAGCCTGTCAGATTAATATTAAATGTGGGGATGTTACTGGAATCTATCATCAGAGACAGAGTGACTGAGCACTTGGACAGAATAAGCTGATCAAAGAAAGTCAGCATGCATTTGTGAAGGGTAGGTTATGTCTGACGAATCTAGTTGAATTTTTTGAGGCGGTCGATGGCATGGGGTAGTGCCTATGGATGTTGTCTATATGGACTTCCAGAAGACATTTGATAAGGTTCTGCACAAGAAATTATTTGCAAAAATGAGAGCGCCTGGGATTTAAGGTTATCCTGTGACAAGGGTCGGCAATTGGTTGGGAGGTAGGAGACAGAGAGTCGGGATAAAGGGAATGTTCTCTGATTGGTGGGCTATGACAAGTGGTGTTCCTCAGGGTTCTGCACTGGGGCCTTAGCTTTCCACCAAATATATCACTGACTCAGATGAAGGAATAGAAAGCTATATATCCAAGTTTGTAGATGGCACTATGTTACAAGGCACAATAAATTATGTGGATGAGAGCAGGAATTTACAAAGGGACAGATTAAAGTGAGTAGGCAAAACTATGGCAGATGGAGTTTGATGTGGGGAAGTGTAACGCCATCCAGGTTGGAATTGAGAAAAACAAATATTTTGGGAAGAGTCTAGGAACAAAGGGATGGAGGTGTCCATGTACACAAATCACTAAAATCTAGTGGACAGATACAAAAAGTCATCATTAAGGCTAATGGAATGTTAGCCTTTATCTCAAGGGGATTGGAAATCAAAAGTGAGGAAGTGATCCTTTAGTTATACAGAGTCTTGGTCCGATCCAATCTGGAATACGGTGTTCAGTTTTGGGCACCAAACCTTAGCAAAGATCTATTGGCCTTGGAAGGGTTACAGTGCCGATTCACCACAATGATACCAGGGTTTAAAAGGTCAAGTTATGAAGACATGTTGCATAAAGTTGGCTTGTATTCCTTTGAGTTTAGAAGATTGAGGAGTGATCTAATCAAGGTCATCAAAATGATAAAAAGATTTAATAGGGCAGAAAGAGAGAAACTATTCCCTCTGGTGGGAATACAGAAAAAGAGAGCATAATCTTACATTTAGAGCTAGTCTTTTTCGGAGTGAAAGCAGGAGGCACTTTTTCATATGAAGTCAAGTGGAAATCTGGAACTCGCTCCCCCAAAACACTGAGTGCTGGGTCAATTGAAATTTTTAAGATTGAGATCAATAGCTTTCTGTTAGGTAAAGATATGAAGGGATAAGGAACAAAGGTAAGTAAATAGAGTTGAAATACTGATCAGCCAGATCTAACTGAATGGCAGAACAGACTCGAGGGGCTGAATGGCCTCCTCCTGTTCCTATGTTACTGTTGTCCTATGTCATTCACCTGAATATCAGCCCAAATGACACTCAAATTCACCTCACTTATTGGGCCGGTTTCAGAAACTCTTGGATGGAGGATTAGATGGAAATTGTTGACAGCACATTCTATCAAAAGGAAAAAAGGAAGCTGACAGCATCAAGCTCTGACAGTGACCATGGGGAGGCCGAGATTCAAGGCCTGGATATAAATCATGGAGGTAAAGCAAACTAGGCTAAGCATTTGTGTTTTCGTTGTGTAAGTTAAGCTATTAATTCATTGTAAATGATAGAGCCATACCCTCAAAGGAATTTGTTCCTATTCTGTATTAGATTTAATTAATAAATCTAATGAAATTCAACCAAATCTATAGCAAAATGGTCAAAAACTTGGGCCACGATTTTGTCAGTGCTCAGAGTGCGGGTTTGGAGGTGGGTCCGCTGTCAAAATCGAAATGATTGATAGCGGGTTGGGAACCCGCTCTGAACCCGCCTCCATGTAAGTTTCCAAAGTGTCGGGTCTGCGATTTCAGAACAGACCCGACACCAAGCGGCAGGGGAGGCATTTAAGATAGTTAAATGCTTGTTAACTGCTATTTTGCCAGCCTTTTTCTATTTTCCCACATTTTTTAATGAGGTTCACGTCGTTCGGAGATCAGGTCAGGTAAGTAGGTCGGGTTTTCTATGTCTCTCCATTGCTGTGAATAGGTGGCAGCTGCAAAAGTGGTATGAAAGCTACCATTTCACAGCTGGTCACTTTCCAATGTCAGAAGCTTGAGCCTTCAGGACTTGGAAGATACTTTTGAGCTTTATGCAGTTTGAAGTGTTTGGAGTAAACTCTCTCTCTACTGTCACCTCCTGGAGCAAGCTCTCACCATTGTCAGATCGCTTCTGACATCTCAACCTCAGCTGCCATCTATTCCAGCAACATCAGTGTCCTTGAAAAAATCTCACCTTGCTCCTCCGAATCCCTCCACAATCAGCCCCAACACCAACATCACCAGGCACACCAACATCACCAACAACAATACCAACCTTCTCCGCAATCACCTGATGCTGCACAGGACAAAAGCACCCAACAGCATTGCTGCCCAGGAGGCCAGTGATGGCATCACCATGGCCAGATTTACTTCACTTGACGCTGTACACCCTGGCTGCCACATGATGCGCCAGGTTGACACCATCCCACACCAGCACCATAAAGCATTCCTACAATGTCCAAGCCATTCCTTTCACACTCATCACAACTGGGGTTGGGGGGGGGGGGGGGGGGGGGGAGTTATGTCTCAACATTCACTGGAACTCATTAAGACACTTCCAAAGGTGAGCACAGATCTGTCCAATAAGGTAAAGTGTTGAAAATATAGATTTCAATGTCTGACAACAAATTAACAGAAACTTTACATGAACATTGGCTAAAACACCTAAGTGATTACCCTTGTGTGTTGTTAGTTGGTATGATTGGACTAGGATGAGGGTGAGTGTGAGGGGTGGCTAGTGAGATGGGGAAGTGATAATGTAGATAGAGAGACTGTTGGGTGGAGGTTCAAGGTAAGTTGGTGTGAGTAAAGAGGTACAGGAGTAGGGTAGGGAAGGCAGAGCGATGGGGATGTGATGAGTGGCACAGCAGGATGAGGTTGAGTGTGGCTTGGCAGTAACGTTTCATGATCTGCTCAGTTCATTGAAAGGTTTGCGCCACTGCAGCCTAGTCCTCCGGACGACATCCCTGCTTGTGCCCTCCTGTGCAATGTGCAACCAGGCTGCGTTGATCTCCTGGGGAGGTCTCTTCCGCCCATGGGAAGGGAAGAGAACCTCCCTGCGTGCTGTGACTCCCTCCATAAGCATATGGAGGGAGTCATGGGAGAGCCTGGGTGCAGCCGTGTGCCTCTGTGCAGTGCTTGCAGCACCTCAATGCTGTAGAACACGGAGAGCAGAACTGTCAAGATCAATTTGGACATGGCCCCTTTAAGGAAACCGGCTGATGGCTCGTCATTAAATGACGTCATCAGACCCGCTTCCTATTAATTGGCCGGGAACCTCGCAGGGCGGAGTTTAACAAACCCAATCAACATAAAAATCACTTGGAGAGTGCGGGCTGCAGTGAGCAGCGGGCTGGGACCGCGACACTGACACCGGCCGCCCTGGTCTGCGAAATTGTGGCCTTGGTTGTTTCAGCCCTTTTAATTTGTGCAAATGATTACGCTGAGAACTTAGACCTTTATTTGTGTGGCCATGTCAAGTGCACTTCAAATTGGCATTACTTCAAGAGTCAATCTCCTCATCTAAACTTTGAAAATTTGCAGCAGATTAGCAAAAGAAGTGGGTGGGCCAACATCTGGGGAAATGTTGTGTCAGAGCAATGTCCAGAAAAAGACTTTTGATTCATTTATTTTGTGAGCTGATTTTCTGCCTCTATCCTTCGGATATACGAGCAATGACAGACAGGAAAAGACACTCTGGCCCATCCAACCTGACCCTCATGATTGCGATACCTTGTGTATCACACTATATATGCTCTCTCCACCTCACCGAAAAACCATGTGATCTCCTGGGAGAGGCAAAAAAAACAGATAAAAACCCAGGCCAATTTGGGGGAAAGAATCTGGGAAATTCCTCTCTGACCTCCCTAGGCAATAGAAACTAGTTCAGGAGATTACTCTGGTCCTGATAATTCCTTGCAGTTCTCACCTTTTCTGCAAGATTCAAATAAAATGGTGACCGATAACCAGGGCCATTATTTGTGGCGACTGAATAAGTAGAATTCCGTTTTAACTGCATGGAATTCCAGAATTTTTACTGGTGTTTTGAAGATCACGTTACACAAACATATCCATTTATAATCAGACCAACTGGTTTATGGTGATGGAATAAATTAAATTTTGTTTTTATTACACGGGATCTTGAGCATCCCAGATTATAATCGCTCCACCATTGGCGGCCGTGCCTTCAGCTGCCTCGGCCCTAAGCTCTGGAATTCCCTTCCTAAACCTCTCTGCCTCTCTACCTCTCTTTTCTCCTTTAAGACGCTCCTTAAAACCTACCTCTTTGACCAAACTTTTGAGCACCTGTCTTAATATCTCCTTATGTGGCTCGCTGTCAAATTTTTTGCCTTATAATACTCCTGTGCAGCACCTTGGGACGTTTTATCACGCTAAAGGCGCTATATAAATACACGTTGTTGTTGTTGTTGTTGTTGGGATGTTCCAGGATTTTTGGTAGTGTTTGGGGGATTATATTCTGCCATTCCCTCCATATTTCCATGAAAACTGTAAATCAGTGGGCCTTGGAGATAACCTGTTCCTTGGCCCCTGAACTTGAGCCAAACCCGATTGGACTTTCAACTGCCTTGGCTCAAAATAATTTAGTTTAAAAAAATGATATATTCATTGAATGTTTGTGTTGGTCCATGTACACATAGCTGAGGCCCTGATTGTTTCATAGCTCAAAGTAGTGACAAACAACCAAATCGTTAACTGGGCTTCTAAATTTCAAGTGGTCGCAATAGACTTCATTTGACTGCTGAGAAATGCACAAGGGCCAAGGATGGAATGACTTATCTGCTGAATTATGGCCCTTTCCTCTGGGGAGGCTAAAGACTTCCACTCAGAGACTCCTTCGAACAGCTCAGCTGAGAATGGGGGCTCACTGTGTGGTAAATCATGAGAATAAAACCATGTTCAACCATTTCAAGTGCAGCATTTCGGTAGAGCATGCTGTACCATCGCCTACTTAAAGCAGGTTTGTGAATAAACCCAGCATAACATCTTTGCAGAGCTCTGATACTGTCATATCAGCTTGCATACCTTGCCAGGAATAAGAGCTCTTAGCTACAGGCAACATGTGAAGGCCGCTGTTGCTATCTGCAATAGCTTGAGATGTTCAAGGCCATTCTAAGTATTCAATAGACACCTGAAGCAGCCGATGGAATGACACCAGATCTCCGTTTGCTGAATCAGCTGAAAAATTGAAATACTATATTTTCCCAATTTGGTGCATTCCTTAAAAGGTTCAATAAGCCTTTCGCCTGGAATAAGTTGGTACCCATAAACTTCAGTTTGTTTTTATTTCATCTCACCAAAGAAAGAGAAAAAAAGGTCCTCTTTTACAACGGGGCAATGTGCTACGTTGTACGCTCGTACATTAACAAACCTGCCCAGCATGAAGCTCCAGACAGCTTATCTTGGCACTAAATCTATGATGATAAGTAGTTTCACTATTATCAAATTCAGTACAAAAATTGACTTCTGATTGAAAGAAAACAAAGAGTTTCTTTTATATTCAGGGACAGCTCTGCTACAATGTGCTTGACTGAGTTACCCTCCTCTGTTGGAAAGGGTAAGCAAACAATAGTTGGCTTATGAACCGCTTAACAGACGTTTATTACTGTGTTAAAATGAAGTGATTATGACTGACACAAGAGTACAGACGGAAGGGTAAGGAAACAGAGAAAACAGATTATCTCAAAGGATGCTGGACCAAAGAGAGTTGCGTCTGCCTCGTGAGAGATCCCACTCAGCCACAAGTCGTGAAAGGAAACAATGCAGGCACAGGCCTTTGCATTTTAAGTATAGTCACATATTGGGTAAAAAAGAAAAAGAAAGACTTGCATTTCTACAGCACCTTTCATAACCTCAGGTCGTCCCAAAGCGCTTTACAGCCAATTAAGTACTTTTGACGTGTAGTCACTGTTGTAATGTAGGAAACACGGCAGCCAATTTGAGCACAAAAAGCTCCCACAAACAGCAATGTGATAATGACCAGAAAATCTGTTATTTTAGTGATGTTGATTGAAGGATAAATATTGGCCAGGACACTGGGGTGAACTCGTCGCTGACCTCGAAGAAAGCTGCCCACAAAGATCTTGCGATCTCTGTGCCGAAACTTTTAGCTTCCTTGACCTTAATTTGATTGTAGCGCTTTCAAAAGGGGAGCCCCAGCGTACATTAGCAGTGATGTCACCAAGTTGTTTAAGCAGCCAATCACATTGAAGAATTCTCACAGACAGCAAACCAGGAAATAAAAGGTAGCTTTCATCATTCACTTTTAAAACATTTTATAGAGAGCAAAATAAAGATTGGGACATACACATGGGGTTAAGGTAGAAGCTGACATATTATAAACAAACTTTGAAATAGCATAATTTTTATAATTTTAAAAATCTAGTCATCTTTATCATAATGGAGAAATTTGACATTCCATAAATATAAAATTAGTTTTTCAGGGCGAGAACAGTTGTTCAGCAGTCAGTATGCTGTTAAAACCCCAGTTACACCTCTTTCAACAAGGCTTAACTTTTTATGGGGTGTTTAACAGCTATATTAGAGCAGAAAAGGAGAAGTTGTCGTCAGTTCAAAATGATTTCACTGATTGCCGACTCTGGGGAGTTCCACAGCGCAGCCTGTGGCGGAGCAGGGAATGACTGACCGCAACTTCAGGATTTCCGCGTTTATCTGTGCATGCGCTAAATCCTGAAGTTGCGGTCAGCTTCAGAGGAGTAATAAAGGCGAATGCTGTACCATCGCAAAATACTGGCCATTATCATTAAGTAAAGGGATTAAAATTCGCGGCAGCACATTAGCGATGAGCTTTGTCCTTGGTCAGAGGACCAAATGTCTTTGTAATTGCTGTGACCAGGCCAAATCTGACCCCTAGTTCACGTGATTCAAATTTACCTAGTTATTAAAAAAAAAGTTGAAAAATTAATGAGGGGAAGAAAGAGAGAAAGAAAGAGAGAAAGAGAGAAAGAGAGAAAGAGAGAAAGAAAGTAATCACTGTTGCAATGTAGGAAATGCGGCAGCCAGTTTGCACACAGCAATCTCCCACAAACAGCAATGTGATAATGACCAGATAATCTGTTTTTTAGTGATGTTGGTTGAGGGATAAATATTGGCCCAGGACACCAGGGATAACTCCCCTGCTCTTCTTCAAAATAGTGACCGTGGGATCTTTTATGTCCATCTGAGAGAGTAGACAGGGCCTCGGTTTAACGTCTCATCCGAAAGACGGCACCTCCGACAGTGCAGCACTCCCTCAGCACGGCACTGGGAGTGTCAGCCTGGATTTTTGTGCTCAAGTCTCTGGAGTGGGACTTGAACCCACAACCTTCTGACTCAGGCGTGAATGCAATCACTGAAATACAGAATTAGCATCTTTACAGGATGTTGCTGCTGTTCTACACATGCATAACTGAAGTGCTGCATATTATGAATTTCATGTAGTTGGACTACCAAATTTCATTGTCATAGCCACAAATATCAAAATTTACCCACATGGACAACTGAATGGAATCTTTAGTTCTAAAAATGTGGCTGGCATTTCAATTCTGCGGATTGGAAAATTCTAATTAATAGAATCATAATGGAGAAATTTGACATTCCATAAATATAAAATTAGTTTATCAGGGCGCGAACAGTTGTTCAGCAGTTAGTATGCCGTTAAAACCCCAGTTACACCTCTTTCAACAAGGCTTAACTTTTTATGGGGTGTTTAACAGTGATATTAGAGCAGAAAAGGGGAAGTTGTCGTCAGTTCAAAATTATTTCACTGATTACCGGCTCTGGGGAGTTCAGCTTCTAGCAATACTGCTGCACCTGAGAAATAGTTGTTATGATGATTTGTTTATCTCTTGATTGGTTACCATACATATTAATGGCCAGAACATTTCACAAATTCTGAGCTTTTTGTATTATTGCATTATTATTTTTAAGTGCAAAGCTTTTATATTTTATGGTAAATTTCTACGACTGCACAATGAACACATTATAGGGATACCGTAGGGAATGATTGGCATTTGTCTGTATTATGTGGGTAGAAATGTGTGTCATAACATGCTGATGCACCGATGGACTGCATAATGGAAGGGAAAGACACGAGCTCATGTCAATTATTGACATTGTACAAAATAAGCTTAGCATTTCAGAACAAAAATAAAGGGGCAGATTTTTCTGATGCTGGGGCTATTGTTACATTAGGGTTAGGGAGCAGTGAATACAGGAGAATCAGGTAAGGAAGAGGGCACCCCTGTAAGGGAGCCCCCGATTTTCAATTCCTTTTAATTAATGGACGGAAAAATTGGGTGGGCTTTCTTCTAGGCATACACTTCTCTCTGCCCGACTTTCCTGTGCCCAGGCACTCCAATAACCCCAGATGCCGGAACAGGAAAGTCTTCTCTTAAAAGTTTCACCATTGAGAATCCCATGGGTGAACCAATGTGGTCTCTACTTTCGTACAGCTTCCAGCAATACTGCTGCCATCTCGCACAGACACTACTAAGTCCCAGAAGGATGCTCCAATGTTCTGAGGTAATACCTAGCCATCTTTTTTAAAACTATCTGCCCCTACCTGTCTCGTAATTACAACAAACTGAGCTTGCATCATCTAATTACTACTTCCTGATTTAGCTCACTTTTTCTTTTCATTTTTCAGTCATGATGGTGTCCACCTTTATGGGTCCTGGCCCTTCTTCTCGGTTTCTCAGTTTTAAGTTGGTTACTGAACGGCTATCTCCCTGCTTACTGAGACACAGAGCGATGCACAAAACGTAAAAATGGTGGGAGGGGAACAAACTTAAAAAAAGGATAAAAATAGAAGGGCGTAATTGTTTAACTGAAACCTCTGGAGATCAACATTTTACTTTGGAGTTGATAAATGTGGTCTAGCCCTTTTCACTAACATTAGAACATTGTGCATGGGAAGGAACACCCATGGAATCGACAGCAGTTACCGCAGCAATGACCACTGCCGTTTTGCTGTTCTTGATGAGTGTTATTCAGTGCAAAATTGAAAGACAAAGCACCATGGCTGCAATCTTGGTCAAACCGATCTCTCCCAACTACTGGGACTAAGCACAGGACTGATTATTGTGTTTGGCAAACCTCATACAATAATAGATTGTGCCTTCATCCACAAAGAAAAACATGAACATGTTCCTGATTCTAATATATATATATATAGATATAGATAGAGTAATAAGTATTTTCAAAGAGGTTGAAATGCTTGACACCATCAAAATGACATTTATAAATGCTATATTCTGCATGAAACAAAGAAAGAACCTGAATTGATGTAGCACCTTATTACACCCTCAGGACGCAACAAAGCACTTCACTACCAATAATTTACTTTTTGAAGTATAGACACTGTTATTATGTAGGCAATGTGGCAGTCAGTTTGAGTGCAGCAAGGTCCCACAAACAGCAAGTGAGCTGAATGAACATGTTTTTGATAGAATAGGTTGAAGGAGCAAAGTTGGCTAAAACTCAAGGAAAACTTCCTCCTCTTCTTTAAATTGTGGGATCTTTCACTTTCCACCGGAATAGACAGATAAGGCACCAGTTTAATAGCTCTTCCAAAAGACAGCAACTCCGACAGTGCAGCACTGAGCATTAGCTTGGATTATGTGCTCAAGTTCTGTATTGGCCTTCAGAATCAGAGGCTACCACTGTACTATCACTGAGCCAAGCTGACACTTAAGCTGAGAGGTCAGGAGGTACCAGATTTGATCCTCAATCTATGCAGAGTTAGTTAATCTCAGCCACAGTGACAGTCAGAGTGCTACAATGGTCCAGCGTGCCCTTAGGTTAGGGAGTGAGGGAACAAATCAACCAGGGTCCCCACTCTTGATTCCGACTCAGTGACATCAGCTGGAGAGTGTACATGTTTTAGCACATTGGCTAACACATGCAAATGAACCATTTGGATACTTGGTTGAGGTACCAGTGGGCTTCTGGCATCGTGGAATCATACCCAACATGAATCAGCCTTAGCTGAGATTCATTCCTGCAATTTCCTCCAGGAAAGGCACCAGGCACTAATAATATCTATCCTAGAACGCTGAGGAACATCACAAGAGATTGTTGCGACACTGACCACAAAGTTTCAAATATCTTTGGATTTGGAAGTTGTGCCAGAGGTCTGGAGCATTGCCAATGCAACACCTCTGTTCAAAAAGGGAGAACGAGATAGACCAAGTAACTATAAACCAGTCACCCTAAGATTGGTAATGGGTAAGCTTTTAGAAACTACAACACAAGATCAAATTAATATTCACCTTGAAAAACGTGGATTAAGGACAGCTAGCACAGATTTGTAAAAGGCATGTCGTGCCTGACAGATTTAATATAGAGTTCTTTGAGGAAATAATGGAGTGTATTGATAAAGGAAATGCAGTGGACAAAGATTTTCAAAGTGAATTTGATAACGTTCCACATAGGAGACTTGTTCATAACATTCAGGCACATATTAAAGAGAATGTGGCAGCATGGACAGACACAGAACAGAGAGCAGTGGTTAATAGATGTTTTTCAAACTGGAGGGGTGTAATACTGCTGTCCCTCACACAGTTTTGGGAGTTTGGCTCTTTTCAATAAATAGAAGCAATCTGGATTTGGATATCGGGTGTATGATAACAACATTTGCAGATGACACAAAAATAAGGAGCATAGTTAACTTTGAAGAGGACTGGAAGTGACTCCAGAAGGATGTAAACAAGTTAGTAGATTGAGCAGATACACGTCAGTTGGTGTTTAATGCAGTGAGAAGCGAGGTGAATAAATATTTGATAACTTATGGGGAAAAGCTGTCAGGAAATGCCACAATCACCTGCCCTCATCTGCGAGCAGTAGTATACACTGAACAGCACACAAAGGGGGTGAAAATAGGAATAAAACACATTTGAAACATGAATGAGTGCCATCGGAAGGAAACATTCGAATTATCAAGAGACTTCATTGAATCCTTTGTGAAACTGCACTAGTTTGAAGAAACTGCAATTAATCTGTGAGAGCTCAACAAAAATTAAATGCATGACCTTCTGATGGTCGAAAATGATAACGAAAAGAATTAATTACAGCAGATAATTGTACTTTCTGGATCGGAGATTTAAGCCTTGCATGACCGTTCACAGAACTTGAGCAAATCTTGTGAAATATGTTTCAAGTTTTCTCCCTCATTGAAAACAATTTCTCTCTGTATTTATACTGGGGAGAAGACTAAGGCACCAGCCTGTAATCTCCTGCTGTAAGTGTCCGCTGCTTCAGAAGTAGATTAGTTTGGCCTCCTTGGCCCTGTTTAGCAGGCCAGCCAGCCGTAGTGAGAGAGCAGAAGGCGACCATGAATCCTTCGCGATGTGTGGTTTCCTCCTGTAGGGGAGCTTTTGGAACCGAGCCGAGCGGGCAGGCAGCCAACACAAACCTGGGACAGTCTAAATACTGCACAGACACAACTTAACATTCAGTCATTGCTCTGCTACCACAAATCCTATTCTGTTCATCACAATTGCTTAACGATTTGTGACATTTAACTCGGACAGCAGACATTTAGACTGAAAATAAAAGGGGGAAAATAAAGCATTACGTTCTTGATTCAGAGTGATTGTAATTTGAGTGTCAGTCAATGCTCGCACATCATTGCTGCCAATATGTTTACATGGTTTACAGACTCCTACCCTTGTTACATGTTGAATTCATTCTGTGAGCTGACAGCTTTAACACCATAAAGGTGGGAGACCCGAGTTCAGACCAGATTCCTGGCTGCTATTTAAATGGACTTCCCCTGTGCATTACATTTACATAGAATGACAAGCACAGAAACAGGCATTCGTCCCAACCAGTGCATGCCGGTGTTTATGTTCCACACGAGCCTCCTCCCATCCTTCTTCATCTCACCCCATCACCCTATCCTTCTATTCTTTTCTCCCTCATGTGTTTATCCAGCTTCCCTTCGCCTCAACTACCCTTGTTCCACATTCTCACCACTTTCTGGGTAAAGAAGTTTCCCCTGAATTCCCTGTTGAATTTATTAGTGACAATCTGATATTTATGGTCCCTAGTTCTGGTCTCCCCCACAAGTGGAAACATCTTCTCTATGTCTATCCTATCAAACCCTTTCATAATCTTGAAGACCTCTAGTAGGTCGCGCTTCAGCCTTCTCCTTTCTAGCCTGTTTAGCTAGATAGGTATAACCTCTCAGTTCTGGTATCATCCTTGTAAATCTATTTTGCACCCTCTCCAGTGCCTCTATATCCTTTGATTCGGCCTGGCAAAGGAAGCAAAAATCCCTACTAAGCACTGCCAAACGTGTTTTCTGGACCATCTGTCAAGAAATGCTGAGGTACAGAGGGATCTGGGGGTCCTAGTACATGAATCACAAAAAGTTAGCATGTAGGTACAGCAAGTAATTAGGAAGGCAAATGGAGTGTTGGCCTTTATTGCAAAGGGAATGGAGTATAAAAGTAGGGAAGTCCTGTTACAACTGTACAGGGCGTTGGTGAGACCACACCTGGAGTGCTGCATACAATTTTGGTCTCCTTATTTAAGTAAGGATATACTTGCATTGGAGGCAGTTCAGAGAAGGTTCACGAGGTTTAATTCCGGAGATGAAGGGGTTATCTTATGAAGAAAGGTTGAGCAGGTTGGGCCTATACTCATTGGAGTTTAGAAGAATGAGAGGGGATCTTATTGAAACATATAAGATTCTGAAGGGACTTGACAGGATAGATACAGAGAGGATGTTTCCCCTTGTGGGGGAAATCTAGAACTAGGGGGCATAATTTCAGAATAAGGGGGCACCTTTTTAAATCGGAAATGAGGAGGAATTTCTTCTCTGAGGGTTGGGAATCTTTGGAATTCTCTGCCCCAGAGAGCTGTGGAGGCTGGGTCATTGAATATATTTAAGGTGGAGATAGACAGATTTTTGAACGATAAGGAAGTCGAGGCTTATGGGGAGCGGGCAAGGAAGTGGAGTTGAGGCCAAGATCAGATCAGCCATGATCTCATTGAATGGTGGAGCAGGCTCGAGGGGCCAAATGACCTACTCCTGCTCCTACATCTTATGTTCTTATGACACTGACAACATTATAGAGATATCAATGGTCTAGGCCATTCTCCTTCTCGACTGAGGTTATCAGGTATAGTGGGAGGAGATAACTAAGAAAAAGAAATACAGAGAACATAAAAAAGATATAGTTTAAATAACCATGCTTCCCAGCCGCATAGTCCAAGGTGAAATGATGTTGGCACTACAGAAGTATTTGGAAACACTGCAAGGCTTGTTTACACTCAGCAAGAATCTTGGCTGGACCCCAACCCCTACACACACAGATACAGACACAAAAGTTCCTCAGTTGTAGCATTCTTCAAAGATTTCCAGTAAAGAATCTCATTGTATCATTTTGATCGTCTCCTGCAATCTCGTTTCAATTTCTCCCAGCTGATTTAGTCTGGAGGAAGCCTCATTATCCTGGCTGGCTTCTCCTCAGTGAACGAAGTCACTTTGTTAACAGGAAGGCAGCAAGAAGCTTGGACGTGAGGCATGGTGATGTCAGACACACAGCCCTGGTGTTCTCACAATGAACAGAGAAGGCTTTGAAAAATTTTTAAAAGGTGGGTAGAGAAAGAGAAAGTCAAGCCAAGCTTACAGCAACATCCTGACTCTGGGTCAGGTATGAACTAAGGAAATACAAGTAGCCCCAGGGTGACACAAGCCCAGTGGCCCAATTGCTGCAGTACTGATTTCCTGACATTAGATGTCAGTGATATGCCTTCACAATGAAATTCTATTGAGTGCGGGACACTGCTTCTGACTTGCGTCTTTCAGAACAGTCTACGAACAAATGAAAATGTCAGACATGAAAAGACCAGCTGGTCCATCTAGCCTGTCCCACACAGTCGTGATGCCTTATGCATCGTGATTTAGACACTCATTACCCAGCAGAAGGCGTGTAATCTCTGAACTAAAGAGTCACTGGATAAAGGAAGTATGCAATGTGCTTAGTTTGTATTTCCCCAGATTTTTCAATCAGATGCATTTAGATCTTATTGTATTTCAACAGTACGTACCTTACGGGAGTTTTGGTTCACATTTTTCAGTCAGATGTATTGAAAAGATTGGGTACAACCCAAACTCACAACCAACCCAAAGCTGCAGATTAAGCAGTTATTTCTGGTAGGAGCGCACTGCACGTAACGAAAAGAAAGGATAGAAGAATCGAACTATCAGCGCAGGAGACCATCTGGGTTGGCACTACTCCCATTCCCCACTCTAACATTTTCAGACAGAAAGCTACACATGACAGAATGTCAATGCTGGGCTCGTAGGATTTGAACCTGCACAGGGCTACCCCAGTAGATTCTGGTCCACTGCTTTAAGCACTCAGCCACAATTATTGGATATCTGATGGTAGCAACTGTTTGTTTGAGTGGATAATGTTGACGACTGACTGCCTGTTTTTAAGTACTTCTACTAAAAGTGGGACTAATTTAATAGCATTCTGTGTTGTATGATTCTATGCTCTAAAGAGTGGAAAAACAGTAACAAGCACAGGAAAGCAAGGAATAAATTAAACATTTTCCCAACAAGCATGTTGCCTCTACAGTCCATGGCTAACTGCTCTATTGCATGTTCGTTACATTTCACCTCCTTAAAAGATTTCCCTGCTTCTCAAAGGCAATTCATGCAAAATTCTAAAATATCTAACCTTAACTCCTGCCTGAGGAGTATTCACGACTTTATGGTTGAGTACCATAATGCCTAGCAGTGAATTGCAACTGCAAATTGACTATACGCACATATACGCACATACCAAGAGTGGACTCCCAGGCAGATTTCTGCTCTGAATTTTCGATGTGCTGCCTCATTCCACTTGTCCATGCCAGTTCTCTACAGCAGCACTCCCCTCCATTGCCCTGCGTCGGCCAGCAAGATTAGCTGCAACACAATGGAAAGACTACTCTGTTGCGCAGTCATCCCATGGGATTTGGTGGATGACTGGCCAATAGTCTAGCCCCCAATATTGCTTTCCAGCGTTTTCAATGCCCAGCCCTCCAATCTCCTGACTGCACTCCGCAAAAGGGCAGTGCTGTCTTCAAATCTGGGACCGGCGGCAAAAGTGGGATGGGTTGCGGGATCAGGATTGGCAGCCAGATGATCAAAGCAGCAGATGAAGTGGGATCCAGTCCAAGGGCCACATCGAGGTTGATCTGTGTCTCCCTGTCCCACATTATTGGGTCGATTTTCCTGGCTCGTGCCCAGGAACTGAGTATTCCCAGGGTGCTACGGTCAAGGAAAAGGAATGGTGAGCCAACAATCTGTGTCCTTGACCCTTCAGTGCCACCCTGGAATTCCCAGAGCTTGTCTGACGTGTACCTGAAAACGGCGAAGGCCAGATGGAGCGATGCTAATGGAAGGGTTGCCGGGTGAAGGCTGCAGATTCATAGTTCGGGCAAAATTTTTGTTTCCCTTCCCCCCCACCAGAGGTTTACACCATTGACAGCCAGAAATTTGCAATCACCGGGGTTGCAGGCCTTTAACTGTGTGGAGATTACCAAGAATTAATATGCAGTCAGTTACCCATTTCTGTATCACAGTTCTATGCTATGATATCAAAGCCGTTACCAGCCCAAGTCTGATCTCCATCTGTAAATGTCCAGTTTGTCCACGTTTACTATGAATTAAAACACATCATGTGACAAACACATGACTGGACAGCAAAATGATTTCAAAAAGATATACAGAAAAAAGGGAATAAGTTAACGTAACAATTTTTGATAGTTCATTAAAACTTTAGTAAATTTAATACTGTTAAAGCTTGCTATTAATATAATTATTATGGGAGTGAAACTGGGCCTAAAAGTTTACTATGCTAGATTAAAATTCCTCAGATACTTTTTAAAAATTTGTTCACGGGTTGTGGGCGTCGCTGGCAAGGTCAGCATTTATTGCCCATCTAAATACTAGTCATAGTACAAAGATTGTTGTTACCATCGTTGGTGTAGCAGAAGACAAGTTCTCCCAAAACATTCAATCCTCTATTCGAAACTTCACACTAAAAGTATAAAGGGCTACAGTGTCACGTTTGTACCAGATAGTTACAGGACAAGCTCTCCCAGAAAATCTACTGCTTCCATCAAACTGACAGCAGACATGACACAGAATATAGAAAATAACTTCACACTGTAAATGATACCAACTACCTCCATACTCTGGGCAGAAGAACCGTCATTTTCTTTCGCATGTTTTGTTGCACGGACTGCCCATTAATGGTTCACGTTTCAATCAGTCTTCTACTCCTTTCAGTTCTGCAGACTCCCTCACAATGCTATTGTGTTCTGCTGGTTTTGAAGTGATCTCAATGTTACTGATGATAGTGTTCTAATTCTGTGAAAGAAACTTCCTCCACTGGATCCAGTTGTCACACAAAGAACCCTGAGGGTTTGGAGCTGCCCTACTGTGACCAGGCAAACAGAAATATAAGTGAATCTCAATTTTAAAAACCTTTGGTGGAACCTTTAATTATAGAAAGGGTTAATCCTTAAAAGAACAAGTTACACCATTTGTTAAACTAACCACATTGGTTCTTGTTTATTCATCAGGGCAAGGGTTAATTCATGTTGAATAATCAACTGAGAAACCAGCTATTTAAGTTAATTAGGACCACAGGAATTTGAGATTAATCTCTGCACATCAGCTTTCAGTATCCCTGCTCAATTAAATTTCCCTCATGAACAGGGTATAGGGCTCTCATGAAATTCAAAAATGTGAACAATTAGATTCCACCTAACAATGAGTGGAAAGTGGGGTGAGATCCTGACACTTGTGGAAATGATCAGCACGAAACATTGTCTGCATTTCTTTTGCAGCCATTTGATCCTCATAATCACCATGGTCATCCGCCCAACATTGATGAATAGCAAAATGGTAAAAAGCCATTGTCACAATAAGGTTGCATTCAAAATGGCGGTTGCTGATGAAAGAATGACAGACTTGCATTTATATAGCGCCTTTCACGACCTCAGGACGTCCCAAAGTGCTTTACAGCCAATGAAGTACTTTTGAAGAGTAGTCGCTGTTGTAATGTAGGAAATGAGGCAGCCAATTTGCGCACAGCAAGTTCCCACAAACAGTAATGCGATATTGACCAGATAATTTAGTGATGTTGATTGAGGGATAAATATTGGCCAGGACACCGGGGAGAACTCCCCTGCTCTTCTTCAAAAAAGTGCCATGGGATCTTTTGCATCCACCTGAGAGAATAGATGGGGCCTCGGTTTAACGTCTCATCCAAAGGACAACACCTCCAACAGTGCAGCACTCCCTCAGCACTGCACTGTGGAGTCAACCTAGATTGTTGTGCTCAAGTCTCTGGAGTGGGACTGTGAACCCACAACCTTCTGACTCAGCAGTGAGAGTGCTACCACTGAGCCACAGTTGACTTAAATGTATCATTAAGAATAATCACAGCTTCAACCCACAGAATATAACCATCTAGGGACATTAATGTTCAACATCTATTCCAAGACTAAATTGTTTCAGGGCATAAATCTCAAAACTAGTTTCCTGTTGTATTAAATTGAGTTTTTCCACTTATATTTACCACCATACTTCCTTCTCCAATCAGGGGACTAGAGGGGCAATTCTGAGGCACAGGTGGCTGGTTAGACATAACGCTACAATTATTCCAATGTCTTGTTTCAGGATTTTTTGGACCATTTTTCCACAGAAAGGATTTGTAAATTTTTTTAATATTAAATGTGTTTTAAAAGCATATTAATGTAAGTTAAAAAAATGGAGGTCTGAGTTAATAGCTAATTAAGAATTGAATGAACCAGTCTGGATATTGTTTCCTCATAAACTGCAATAGAAAATTATTAATTCTCGGGACATCAGCGTCACTGGCGACACCAGCACTTATTGCCCATCCCTAGTTGCCCTGAGAATGTGCTGGTGGGCCTTCTTGAACTGCTGTATTTTTTCTTTGTCAAGGCTTGATACAACTCAGTGGCTTGAATGGCCACGCCAAAGAGCAGCTAGAAGTCAACAGCATTGGTGTGGGACTGGAGTCACATATAGGCCCAGACCGGGTATGGACAGCAGGCTTCCTTCCCTAACGGACATCAGTGAACCAGTTGGGTTTTTACGACAATCCGACAGCTTCATGGTCACTGTTACTGCTGCCAGCTTTTTAATTTCTAGATTTTTTAAAACTGGATTCAAATGATCAAACTGCCATTGCGGGATTTGAAACAATAATAAGCAATTTGATGGCTTGTCCCTGTAGTTGGTAGATACCACACACCCAGTGTGTTGGAAGGTTTTTGATCTCTTCTGACTGTGAACAGATGGAAAATAAAGCACCTGAAAGGCCGTCTGGCTTTGAAATGTGGCTGCTGCAGGGGCAGTCAGGCAGCAAAGTGAATCTGATCATAACTATTGCACGGTACATTCACTTTACTGTGGAATAAAGAAAGATTAGCGCATTTCATGACCTCAGGACGTCCCAAAGGGCTTTACAGCCAATGAAGTACTTTTGAAGTGGAGTCACTGTTGTAATGTAGGAAACACGGCAGACAAATTGTGTACAGCAAGCTCCCACAATGTGATATTGACCAGATAATCAGTTTTCTTTAGTGATGTTGGTTGAAGGATAAATATTGGCCAGGACACCTCGTCTGCTGCTCTTCACCTGAGGAAGGAGCGATAGCTCCGAAAGCTTGTGATTTCAAATAAAACTGTTGGACTATAACCTGGTGTTGTGCGACCTCTCAATTTTGTCCACCCCAGTCCAACACCGGCATCTCCGCACTTTGAAATAGGGCCATGGGATTTTTTATGTCCAGATGAGAGGACGGCAAGGACCTCAGGTTTAACATCTCATCCGAAAGACGGCACCTACTGATAGTGCAGCACACCCTCAGTACTGTACGGGAATGCCAGCCTGCGCTCAAGTCTCTGGAGTGGGTCTATGAACCCACAACCCACTGACTCAGAGGCGAGAGTGCTGCCCACTGAGCTTGGCTGACATGCAAACATAGAATCATAGAATGGTTACAGCGCAGAAAGAGGCCATTCGGCCCATCGAGCCCGTGCCGGCTCTCTGCAAGAGCACCTCAGCTAGTCCCACTCCCCCGCCCTTTCCCCGTAGCCCTACAATTTATTTTCCTTCAGGTACTTATCCAATTTCCTTTTGAAAGCCACGATTGAGTCTGGCTCCACCACCCTTTCAGGCAGTACATTCCAGATCATAATCACTCGCTGCGTAAAAAAGTTTTTCCTCATGTCGCCTTTGGTTCTTCTGCCAATCACCTTAAATCTGTGTCCTTTGATTCAAGGCACAAGGGGGTTTCAAGGTCCCGCCATCATGTAACTAGATTTAAGACAGTGTGAACCCCAATAAAAGTAAAATGCTCTTCTCCCTTACGGGAGTGACCGACAGCTCTGGACCAAAATACTATCTACAATACACCCAAATTCATGAGATCCAAGCACCTACTTGATGTGAGCTCGATGACGAATGGGAATGCTATTGAACTTGTTCCAAGGAAATTAACATTTTTTGGCAAGATAGAGAAATAAAAGTGAATGTGACTTCGAGCAAATAAACCAAAGGACTGCGGGAGATGTTCTCTGACCTTCCTTATATTTTTGTTCAGATCATCCAAGTTGAGTAGGAAGATGTGATCCTTGGCTCCTAGTAGCAGTTTCCCTCTCTCCTCGTCGAGCAGCAGGGTTTGAAAATCGAAGCCCTCGGCAGAGCCCAGGAACGGAGTGCAGCTGTTGGAGACCAGCAAATCTGTGGGAAAAAGAACAAAAAATCTTTACATTATTTAAAATGTTTTTACATCCCTCATTTGTTTCTTTTACAAATTCAGCACCACAGCATGCTCACAGTCGGCAGGCCTGTGCATATTCCAGTTTCAAAAAGCTCCTTATTTGCAATTCTTGACAGACTTAAAATGTACCTTTATCCAACAAATATGAGAGCCATTACAATGAGAAATTGGGACATGCAAATGTTTTCATACCATTACTTCTTCAAGTTGTGACATGCCTGAGGGGTACAGTCATTGGGTATTTCCAGCTCCCAAGCGAGAATAATACGATGGAAACACTGCCACTCAGCAATATCCATCTTGAAGGCAGATTACACATTTGCTGTGAATTTTCTCAATAATGTAAGTTTTGAATATTTTGCTCTACATTTTAGAAGTTTCTATTTGAGAGGGCTCTATTTGAACTTTTCAGCAACAGCATTCTTAGAATTCCTATGGTAGGCCTGCAGTTCCTCGGTACTGTAGTTTTTCATATAATAATTCTAAACTGTTACCTCTTCCCTCTTGTGCTGGATAATGCCTTGTAATAATATTCAGCAAAAAGTGTTCTGATTGATCTTTCTTTTAAGCATGCCCCACAAAATCACATTTCATCAAGTCCTGGAAACCGGAGAGATATCACAAGAAGCCCAAGTCCTGGTGGAACTCTAGTGTTTCATTGATTATTTGGCAATTGATGTATTTACATCTATAACCTTCATATCGTTGTACAAATCTGTGCAGTCTTCAAATCACAATCCAATCTGTGACATATGATGCTACCACGTCACCAGAGCACAGTCATTAATCTTAAGCTGAAATCAGTTCATTAAAATTTCTGGATAATTACATTTTCTTGTGCAAGGACAACTTTGAATTATCAGGAGTGGATTTTATTGCTCACTTACTGGCCTGCTCAAAATTCACAGGAAACTCTGACATCTCTCAAATGTAAAAAGAATCTCCAAAACATA
The DNA here is from genome assembly GCA_030390025.1 of Squalus acanthias. NCBI lineage: Eukaryota > Metazoa > Chordata > Chondrichthyes > Squaliformes > Squalidae > Squalus > Squalus acanthias. The sequence goes on from CM059434.1 coordinate 116,244,948, forward strand.
GGCAAACTCAATTGAAATAAATTGTTCAAATTGTGTTGAAACAATTAACAAACCTCCTGTATGGTGTACTGGGAAACGAAGTAAAAGTTGATACTGTTTTGCTATTCAATCCATTTGCCCAGTGTAACACAGAAATATTATATGTTGCTCAGGTACTTGTTTGCAAGAAACTCAAATTTTGCACTCCGATGATGTGGGCACATCAATGTAAAAAATACCAATCTCTTGATTTAATTGAATATGTTTTGAGTAAAACCTTTTCCTTGAGCTTATTGTGTTAAAATAGTAATAACATTGGTGCATACAGATGCAAAGCAATACAAAGAAAAGAGACATTTAATACAGATGGCAAAGTCAAACCATGGGGTGATGTTTCTTCTACTTTCCTAGTATTGACTCAGTATAGTTCTCCACAAGACGGCAAAATAATTTGATCAATGTGAGATTGGATCTCCAACAAACTCCTGTGGTTAGATAAAACTACATAGCTGGAGTCACACACACACATCAATTCTGCTTAGCTTGTTGGGCTTTTGGAATCGAACCATAGATATCAAGTTTGTGGTGTAAAACCTTGAACTTTAGGGGGAAAAATTGGGTGGCACCCATTTTGGGGCGCTAACGTCGCCGGGGCACTAATTTTAGCGCCCTGAAAAAGTTAGCGCCTCCCCACCCCCGTAAAATCATTTCACATTATGATTTAATGCCACTTTCCTTAACTTTTAATTAGTTAGAATAAGCAGCACTGTGAGATCTTTTTGGCATCGGATAAGCACTTTTTATCCAGTTTAGTTTCTTGTCAATGATGTACAATTGTACCTACTTCATGAACACCATTGGCTGGTTGCTAAGGACCAATGAAAGTCAAGAGTTCAATTATATGCCAACTAATTAAACAAAGAGGCAGATAATATGTTAAATCTTAATTTTTCTCTGATAGTAACTGAATATCTTTGCAATACCAACATTCAACACCCTCCTTCCTCCAGGAGCAAGACTTTGGCCCATAATTCCCTCCCCTTCCGCTTAGCAAGATTAATGCACGCATGTACCACCGCCCCCCCCCCCCCCCCCCCCCTGCCCTGCAACAACCACACTGAGCAAGATTTCAGCCTGCCAACCGTCCCCTCCCCCTCCATTCAGCAGGACTCTGTGGTCAGAACCCCCTCACTGAGCAAGATTTCTCCCCCCCTCCCCGAGAATTGCAGCCCTCACCCTAATTCCCATTGAATTAAATTTCAGCCCTCAAATCTCACTCTCCCTCCTGAGCAAGTTAGGTTTTGACCCTAACCACCCCCATCCACCCATTAATCATATTTTCACCCTGACCTTCCACCCCCCCCACCCTCAACCACCACCCAGCAGAGTTTTTGCTTCAACCCCACCCTAAAGCCTAAGATTTCAACCCCTCGCCCCCACCCACTGACCACAATCCCTTCCCCCCACCCCCTCTACTGGCTGTATTGTCCCTCACAGACGACCGTACCCACTTTAATTCCGCTGCTACAGTAACACCCCAAACTCCAGTTCCCATCTCCAACACCTCTCCCCCCACTGGCTGTTTTCCTGATAGTAGGCATGTTCCGTGCCTCAGTCCCCTTATCCCACTGATCTGATTTCCTCTCATCATTCTTTTCTCCGCGCCCCCCCCCCCCCGTCCCCTCTTTTCAAACGGTTGTTATCCTCCTGTCCTACCTCGCAAGCCTCCCCCTTCCCACACGGTTTCCTTTATCCCCCACCTACTAACCCTGATTAACCAAAAAATTCTAATTGCTCTTGACTACCTATGGGCATGGGAGGTCGACTAGGAGTCTGCTTAATGTGCCAGTGAAACTGGGAAATGCTGTGGAATATTAAACAATTACTTTTAACTCTACAAACATCAAAATCGATAGGAGAACAAATCTTCAGGTATAAAATATTAAAACAGTGAAGATTAGAGATTATTGTCTGTGAAATTTTACTGTGGGGGTTTTATGGAATGCCGAGAAAACCATTTGCACTCGCATAAAGACGTATAAAAGGATAGCTCGGCAGCTGGGATTGATTAACAAAGACGTCACGCACAAAATGAGCTCCTAAATATAACTCTCATATCTAGAACGCACTTCTCTTTTTAGAAGACCTCGGGATCTATCATTTTCTGAAATGATCATTTGTTCAATTGTTAAATTATTTTCTAGTCAATAAATCAATGCTGAATAATGCCATGAGTCAGTAGGTTATCAGCATGTCTAATCGCTGGTGTGTAATGCCTGGCAGCGCGGAGGACTCGGTTGCTTCTTTCTGTTGAAGCAGATGCTGTTTCTTCACCTCACCAATCCGCTCATGGAGTCGAGCTTGCACTACCACTGTGCTTTTCTATTTGTTCTCAGTTCACTAGATCTGAATGAATTGCAACAAGTTAGCTACTTCAGTTTTCCTTTAATGTGAAACCCCCCCACCCCCAACACCCACCCCCTCTCCTAAAGAGAGCATCAAACCATTTCAGAATTTTCAGTAAGCTCCCTTATTGTGTCTTTATCACTGCGAGACGCCCCACCTTTAGCTTGTTTCCAATGCTGATTGACAGATCCGAGTGACAGGAGTCGCAGGAATTATAACCACAGCCATTTGAAAGGCAGCCAGGTATTCCAGTCCCTGCATTATCACAGGTTTAACATTATCCATCCCCTTCAACTGGACTATTGTCTTGTATCTGACACTGGGGTATCGGGTATTCTATATGAGCTCAGATAAGGTTAACTAGTCGAGGGTTGAGTACAATACCCGCTTCCCTTCCAAATGATTGTGGATATAAGATTTCCTGTGACTTGTTTGGGTCTGTCAATCAGCATTGGTAACTATGAGAGCAAAGCACTTCAGCTGAAATCCTTTTCAAATGATGGTGAGGAATCAGGCGTTGTATATATAGTATGTACCAGTGAATCTCTTGTGGTGTCACTTATGGTGAGTCACAGGATGTACTGACGTAAAATGTAGACCTGTTAAACCTCAACAACAATTGTTCGCCTGCGCCCAGTAAATCTAGAGACCCCCTCCCCCACAACAGGATTTTTTCCCATTTGTTTTTCCTTATCTTTCTCTCTCCACATTTCAGCCCTCAATGAGCTCTCTGTGCACTCACTACGACAGGGGATCTCTTGGTTAAAGAAAGAAAGACTTGCATTTCTATAGTGCCTTTCCTGGCCTCAGGATGTCCCAAAGCGCTTTACAGCCAATGAAGTACTTTTTGAAGTGCAGTCACTGTTGTAATGTGGGAAACGCGGTAGCCAATTTGCGCACAGCAAGCTCCCACAAACAGCAATGTGATAAGAACCAGATAATCTGTTTTTGTTATGTTGATTGCGGGATAAATATTGGGCCTAGGACACCAGGGCTAGCTTCCCTGCTCTTCTTTGAAATAGTGCCAAGGGATCTTGTACTTACACCTGAAAAAGCTGACGGGGCCTCGGTTTAATGTCTCATCCGAAAGACGGCAGCTCCGACAGTGCAGTGCTCCCTCAGTACTGCCCTTCCGACAGTGCAGCGCTCCCTCAGTACTGCCCCTCCGACAGTGTAGCACTCCCTCAGTACTGCCCCTCCGACAGTGCGGCACTCCCTCAGTACTGCCCCTCCCTCGGTGCGGCACTCCCTCAGTACTGCCCCTCCGACAGTGCAGCGTGCCCTCAGTACTGTCCCTCCGACAGTGCAGCGCTCCCTCAGTACTGCCCCTCCGACAGTGCAGCGCTCCCTCAGTACTGCCCCTCCGACAGTGCAGCACTCCCTCAGTACTGCCCCTCTGACAGTGCTGCGCTCCCTCAGTACTGCCCCTCTGACAGTGTAGCACTCCCTCAGCACTGCACTGGAGTGTCAGCCTAGATTTATGTGCTCAAGTCTCTGGAGTGGGACTTGACCCCACAACCTTCTGACTCAGAGGCGAGGGTGCTGCCCACTGAGCCACAGCTGACACCAATAATAGGCACATATTCCAAGACAAATGCATAAACAGGAGAAAGGAGGGAATGAAGAAATACAATTCATAACTTTGATTAGTGGTTACACAAATACACACTTCTTAAACCAAATAATATACGTTTGTGTGAACTGGTTGTAAAGAACAGCATAATGGAATTATCTAACTTGGCTGTATTAAAATATTCCTGTTATATGCCTCACAATTTTTGTACTGTGTGTGTCTCTTATTTTCAAATACAAATTCTTTACTGAAAGAAGTAGAGTTCCATTTTTTAATCTGTTACATGAGCGTAGATAATAAATATGATCCTCTTCATTTGTCCGATATATTTTTGACACTCTTTGCTTCTATTAATCCCTCTTTAACTATGATCATATCTTCTTTCTGCGATTGAGTTCCAGGTGCATCTGTGTGTTAATCACTTGTCACAATTGACGTTGTAAGTAAGTAGAGATAATTAGTAGCTTTGTAATTACGGGAAATTTAGCACATGTGCATGAAGGTCTTGACACTTTGCCTGGGAGTTCTTTCAAGGAATCTTTATTCCCGAGTCAAACCGGCTTTTTAAATACCTGGACCCCTCATATTTTGTTATTGCAAAATGAAAAAATGAAAAGGATTATGAAAGAGAAATAATAGTAAAAAGCTGATAATCGCTTTTCTTATTCCTAAGACACAGACTCCGTCATTGAGTAAGCATGCTGCAGGCTTCGTAAGTGCACAAAGGATGTGTTTTTATACTAATTTGAAAAGAGCAGGTTTTTATGTCTAAGGACAACTTGACGTTAATTAAGACCAGTATCTTCAAGTTGTTCTCTGACCCATGAAAAATACATAACACTGAAATCAGCACTCGAAACATTGTCAAATATTTGTTGAAGAGTATTTTAGAATTCTTTTTTAAAAAGTTACCCATTAAAATCATTACGGTCTGTTTTTAAGCTTATGTTCATGTCTGTCAAAACCGACTGCAGATTAACAACTGATCAAAGAACTGTGTCAGAAACAAAATTAAGTCAGATCCCAAGATGGCAACAAGCTCGCTGTTACATTTAGAATTTAGGTCGATAGAACTGGAGTCATGGCCAGAGGTGTGGACATCTTGCAGTCACAGATAGCATCACCTTCAATCAGTCTGCACCTTCCTCATGTACAGATGCTTTTGTATAAAAAAAATGTAAAACATTAAACAAGAAGGAACGATGCTGAACAAGATGAAATTCCTCACTCTGAACGGCCTGTTAACTCAGAGTCCTGGCTCTGTGCCCAGTCGAGTTCCACATTTGTAAACAGTATCATAGAAATATAAAAAATAATAAACACTGCCACATTCAGTAGGCCTTTCAATTGATGTGAACAAGGTTCACATTCTTATTTATTTATAAGTGTTGCAGCACATTCTTGACATTGACACTCTTACATATGAAGACCTGACACACACACAGCATGAGGAGGCAGTGCCAGGATCATCGATTTACTGGAGAACTCCACTGCTTTTATTTTACTTCAAATATAACCCTATAAATGCTTAAAAAGACTTGCATTTCTATAGCGCCTTTCATGACCCCCCCGGACATCCCAATGTGCTTTACACCCAATTAAGTACTTTTTGAAGTGTGGCCACTGTTGTAATGTAGGAAATGCGGCAGCCAATTTGCGCACAGCAAGCTCCCACAAACAGCAATATGATAATGACCAGATCATCTGTTTTAGTGATGTTGATTGAGGGATAAATATTATCCATAAAGAGTAGTCAGTTAGTTGGAAAAGGCTAGAAAATTAGACTCTCAATTAGGAAACCTGGAGTAAATCCCATTCTCAATATTCCCACTCAGACCCACCCCACAAAATTGAGCTTTGTGAATATTGGTTTGTCTGCCTGTAGGAAAGAGGGAAAGCCTTTTTCACATGGTAGGCCATGTGCTTCTTGGCTAGGTTTACTCAGGAGTCATGAGGAGGTGCCTGCCTTGTCCTCCATGCAACAATATTGATTGTTGTTGCTGGAGTTCAATAGGGCACAGCATCTATTTGGCCGAGTGCAGACTGGATCCAGGGTGGAGGAAGAGATGGACAGGCAGAGCTGCTGTGCAGCAACAGAAAAAGTTGTTAGAACATGGCTGTTTGGCATAAAGACTCTGAATAAAGCTGATGAAGAACAAGGGAGAAAAGATCAAACTGTGATATTTTAGTTCTTCAATTAATAATAAGAGGGTGTGTGGATACAGGAAGGTGGTTGGAGAAATAGATGCGATTCCTCAAGATACGCAATAGAAAAGAATTAAAGAGCAATTCCAAGAGGTGTTTTGACTATTTGACGTGCAGTTTTTGCTGTCTGCACAGTATTTGATCTACTTTCTGTGCATAAAGGCAATTTGGGAAATGTATACAACTTGGCAATGGGGAAGAGTCCCTCACTTAGTCAATAATTTCAAACATTAAAGCACTTTTCAAACGTTAATTTTCCTTCTCTTTTTTTCAATACTTCTCTGACGGAGTTTTGCGAATCAGCCCAAAGTACAGGTGACAGCTGCAACCCAGGGTCTGTTTCAAACTGCTCCAAACCACCACTAACCAACTTCATTATTATCCGATATCAATGAAGCATGAATGGAAGTGGCAGCCATTTCATGGGAAGTTTATAAACTTAATTGTGCAGTTGCTTGCCTGAATGCAGGAGAAATACGCGCTAACCAGCCCATAAATCCTAAGAGGAATATCGTTTAAAAGTGACATTCGCCAAATCAGATTTCAGAACTTAGTAAAGAGTAGGGGAAGGATTTCTAAAATTGAATCGTGGTTTAAAAAAAAGCAGTATCGCTGAAATAAACCTTTTGTGGGGATATCGCTGTAACAAAACTTTATTTGCTGTTGATTTTTTCTCCCTTTGTGAAACCTAAGTGAAGGACATCAGCATTAAAAGAGCAGGAGGTTTTTTTTATTTGTTCCTGGGATGTGGGTGTCGCTGGCAAGGCCAGCATTTATTGCCCATCCCTAATTGCCCTTGAGAAAGTGGTGTGTGTGACTTGGAGGGGAACTTGGAGGTGGTGGTGTTCCCATGCGCCTGCTGCCCTTGTCCTTCTAGGTGGTAGAGGTCGCTGGTTTGGGAGGTGCTGCCGAAGAAACCTTGGCGAGTTGCTGCAGTGCATCTTGTAGATGGTACACACTGCAGCCACGGTGCGCCGGTGGTGGAGGGAGTGAATGTTTAAGGTGGTGGATGGGGTGCCAATCAAGCGGGCTGCTTTGTCCTGGATGGTGTTGAGCTTCTCGAGTGTTGTTGGAGCTGCACTCATCCAGGCAAGTGGAGAGTTTTCCATCACACTCCTGACCTTGTGCCTTGTAGATGAAATAAATCACATAGTGGTTGGGCGATATCAAGCTTGGCCTTAAAATTTCTGGGTATTGGAGGTGGAAGAAAAAATTGAGCACAGTAACAGAGTTTTGAGTTCTTAGTAAATAATGAGTTCAAGTAAGCGATGGTACAATGACTCGACTTCAAGATAGTGGGAATACAAAGAGACTTGGGAACGAGGGGGATCAAGGGGAAAAGATTAACGAAGCACTGACCACATTAGTATCAATTAAATAGAGAAAGGAGCCGGAACCTACAAGGCTGCGGACCAAGTGCTGGAAAGTGGGATTAGGGTGGATAGCTCTTTGTCGGCCGGCAGGGACAAGGTGGGCCGAATGGCCTCCTTCTGTGCTGTAAATTTCTAATGATTCTATGATACGATTTTCAAGTGGTACTAGGCTGCCAATATTTCATATGTTAATAAGTAATTGATTGCCATGGTAACAGTTTTGTTGGATCAAATTAGGAAATTGTCTAACTGTGTTTATATTTAGTAATAAGGTTACTTCAATAAGGTTAGGTTGAGGAGCTTATATTCACAGTTCCCCACATGATGAGCAAGGGGAGATAACCTTAAAATCAGAGTCAGGCCATTGAGGAGAGAAGTTAGGAAACACTTCTTCACGCAAAGGGTGGTAGAAGTGTGGAACTCTCTCCTACAAAAAGAAGATGCTAGCTCAATTAATCATTTTAAATCGGAGATCGATATATTTTTGCTAGACAAGGGTATAAAGGGATATGGAGCCTAGGCGGGCGGGTGGAGTTAGGATACAGGTCAGCCATGATCGCATTGAATGGCGGAACAGGCTCGAGGGGCTGAATGGCCTCCTCCTGTTCCTACGTTCCGATGAGATCTAGACCTTTTGAAAGATGTCACGAGTAAAGGTAAGGCAGCTCTCCACATTAATTTTAGGGCACAGATGTATTTTAAAGCAATTATTAATTTGGGCTATAAATTTATGTCAAATTCTATGCATTAAAAACATTTAACAGAAGTTAAATAGTTCATTGTTATAACACAGAAAAACTCCAATCGTTTTCTCCAATTTGATGAACGGTTACACCCAAAACATCAACCTTCTCCTTCTCTTTCAGATCCTGATTGGCTTGGCATACATTTACAACATTTTCTGTTTTCATTCCAGCATTGCAACTCCCTTGGGAATCTGTGCTTTGAAGGATAACTGACGCTCAACGATATTCATGGCTGAATATAATCTTTGTGAGAAGACTCAGGTTTAGAAAGGCTTGGAGCCTTTACTCCTGTACAAAGTACTTTTCAAGAATGTAGCAGCTTCAGTAAAGTGACCAGACGAATGATTAAGAAGCTGGTGGTCAAACCAGCAGCACATGCCGGAATATGTGAAAGCCAACATTGCTGGACAGCAAACCCTGAGCGAGGGCGATGGGTACAGAACCAACGCAGCTTTAGGGAAGTATTGGTCCCCATGACTGAGGTTGTGCTGGCGAATCACCAGTACAAATGTTGCACTCTTCATTTACATGTCCACTCAAATTGAACATGTGGTCTCCTTCCTCAGTTAGTGTTTGAGCAAATGCACGAGAGAAGGACAATGACACAAGGGCTTTGCTTCAAGCTGTACTGGATGCTAAAATACTGCTTTTCAAATGGCATTTTTATCAAACTTTCAGGAATTTGTCCATCACTTTGTGCCGTGTATCAAGGAGGATCGGGGAAGGGAATCATAGCACAATACTTATATGTATTGACCACGTTGCCACATCAACACGTCTCAAAGTGCGTCACACTGTGAGTCACTGTGCACGGACTATAATGAGAGCTATTTTTTCCCACCAGCAACATCCCACAAGCAACAATAAGAATGAACAGTCAACCTGGATTCTTTTGCTTGTATTGGAATGTTTGCTTTCAGACACACTGTAACGTGAATCCTGCTTATTTGAAACTTAAAAACAAAAATCTATCTCCCCTTAAGGTGGACACCAAAAGCCCTCAGCAAGCTCAGACCAATCTTCCTGTGTGTGCCTAGACACGGACTGTCGAACAATGGGGGAGGGTATTGCAGCTGAGCCCAACCCATACTGTCTATTGATTGTATCTGCTGCAATGGCCGAATGGCATTCAAAAGTAAATATTTGATCCAAAATGATGAGCAGTGAATGATGTGAGCATAATCACCACATGTGTTGAAAGAGTTAATATATCCACCCCACTCGAATGGATTTGTGCGGGAATACTCTTTTCACTCTCAGAAGAATAGAACAGGAAAACTGAAGTTACAATTACAGTGCCTCAACTCCATGAACCATAACTAGTCTGCATTGAAAGATTAATCCACTAAAGTCACTTGGGTCCAAGGGGACATTTGACTTCCTGTTTAAGTTGTAATTAGGCTAACCACCGCTAAGCACACAGTTATAGGCAGGCATCAGTTTGCAGTCAAAAACCAAACAACTGTTTTATTTGCTTACTGCAGAGTTACAAATGCAAATGCTTCCAGCGTCAGCACAAGTCGCTGGCATTGTCCATGTGTCCTTCTGAGTAGCAGAAGGGGCTTAAGTAGTTAAAATACAATTGAGCACCAAAAAGCTCCCAAATCCCCAAGACACAACTAATTTCTTACGGACAGAATGAGAAACCCAATCTTTTTTTTTCACGACGGTTCAGCTTTCTGTCAGCTTTCTTCAAGCTAAAACTACTGACCCCAGGAAATTCTTTACCTTTCAGCACACCTCAGAAAATAATAGTTAGTAGCAGTCCATTCAGATTTCTGCTTTCCACACTTAAGCCTTGAAATGATGTTGGGTAAATATTAGCATACGCATCCTTAACGCACTCATACACAATTCCTAAATGCAAGTTCTTTCTTTACTTTGATTTGCGATCAGTCAGGATGCGTGGAGCTCATTCCAAGGCTATTCCGATTATGCCTCGGCCTAACATGAATAGAGAATGAGAGACCTGGACGATGTATGAACTGGTGCTCCAGTCAAGATGATCTATTGTAACTTTGATCTGCTTAACTGATAGCTTTGTGCTCAGTGTCCTCAGTCTCTGATACATACTATCTATCGGAACATTGGGAACACTACAGAGATCAATACAAGCTCATCGACAGGTACAACAAATAATTTAAAAGTCGAATAGAACATTGGCCTTTATCTCAAGGGGGCTGGAGTACAAAGTGGGGGAACGTTATGATACAGTTTATATAAAGCTTGGTTTAGACCCCATCTGGAGTAACTGCATTCAGTTCTGGGCATTGCACCTCAAGAAGGCTACACTGGCCCTGGAGAGGGTGAAGTGCAGATTCACCAGAATTATACTGGGGCTAAAAAGGTTAAATTATGGAGGACAGGTTGCACAGACTGGGCTTGTATCCCCTTGAGTTTAGAAGATTGAGTGGTGATCTAATCGAGAGAAACTATTTCCTCTGTTAAGGAGAGTCCGGAACAAGAGGACACAACCTTAAAATTAGAGTCAGGCTGCTCAGGGGTGATGTCAGGAAGCACTTCTTCACACAAAGGGTAGTGGAAATCTGGAACTCTCTCCCCCAAAAAGCTGTTGAGGCTGGGGGTCAATTGAAAATTTCAAAACGAAAATTGATATATTTTTGTTAGGCAAGGGTATTACGGGTAACGGAACCCAGGCGGGTAGCTGGAGTTGAGATACAGATCAACCATGATCTAATTGAATGGCGGAATAGGCTCAAGGGGCTGAATGACTTCCTCCTGTTCCGATGATCCAGGATTGTACGCCTCCTCCACTTATGAACATCGGCCTGGAGTTTCCTCCTTGGGCGCAAACCAAAAGTTGGACCCGAAGCAGCGCCCATTTTACTGATGTCAAGCTACGCCAAAGTATCCTCACAATCTCATTAGAATACGCCTGAACTTGAAATGGGCGTAAATGGGCATTAATCAGCGTAAACAATTGGAGCCCAGGGAAATACTGAACCTACGCCTGTATATTTCTTCTTTGCGTCTTAAAATTTAAAAGCTTTAAGTCATTTCACCATCATTCATACACATCAGGCACAGCATGTTTAAGCAGCTGCAATCGGGGAAGCTTTTCAATTTTTAATGTGACTTAAACTTTACCATAAAAATCCATTAACAGGAACAGATAATACAGGTCAGCACAGCAAACCAACCCAAAAGACCCTCTGTTCCCCCAGCTCAATCAAACCCACAAGCCATAACAATAGTTTTTTGATGAGGTGACAGAGAGGGTTGATGAGGGCAATGTGGTTGACGTGGTGTACATGGATTTCCAAAAGGTGTTCGACAAAGTGCCACATAATAGGCTAACCAGCAACCTTGAAACCCATGGAATAAAAGGGAGAGTGGCAGCATGGATATGGAATTGGCTAAGTGACAGGAAACAGAGATTAGTGGTGAAAGATTGTTTTTCGGACTGGAGGAAGGTATACAGTGGTGTTCCCCGGGGTCGGTAGAGTCATAGAGTTATACAGCACAGAAAGAGGCCCTTCGGCCCATCGTGCCCGCGCCGGCCATCAAGCCCTGTCTATTCTAATCCCATTTTCCAGCACTTGGTCCGTAGCCTTGTATGCTATGGCGTTTCAAGTGCTCATCTAAATGCTTCTTGAATGTTGTGAGGGTTCCTGCCTCTACCACCCTTTCAGGCAGTGAGTTCCAGATTCCAACCACCCTCTGGGTGAAAAAGTTTTTCCTCAAATCCCTTCTAAACCTCCTGCCCCTTACCTTGAAACTATGCCCCCTGGTTATTGACCCCTCTACTAAGGGGAAAAGTTCCTTTCTATCTACCCTATCTATGCCCCTCATAATTTTGTACACTTCAATCAGGTCCCCCCTCAGCCTTCTCTGCTCTAAGGAAAACAACGCCAGCCTGTCCAGTCTCTCTTCATAGCTGAAGCGCTCCATCCCAGGTAACATCCTGGTGAATCTCCTCTGCACCCTCTCCAATGCAATCACATCCTTCCTATAGTGTGGTGACAAGAATTGCACATAATATTCCAGCTGTGGCCTAACTAGCGTTTTGTACAGCTCCATCATAACCTCCCTGCTCTTATATTCTATGCCTCAGCTAATGAAGGCAAGTATCCCATATGCCTTTTTAACCACCTTATCTACCTGTCCTGCTACCTTCAGGGATCTATGTACATGCACACCAAGGTCCCTCTGATCCTCTGTCCTTCCTAGGGTCCTACCATTCATTGTTTATTCCCTTGCCTTGTTAGTCCTCCCAAAATGCATCACCTCACACTTTTCAGGGTTCAATTGCATTTGCCACTGTTCTGCCCATCTAACCAACCTGTCTATATCGTCCCACTTCGTAATAAGGTGGATGAATTAGCTGCGCAAATAGATATGATATAATTGGGATTACGGAGACATGGCTCCAGGGTGACCAAGGCTGGGAATTCAACATCCAGGGGTATTCAATATTCAGGAAGGACAGGCAAAAAGGAAAAGGAGGTGGGGTAGCATTGCTGGTTAAAGAGGAAATTAACACAATAGTAGGGAAGGATATTAGCTCTGATGATGTGGAATCTGTATGGGTAGAGCTGAGAAATACCAAGGGACAGAAAACTTTAGTGGAAGTTGTATACAGACCCCCAAACAGTAATGCTGAGGTTGGGGATGGCATTAAACAGGAAATTAGAGATGCGTGCAATAAGGGCACAGCAGTTATCATGGGTGACTTTAAACTACATATAGATTGGCCTAACCAATTAGTAACAATACTGTGGAGGAGGAATTCCTAGAGTGTATACGGGATGGTTTCCTGGACCAATATGTCGAGGAGCCAACTAGAGATCAGGCCATCTTAGACTGGGTATTATGTAATGAGAAAGGATTGATTAGCAATCTTGTTGTGCGAGGCCCCTTGGGGAGGAGCGATCATAATATAATAGAATTCTTCATTAGGATGGAGAGTGAAGTAGTTGACTCAGAGACTAGGGTCCTGAATTTAAATAAAGGAAACTACGATGGTATGAGGCACGAGTTGGCTAGGATGGATTGGGGAACGTTACTTAAAGGGTTGACGGTGGATAGGCAATGGCAAACATTTAACGATCGCATGGATGAACTACAGAATTTGTTCATCCCGGTCTGGCATAAAAATAAAACAAAAAAGGTGGCGCAACCGTGGCTAACAAGGGAAATTAGGGATAGCATAAGATCCAAGGAGAGGACATATAATTTGGCCAGAAAAAGCAGCAAACCTGAGGATTGGGAGCAGTTTAGGATTCAGCAAAGGAGGACAAAGGGGATAATTAAGAGGGGGAAAATAGAGTATGAGAGTAAGCTTGCAGGGAACATAAAAACTGACTGTAAAAGCTTCTATAGATATGTGAAGAGAAAACGATTGGTGAAGTCAAGCGTAGGTCCCTTGCAGTCAGAAGCAGAGGAATTTATCATGGGGAACAAAGAAATGGCTGACCAATTAAATACATACTTTGGTTCTGTCTTCACAAAGGAGGACACAAATAACCTCCCAGAGATGTCAGGGAACATAGGATCTAATGAGAGGGAGGAACTGAATGAAATCAGTAATTGTAGGGAAATGGTGTTCGGGAAATTGATGGGATTGAAGGCCGATAAATCCCCAGGGCCTGATAATCTACATCCTAGGGTACTTAAGGAAGTGGCCCTAGAAATAGTAGATGCATTGCTGGTCATCTTTCAAAATTCTATAGACTCTGGCACAGTTCCCATGGATTGGAGGGTAGCTAATGTAACCCCACTATTTAAAAAAGGTGGTAGAGAGAAAATGGGGAATTATAGACCGGTAAGCCTGACCTCGGTAGTGGGGAAAATGCTAGAGTCCATTATAAAAGATGTAATAGCAGAGCACTTGGAAAACAGTGACAGGATCGGACAAAGTCAACAAGGATTTACAAAAGGTAAATCATGCTTGACTAATCTACTGGAATTTTTTGAGGATGTAACTGATAGAATAGATAAGGGAGAACCAGTGGACGTAGTGCATTTGGACTTTCAGAAGGCTTTCGATAAGGTCCCGCATAAGAGATTAGCGTGCAAAGTTAAAGTACATGGGATTGGGGGTAAGGTACTGACTTGGATAGAGAACTGGTTGGCAGACAGGAAGCAAAGAGTTGGAATAAACGGGTCTTTTTCCGAGTGGCAGGCAGTGACTAGTGGGGTACCGCAGGGATCGGTCCTTGGACCCCAGCTATTCACAATATATATTAATGATCTAGGCGAGGGAACTAGAAGTAATATCTCCAAGTTTGCAGACGACACAAAGCTGGGTGGGCGTGTGTGCTGTGAGGAGGATGCAGAGAAACTCCAGTATGATTTGGACAGGTTGGGTGATTGGGCAGATGCATGTCAGATGCAGTATAATGTGGATAAATGCGAGCTTATCCACTTTGGTAGCAAAAACAGGAAGGCAGATTATTATCTCAACGGCAATAGATTGGGAGAAGGGGAAGTGCAACAAAACCTGGGTGTCCTTGTGCACCAGTCGCTGAAGGTAAGCATGCAGGTGCAGCAGGCGGTTAAGAAGGCAAATGGTATGTTGGCCTTCATAGCAAGAGGATTCGAGTACAGGAGCAAGGATATCTTGCTGCAGTTGGACAGGGCCTTGGTGAGACCACACCTTGAGTATTGTGTGCAGTTTTGGTCGCCTTATCTGAGGAAGGATGTTCTTGCCATGGAGGGAGTGCAGCGAAGATTCACCAGAGTGATACCTGGGATGGCAGGAATGACGTATGAGAAGAGATTGGGTCGATTGGGCTTATATTCGCTGGAGTTTAGAAGAGTGAGAGGGGATCTCATTGAAACTTATAAAATTCTAACAGGACTAGACAGACTAGATGCAGTAAGGATGTTCCCGATGGCGAGGGAGTCCAGAACCAGGGGTCACAGTCTGAAGATAAGGGGTAAGCCATTTAGGACAGAGATGAGGAGGAATTTCTTCACCCAGAGAGTGGTGAACCTGTGGAATTATCTACCACACAAGGCAGTTGAGGCCAATTCATTAAATATATTCAAGAAGGAGTTAGATATATTTCTTAAGGCTAAAGGGATCAAGGGATATGGGGAGAAAGCAGGGACAGGGTACTGAATTTGGATGATCAGCCATGATCTCATTAAATGGCGGAGCAGGCTCGAGGGGCTGAATGGCTTGCTTCTGCTCCTATCTTCTATGTTTCTATATCCTGTAGCCTGAGGCTTCCCTCCTCGCTATTTACCACTCCACCAATTTTTGTGTCATCTGCAAACTTACTGCTCATACCTCCTACATTCATATCTAAATCATTAATGTGCACTACAAACCGCAAAGGACCCAGCATCGATACTAGGTACTCGGACCACTGCTTTTCTTGATATATATTAATGAACTGGACTTGGGTGTACAGGGCGCAATTTCAAAATTTGCAGATGACACAAAACTTGGAAGTATAGTGAACAGTGAGAAGGATAGTGATAGACTTCAAAAAGACATAGACAGGCTGGTGGAATGGGCAGACACATGGCAGATGAAATTTAACACAGAAAAATGCAAAGTGATACATTTGGGTAGGAAGAACGAGGAGCAGCAATATAAACTAAAGGGTACAATCCTAAAGTGGGTGCATGAACAGAGAGACCTGGGGGTATATGTGCACAAATCGTTGAAGGTGGCAGGGCAGGTTGAGAAAGCGGTTAAAAAAGCATACGGGATCCTGGGCTTTATAAATAGAGGCATAGAGTACAAAAGCAATGAAGTTATGATGAGCCTGTATAAAACACTGATTCGGCCTCAACTGGAGTATTGTGTCCAATTCTGGGCACCGCACTTTAGGAAGGATATGAAGGCCTTAGAGAGGGTGCAGAAAAGATTTACAAGAATGGTTCCAGGGATGAGGGACTTCAGTTACGTGGATAGACTGGAGAAGCTGGGGTTGCTCTCCTTAGAGCAGAGAAGGTTGAGAGGAGATTTGATAGAGGTGTTCAAAATTATGAGTGGTCTAGTCAGAGTAGATAGAGAGAAACTGTTCCATTGGCGGAAGGGTCGAGAACTAGAGGTCAATGATTTAAGGTGATTGGCAGAAGACAAAGGCGACATGAGGCAAAACTTTTTTATGCAGCGAGTGCTTTGGATCTGGAATGCACTGCCTGAAAGTGTGGTGGAGGCAGACTCAATCGTGGCTTTCAAAAGGGAATTGGATAAGTACCTGAAGGAAAAAAATTCACAGGGCTACAGGGAAAGGGCGGGGGAGTGGGACTAGCTGAAGTGCTCTTGCAGAGAGCCGGCATGGGCTCAACGGGCTGAATGGCCTCCTTCTGTGCTGTAACCATTCGATGATTAACATAAGCATCATAGAATTTTACAACACAGGAGGCTGTCATTCGACCCGTCATATCTGTGCTATCTCTCTGAAAGAGTTCTCCACTTACCCATCTTCTATTGCTCATTCTCCTTACCCTTTTTAATTTTTCCTTTCAAATATCTATCCACTTCCCTTTTAAAAGCTATTATGGGATGCCACACTGTTGTAGGTGGAATGTTCCATATTTTGCAACCTCTGCATAAAAAACATCTCCTAATCTCTCATAGGAACGTCGGAGCAGGAGGAGGCCATTCAGCCTCTCGAGCCTGTTCTGCCATTCAATGAGATCATGGCTGATCTGTGATCTAACTCCATTTACCCGCCTTTGCCCCATATCCCTTAATACCTTTGGTTAACAATAATCTATCAATCTCAGATTTAAAATTAACAATTGATATAGCATCAATTGCCGTTTGTGGAAGAGAGTTCCAAACTTCTACCACCCTTTGTGTGTAGAAGTGTTTCCTAATTTCACTCCTGAAAGGTCTGGCTCTAATTTTTAGACGATGCCCCCTAGTCCTAGAATCCCCAACCAGCGGAAATAGTTTCTCTCTCTCTACACTACCTATTCCCCTTAATATCCTGAAAACTTCTCCCTTTACTCTTTGTAGCAATATAGGGGGAAGGTTTCTGCTGTTTTCTATTAATGGTGAAATTACACATTTATTCTTGTTACACACATTTACAATTTCACTATAAGTAGCAAACAGCAAATATGTTCCCCCATTCTATCAGCAAAGCATCGCGCGATCAGAATGTACAACGTTTTACAAAACGTGTGTATTCAGAAATGTGTAAAAAATAGGAAAAAGGGTTTTACAGTCTTTCATTGGTAGAATCACAATGCTTCAACAAAGATCAGCAACAGAACAATACAGATATTATAGAGCTAATCGTACTAAGAAAGTGTTAGTGGAAATGCTCCAGACTGTAAAACCAGCACTTTTCTATCTGACATCGAATTAGAACAATGAGGCGCTCTACTGGTACAGCAGACTGGTCTATCACGCGCTGTGCCACAGAGCAACAAGGCTCGAGTTCATCCCTGAGCTTCATCACACGCAAGTTCTCAGTCTCGGCTAGGCCAGGAGGGAAAATAAAAAAGAAAGACAGCGTGAATTGTTCCGTCGTAACTCCCGGAAGTGGCATTTGTACAGCCAGGCAGCAGGTCTCTCAACCAGCCTCTCGATTGGAAATAATGTGTAACAAAGGGCTAGGAACCATAATAAACATACTGTGCGCAGGGCTGGCACAACGTGTTCCTGCACTGGCATTTCACCATAGTGTTTCAGGGCAGGACAGGGGAACTGAATGCTCTCAGATCAGTACAGCATCCAGACTAGCTTTCAGGGTGGCAGCCAATTGCGCACAGCAAGCTCCCACAAACAGCAATGTGATAATGACCAGATAATCTGTTTTTTAGTGATGTTAGTTGAGGGATAAATATTGGCCAGGACACCAGGGAGAATTCCCCTGCTCTTCTTCGAAATAGTGGCCGTGGGATCTTTTATGTCCACCTGAGAGCGCAGACGGGGGACTCGGTTTAACGTCTCATCCGAAAGACAGCACCTCTGACAGTGCAGCACTCCCTCAGTACTGCACTGGAGTGGCAGCCTCGTCAGTCTCTGAAGTGGGACTTGAACCCACAACTATCTGACTCGGAGGCGAGGCTGCTACCCACTGAGCCACGGCTGTAAAAGTGATGGAGAATGCAAGCCAGGGTCTGGTCTTTAAATTTTAAATAGAAATGATCAAAATGAAGATATCAACAATAGATGGAACTAAACTTATCCAAGCTTAGCAAACATGAACCGGAAGCTATAATATAATTAAACTATAATCCTAAAATCTTAAAGTGGTACTGCTACATTTTCAAGTACTTGACCTAGACTACAGGATTTGACTCTCGCTGTTGCTTCTTATTTAACTGAAGCCAACCAGCATTAAGGTCATCGAGCTGAAACGTTAACTCTGTTTCTCTCTTCACAGATGCTGCCTGACCTGCTGAGTATTTCCAGCATTTTCTGGTTTTATTTCAGCATTAATCCAGTCTGGGACCCAGCATCTCTAGTTATTCAGTTAGTGTTCTCCACTTTCTGACTATACCACATGCTCTGACCACAGATGCCTTTGACCTTGACCACAGATCCTGCAACCCACAACTATCCAGCCTCAAGGCAGATTTTTTTCACAACCTCATTCCCACACCACAGACCACAGTCCAGTTCTTAAACGTGGACACTCTTTAACTGCACTCCCCTCTCAGCTGCACAAGGCCACATTCTCACTCCCACTCTTCACAATCTGCCTGCTATTAAATTTACACAAATTTACATAGGATATACGGCACAGAAACAGGCCTTCAGCTCAATCAGTCCATGGTGGCGTTTATGCTTCACTCGAGCCTCCCGTCTTTCCTCATCTGACTCTATCAGCTTAACCCTCTATTCCCTTTTCCCTCATGTGCTTGTCTAGCCTCTCCTTCAATGCATCGATACTATTCGCTTCAACCGCTCCCTGTGGTAGCGAGTTCCACATTCTCACCACTCTCTGAGTAAAGAAGTTTCTTCTGAATTCCCCATTGGATTTCTTGGTGACTATCTTATATTGATGGCCTCTAGTTCTGCTCTTCCCCACAAGTGGAAACATTCTCTCCTTCTAATTTATGGCAAGGAAACAGTGGTAAAGTTATACACACTCTTCAAGCAAACCTCATGGAGAAACCGTGATAAATACCAAGAAATGGGACACTCAGATCAGTTAATGGAAAGATCCTCAATTAGAGTTAGGAACAGATGATTCGATCGTGGAACGTGGTTCACTAGGCACTATGATTGCGAGCTCATCATTGCAATAGTTTGTCACATCAGCTATAACTCTGCAGTTTAATTTCCAGATAGTGTTCTCAAAAGGGACTGACTGTAGCTTTCGAAGAATGACACAATCCTCAAGGTTCATCTTAAACACTTCAATTCGATCACCCTTAGCCATAGTGTTGCCAGACAGACAACAATAATCTCGTAGAATGAATTTCAATATAATCAGCACTAAATCTATGATGCAGGATTACCTGATAATTGTTAACAATTTGTTTAGGGGGCTTGCCTGTCAGTAGAATGGAATGAAACATTTCTCCACTTTGGACTCCGAAAATTTTACAGTCAGCTACCAACAACAGGCAGATATAGAACATAAACTCCTAGGCCTAAATATCGGTTGCTTTGCGCCTCCCGTTAGCGCCCTTAGAGGCGCGGCACCGCCAACGCTTCCCGTGAAATTCAGCGGGAGGTTAGCGGCGGCGGTAACTGTTAGCGCCCTGTGGCGCTGCACTGACAGTGATGATGTCATCGCCGTGCGCAGCGCCCCGCTCGCGCCCTGGCTGCGATCTTCGGTAGCGCCCCCTGACTTACCGCCGGCCGCTATGTCCGACAGGGTGAAGGGGGCCTACCTGCGGCCGGGGTGGCGCTAATTAAAGGGGAGGTGCCGGGTGGCCATTTTTGTTGCTGGCCGCCTGCCAGCACCTGCCCCCGTTGCCGTCCCCGGCCTCCTCTGAAGCCCCCCCGCGGAGTGCCGGCTGCGCTCTGTGAGCCCGGCACTTCTCTTGAGTGCCGGGCTCTTTTACCGGCACTCCGATCCCTGGTGGCCCAGCTGGGCCCCTGGTCGTGCTGTGCTAGAGCCTCTCCCCTTTAATAAGGGGAGGAAGGCCTGCAGTACCGTGGCGCGACATAGCGCCGCGATATTCACTCGCAGCGCCCCAAGAGGGAGGCAGGGCGCTTCCAGTAGCACCCCGCTTCCCTCTTGGGGCGCTACCGGTGAATTTCGGCCACGGGGGCACATATTTTTTTCGGGAAAGTAACGCCCCGGCGAAGTTAGCGCCCCAAAGGGGGCGCGACTCAATTTTTCCCCCCTAATGTGTTCCAAAATATGTCCAAATCACCAGGTCAACAGAGCGCCTATTACCGAGCCAGCATAATTTTTTCAACCGAAAACAACAACTTGCATTTACTTGGCACCATTAAGGTTGTAAAACATCCCAAGGCGCTTCACGAGAGTGTTATCAAACAAAATTAGATGCGAGCCACATAAGAAGATGTTAGGATAGGTGACCAAAAGTTTGGTTAAAGAGGTAGGTTTTAAGGAGCGTCTTAAAAGAGAAGATAGAGGTAGAGAGGCAGAGAGGTTTAGGGAGGGAATTCCAGAGCTTAGGATCTCGGCAGCTGAAGGCACGGCCACCAATGGTGGAGCGATGGAAATCGGGGATGCTCAAGAGGCCAGAATTGGAGGAGCGCAGAGATCTCATGGGTTGTGGGGCTGGAGGAGGTTACAGAGATAGGGAGGGGTGAGGCCATGGAGGGATTTGAAAACAAGGATGAGAGTTTTAAAATCGAGGCGTTGCTTAACCGGGAGCCAATGTAGGTCAGCGAGCACAGGGGTAATGGGTGAACAGGACTTTGTGTGAGTTAGAATATGGGCAGCAGAGTTTTGGGTGACTTCAAGTTTATGGAGGGTGGAGGATGGGAGGCCAGCCAGGAGAGCGTTGGAATAGTCGAGTCTAGAGGGAACAAAGGCATGGATGAGGGTTTCAGCAACAGATGAGCTGAGGCAGAGGTGGAGACGGGCGATGTTACAGAGGTGGAAGTAGGCGGTCTTATTGTTGGAGCGGATATGTGGTCGGAAGCTCATCTCAGGGTCAAACCCTCCACACCAGCCATCATTAAGGACCCTGAGTGAGAATGCCAATACAAGAGCTGTTTTGTGCGGTGTGTCTATGCCCACTGGGAACTGGGCTGAGATTGCCCACACTCATTTCACTTGGAATCTTCACAGCCATCAGAGGGAGCAGGCTTTCATCCTAAAGCTTGGCTTGGATCCAGAACTAGATCTCGAGGTGAAAAGCAACATTGTAAACCATGGCATCACTGAGTACTCCAATCGCATGAATTGTGAATTTTTAAATATCAATCCCGTTTATACATCAGGGTTCCAGCTATGGTTGAAAATATTGCACTTTAGCCTAACTGGGATCAACTTTGGGATTGGCTCTACCGTAGCACCCAACACACTCAGACAAACTCTCTTATAACTCACTGAAGCCGTGTTACTGCTGGTGTTTTTTAGTAGATGAATGCTTAAGACGTTCATATAACTTTTCTCTAGCTTACCTTTTAACGGAGGTGTTTTCTCAAATGGGATTTTAATGCTGGTGTTACAATCCCAGCGGAACTTCTTAAGAATGTGTTAAGTGCTCATCCCTGATATCACCAAGGTTTAAATGATTACAACTTACTTTGATATGAAGGGATCTATCACAAAATAAAACAGATCAGTCGGTTCAAAAGATGATGCTTTCCCTCTCACTTCTGACACTTGTTTTTTCTGTGGCCTGGTTTGATTGCCTTATCTTTCATCACATGCAACAATGCTCTTGATTGATGGGAACACTTTCTTATCAGGGCAGATGATTCCTGACAACTTAAGCACCACCTAAACTATTTTCTAACCATTCAGATTGGAAGCTGGACTGTTCACAACCCTTGGCTGAACCTTTACTGACCTCTGGTCAACAACAGAGTGTTTCCAATTGTTAGAAATACTTCTTGTGGTTCCCACAGTTGAATACCATTTGATCATACAATAGCAAAAGGGCAACACTCTGAGAAGCCAGAAAGTAGGAGACTATATAAATCAACTACTATTGATTATCTATTTGTTAATGCCCTCAGGGACACAGCAGGTAGCCAGGTTTGGTCATAATCTCAAACAAAGCCAAAGGCTGAATTCTTTACTTAATAGTACATCCCAAAGAATGTCTGGGGCATTTATTAGTGTCTGCTAAAATTCCTACAGTGAATATGGTGTATAATTAAAGCATTGAGGGAATACAAAGCCTGCCAAATTTGTGGGAATCTTCCAATATAAGCCTTCCCTGTCAATCGATTTGATCTGGTCTTTTGTGGCGAACTCCACCATTTTGAGCAAAAGGGCACAACCCTGTGATCCCTGCAGACTCCGCCACACAGACATCAATCTGCCGATTGTCCTTTTATGGTGGACACTGTTAAGTGAGGACTGTTAGGATTATCATGGTGGCTGAGTTAACATCTCTATTGCTTTGTAGAAAACCAATGGACAATTGACATCTACTCAATTCAAGGAATATATGTAAGGTAGTACAGCAATTTCATCTGACTAGACAAACGATCTGTCACATCTCTAAATCTCCACCATCACATGCTCAATATAAAATTTAACGTACAATATTTTGTTAATGAAAATTTACAGTAAAATTTTATACTTTTATTTTTCATTTTATAAAATCAGTGAAAAACTAGAACATTTAAAAAAACAAATGACTAAACCTGAATTCAAAATCCATTTCAAGATGACTTCCGTGCCACAGTGCAAGCTTCTCTGCCAGTTATACGATGCACTTTGTTGTGATGTGATACACTTCCAGCTTCGCATCAGCGCAAATTCTGATGAGCTTTGAGACTGCTCTGGCTTTGTACCAAATATGCACACGTTGGCCTGGCAGTTTCCGCTCTATTGGGCTGGTTTTTCGCCGCAATTCCCCCCCCGATATCGGCGTAACCGGTGCAAAAGATCACGGAATTTCAAGCGCAAATTGCGTTCCGCGCAACTCGAGTTTCCGTGATCTTTTGCGCCGGTTTTAAAAACATCGCGTTGGAAGCTGGCCCCACCCACAAAACTGGCCAGGGTGCATTAATCACCGCGGCAAGTTTCCGCTAATTGCGCTCGTTTGCGAGCCTTTGAGGAGGCTCCAAAAATTAAACTGGAACTTTTGGGCACGAGGACACAAACAGGCAGGTTTTAAAACATTTTGTATGACATTTTTTTTAAATTTACTATGGAACTGATTACTGTACCCCAATCTAACTAGAAAATAGTTTTGTATATTTTTTAAAAAGTCATTTAAAATCGGGTTACTCACAGGTGGTGGATTGACACTGTGATTTAAAATGCTTATTTTTTGTGATAAACCCGTTTACAGCTGTATTAATCAAACTTTACCAAATTACCCCTCTTACATATAATCAAAAATGAGAAGTCGCACAACACCAGGTTATAGTCCAACAGTTTTATTTAAAATTACGAGCTTTCGGAGCGCTGCTCCTTCGTCAGGTAGAGGAAGGAGCTGACGAAGGAGCAGCGCTCCGAAAGCTCGTAATTTTAAATAAAACTGTTGGACTATAACCTGGTGTTGTGCGACTTCTCATTTTTGTCCACCCCAGTCCAACACCGGCATCTCCGCATCATGACATATAATCAAGGAATATTCTAGAAGACAAACATATTTTTTAAAATGGAGTTTTAAAACGTTGCCCGATTGCGATGGTTCAGGGCAGATTTTGCGTTCGACGATATGCAAATGAGTTTGCGCGGAAACGCAGGAAAAAGAAAACCTTTCATACTGGCCGCAATTTGCAGCAGAATCGCCGATTGTGCTCAAAGCGGAAACTCTACCGTTATACGGTATGGTAGCGTAGCGCTTAAACCACGGGACTAACAACTCAGATATTGGGAATTCAAATTCCACCATGCGCAGCAAGTTGTGAAATTAAAGTCAACAAACCTCGTCATTTGTGAGTTGGCAGCAGGAAAAACCCGACCATGAAAAGCTGCTGGATGGTTTCAAATTAAAAAATCAACTTGTTCAGTAATGTACGTCAAGGAATCGGACCTGCCACCCTTACACTGTCTGTGTGAGTCTCGTCCACACTACAGGGCTGACCCTCAATACCTAGCAAGCTATCCAGCTGTACAAGCAATCGCTGGACAGCGATGGTAGAAGGCAGCCACTGACCACCTTCTCGAGCACGCCTGCTCAGAGCCTCGTCTGCTGGAAGCGCATATGAGAAACGGATGGGAAGTGGATCTGTGGGATTTTCTGAGCAGAAGGTCCCAGGGTTGATTCTCGACTGGTGCGGAGTTAACTGATCTCACTCTGGGCAGCTGTCGGGGCATTGCAACTGGTGTTAGTACCCCAGGATGGGCGGGGCGGAGCGGGGGGGAATCAATCCATCAATAAATCAACGTTAGGTCTTGTGCTCCACTGACTGAGGGGGTCTCATACAGATGCATTCTGGAGTTGGACCAGGAACTGACTTTAGTGTAATGTTACCACACTTGGATTAATGTGAGTGACAGTATAACTGCACCCTAAGAGTGCTGTGAGACTAGGTACTTGTGGTGGCCTCACACTTCTTGTCACAATTCAACCTGTTCTCTTTCTCTTCCAAGCTATAGTGCATGGTTTGTGTTGATGGAAAGGCTCAAAGGGTTTGGCAATGATGAAAACCCTGTATTATAATTAGCCTTTTAAGGGCGATATAATTCTTGGCTCCTTCAGCTCCAGGCTGGGGCTGTTAACCTTCCTTTGGACGTAACTTGAGCTCATTTACTGCCTATAACATCCCCAGTTCTATTTCTATATAAAAAGAGTTGGAGCCAGTCATCAGTGATTACGATGCAGTGGAGTCTGCAATTTGCCAGTGATCCTGATCTTTAAAGAGCCCTCGGGCCGATTCTGTGCCCTGAGCAGTGTGCCACTAGCACCGGCAGTGCGCTGCCCTTCATATAAATGATTTGATCCCTCCAGATAAAGCCAGGTCAGCACATTTGCCGAATTTACTGGGACTGTGGCAACAGCTCCCACGACAGCCAGGATAGCCAGCACCAATGTTCCCCTCTGAGGGCCACGCATCAATCGGGCGGCCCCGCGCTCGCCGCTCACAAGCTGCTGCTGTTGGAAGCGATACCACGCAGCGACCGCGCAGCAAACTTAAAGGGACCATGCAGGGAAAAAAAATTAGAGGGAATATCGGCCAGCACTGCATTGACATGGGCCAGGGAGCCAGAGCTACTCTTCCATTATAATGTACTTAGGAGGCACCAATCATAGAAAACGAAAGGAGGCCATTTGGCCCATCTTGTCCGTGTCGGCTGACAAAGAGCTCTCCAGCCTAATCTCACTTTCCAGCTCTTGGTCCGTAGCCCTGTAGGTTATGGCACTTCAAGTGCATATCCAAGTACTTTTTAAATGCGATGAGGGTCTCTGCCTCTACCACCCTTTCAGGCAGTGAGTTCCAGACCCCCACCACCCTCTGGGTGAAAAAAATTCTCCTCAACTCCCCTCTAAACCTCCTACCAATTACTTTAAATCTATGCCGCCTGGTTATTGACCCTTCTGCTAAGGGAAATAGGTCCTTCCTATCCACTCTATCTAGGTCCCTCATAATTTTATACACCTCAATAAGGTCTCCCCTCAGCCTCCTCTGTTCCAAAGAAAACAACCCCAGCCTATCCAATCTTTCCTCATAGCTAAAATTCTCTACTCCCGGCAACATCCTCGTAAATCTCCTCTGTACCCTCTCGAGTGCAATCACATCTTTCCTGTAATGTGGTGACCAGAACTGCAAGCAGTACTCTAGCTGCGTCCTAACTAGTGTTTTATACAGTTCAAGCATAACCTCCCTGCTCTTATATTCTATGCCTTGGCTAATAAAGGCAAGTATCCCGTATGCCTTCTTAACCACCTTATCTACCTGTCCTGCTACCTTCAGGGATCTGTGGACATGCACTCCAAGGTCCCTCTGATCTTCTGCATGCGGAGATGCCGGTGTTGGACTGGGGTGGACAAAAATGAGAATTCGCACAACACCAGGTTATAGTCCAACAGTTTTATTTAAAATTACGAGCTTTCGGAGCTGTTGCCCCTTCGTTACCTGACGAAGGGGCAACAGCTCCGAAAGCTTGTAATTTTAAATAAAACTGTTGGACTATAACCTGGTGTTGTGCGACTTCTTATTTTTGATCTTCTGCACTTCTCAGTGTCCTACCATTTAATGTGTATTCCCTTGCCCTGTTAGTCCTTCCCAAATGCATTACCTCACACTTCTCCAAATTGAATTCCATTTGCCACTGTTCTGCCCACCTGACCAGTCCATTGATATCTTCCTGCAGTCTGCAGCTTTCTTCTTCATTATCAACCAGTCGATGATATGGTGGGAATACATTGTTCCGTGTGAATAAGTAAACAATCTAGAAGCATTTAACTTTGTTTTGGTGCAAACCTGAAAGTTAACCAGCTGTGGCAAACCCAAATGTTACCCAACCTGGTAAAGCTGATGGTTCATCCTGTATCTCAATGGCACATGAACATTTGGCTCACTGAATCCTTTCTCTCTATTTGTTTAAACAATGCAATGGTACAAAACACATCATCATGTCATTGACACATTGATGTGATCCTGAGAAGAATGACATTATTTCGCTGTGGTGATTCTCCTTCCCAAAACAAAACAAAAATTGGCAAACCGTTGTGTTGTGTCGACACTGTCCCTTTAAATACACTGAAAATGGAGTAACTGGTTTTACTGGAAATGGCTCCTGCAATGACTATTCTTATTGACCACTTCCTCCCTGACTGTACCAGATACAAAATGCTCCTTTGAAGAATTCAGCAGGGGAGAGAATATATTGTCAACAGCTTTCATGATAGGTGTTGAAGGAAAACCTTTAAGGAAGGGCCAACAAGCAGGAGGATTGTTAACTTTAAAGAGCAGAATCAAAAGCTAATCAGTGTGCAAATATTTGTTTCCAGCATTGGCTAAGGGCTGCGAAGCCAAAAGAAACTCATAAACCAAAGACACACAGAAAATCGCATTTTATTCCAACTGAACAGAAACCCTGAAATATTCCATGGACTGGGCTTTATGGATTGGTTTTTCAGTCCTATGGATTCTGAATTTCTTCAGAGACCTGCATCAAGCAAATGGAACTGAGGATATTGAAATAATAAATGTGTTTGATGTAATCAGACACCAGTCAGGGAAGCCTTTATATAGCTTTTAACTACAGGTCTGTAAGGCAATTTGAAGTCCCTCTAAATCAAGCTTCTGCCAAAATCAGCGCACTAATACATATTAAACATTTTGAACCCGTGTGTCTGTAAGAACTTCATACTGTGGATGGTGGAGTACTTCAGAATTGCTAATTGGTCCACACTAATATAATGACAGTTACTGTAGATGAAGCATGGCCCAAAAATCAATTCCACACAGGTTTTTAAAAAAATGTTCACTCTCCACTAATACTTCCTCCTATTTTACTCAGATTCCCTAATGTTTAATAATATACTTCGCTTTTATTTTCTAAAATTATTTTTAACAATGTTTGCTTTTTATTTCTTTTTCATCCCTTGCAGCAAGGTCCCAATCCACTCAGGCTCTCTGCTCAACCTGAATTTCTCCTTCAAGCAGAGCCAGGTCCTGGCCAGCAGGCTGCTCCCCTCTCCCCAACCTCCTCTGCCCTCCAAGCACGGCTGGACTCTGAGCTCCCAGCCGGTTCAGACTGTTTCCTCTGCCTGACCTAAATCGACCATCCACTTCAAGCACAACCACATGGCAAGTTCTCAGCCTGCTCCCCTTCTCTGCTCCCAGCTCGCCTCTCCCCAACCACCGAGACTGGAAAATTAAACATTGAGAGCAAATTTAAATAGCGAATTAGAGGTGGACTTGCAGAGAGTTAAAGGAAAACATACATTCAGAAAGAAAGGAAAACAAATTCAAAAAGGTAAAACAAGAAGAAAGATGAGTGAAAAAAGTGTTTGATGGGTTTGTAAAATAGTGAGTGAAAGAAAAGGAAACAGATACACACAAACTGTTCATCGTAAACGGGAGATTTACAGGGGAGAGCAAACAGGGAGAGTAGATTTATAGAATGAGGGAGTCGCAATGAGGAAGAGAGATCGAAGACAAGAGATCAAAGAAAAGCAGAGACATAGAGGTCGATTTTAACTGGGGGCACATTGGTGACAGGCGGCGGTGTGGGGCAGGAGGCAAACCCCCTCGTGGAGTTCAGTGTGGGGCCTGGGCTATGTCAGCACATGGGCCTGATTTGAATAAAGCAGGACAGTCGCCGCCCGAACCAGGTGGGAGTGACGGCAGGGCTGGCAACCCGGGTCAGGAGCGCGATGATGCCGGGTACCCAAGGGAACAGTCCCGGCATAAAGTTAGCGCTGTGGCTGGGGGTTGGCAGCCAATCCCAGCCCTGGGAGGGAGAGGCAAGGCCGGGGATGGGGGAGGCCTGCTCCTCCTGGCCCACAAGGATTCCACAGTAAAGGTACATTAATGAACGTACTTTGGACTGTTCTGGCCATTGCAATGCATAATAGGAGCCCGCATGCCTCCCACGCCTGGTCTTCGGGAAGTTAAGATGGTGGAGGGTGGGAACACGTCCGGAACGCTATGAGAAGCCTCCTCCCCAACCATCTGAATCCCTCCGCCCACACCATCCTGATAGGTGAGGGATGGGTGGCGGGGGGGCATTAAAATCTACCACATGGAGAGAAAAACACAGGGGAGAAATTGGTTACGTCCCCTAACGTCCCCTAAAGGGGAGGGACGCTGCGAGCTCTGCAGGCCGGGCGACGGCCTCCACTTGCGCACCAGGGCAGCGTGGTGCCGTGGCCACAGCGGCGCGATGACGGCCATGGACCACGCCAAGGGCCGCCAAGAGGTGCCAGCCTGGAGGTCGGCCAAAACAATCAAAAGCACGAGGCGCAGCCGAATCGCCCCTTTAATTACCGCCCTGCCAGCGGTGCGCAGCCCGGTTAGCGACCCGCGAGGCTGGCGCTGACATCTACTGAGGCAGCCTTGCGGGGCACAGCCGAATTTCTGCCGCGGGGCGATAAGGGGCCGCGTCGCTCGGTGATGACTTCATTGTCGGCAGTGCAGCAGCCCAGGGCGCTATCGGCTAGCGCCTCAGCAGCGCCCCGCCGAATTTCTCAGGAGGCGCTATTCTCACCCCCCACCCCCCCCGGGCGATAACCCCTTTGTGCCCCGTTATTGCCCCCAGAGGCGTTAACGGCGGGTGCAAAGGAGGCGAATTTCACCCCCACAACATTTACGTTTATTTTTGTCTGTTACCATGCGGGATGGCGAGTATTACTGTTATATATGGATGAAGCTTCATCAAAGCACTTGTGCACTGGCCAGGTCAATGCAGGCTTAACCCGAGGTCGACACTGGCACAACCTCCTCATGGAAGCCCTAAAGTCTGCCAAATTCTGTCTTACAAATGTCCAGGTGCCAAACATACAAATCATTTGGAATGGGTTCATTTTCAGGCACACAAAGACGGACGCTCATTCAGCTGTCCACATAATCAGACAGCTTGGATAGTAAATGTTTGGATAATGAATGTCTTACTGTGCATTCATCGGCAAAGGGCTGACAGGTTGTCTAATTATCCTGACAATATTCCTGCACAGTGGAAGGCATTCATACAATCCATGAGGAAGCACTTTAACGCGACGGCCATAAAACTGCAACAATATGGTGCATTTTAATAAACCAATAGATTATAGGAACATAACTTACATGAACAAGGCGTCTTGTCATTCAGATTTAGGGACATGTCAGCGGGCGTTAGTGCTGATTTTCCTGTCGTGTGTCACTTTGCATTAACATTTCTGCCACCTAGCCTTGTTACAAATCAATGTGTAACGTTGTAACATTATTGGCCCTTTGCACCAGGTCAATATTTCAGTGTGTGCACTGTAGAGATGGAATATGGAAAGAGATATTGTCAAACCCGATCGCCAACCAGTTGTGACCAAAGGCAAGCTCTCGATATTGCACAAAGTCCCGCTTGGTTTGAAGCCATCTAGTTTTTCCCTGTTCAGAGTTATTTTTGCTAAAATTGTATCAATTTCACAAAGAAAAAGGGTTTTAGAATCAATATTCACTTATTATATAAAATGAAGACATTGCTGAGCTCCAAATTCAACTTTTACCGAAAGACAGGAGAATGCTTGTTTTCCTCTGGAATTAATGACCTGCTAACAAAATCGTGGGAGCGCGCAGCTTTGAAATGTGTAATATCTGAGAATGTGACTCGGTTAGTGAATTGTTAATTACTGAGAAACACTGGCATTCTCCCTTTGTTCATTACAAGAGGAATTTCATCCCAGCAGTGTAAATAGAAATATATTTTAGCGGTTAGCGTGTAGCCATCTGGAGTGCAGTTTATTCAAATCCAAATATACATTTGAGCAAGTGACAGGTTTAAGATGAGCATATTTTCAATAAAGAACTGCCCTTTCAGAGTGAATAATTATAGGAACCATTCACATGTGTTACCCTCTCATTTTTTTTAACCAAAAAGGATTCAGTTAATCTGAGGAGTATTTTTATATGCAATATCTAGAGAACAACATTATAGACATCTTAGCTTTCCAAAGCTTCGCAGCACAGGGACCGGCACAGTGCCTGCCCACAAATCTCAACGTGTGGTTTGGTGTCAGCATGCTCATAGCTTCTTTTCGATGATGTGTGGAAATTACTGTGTGGGCCTTTCGGTGCTGTTTCTGATCAGTCTGGATCACGCACAGCCCGAAGTCAATTTGACAATGTACCAATATCTCCTTGGAGAATCTGTTCTATGTCGTGTTCCATTTTTACAAATTGCCAACAGAAAAGAAACCTAACTCAAGCCGTGCAATTCATCTGAAATGGCCTAAAGGATGGAAATAAGTTTGGAATGTACTTTTTGCCTTCTTGTTCCAGAGGTTGTTTTTGGTAAACTGGAAATCGGCATTCACCTTTTGAACTCGCCAGACTTGCGACTGTCATAAAGAATCTTTGTTGTTGAAAAACGCATTTGATACAAACGGCAAAATAGAAATAAAAAGAAGTAAGTTTTCAGGAGAACTCTTAGAGGTGAAATTGAATGCCTTTGCGCCTCCCGTTAGCACCCCCTGGGCTAATGGCTTTGTGACCGGGCGCGGCGCTGACATCGCCTCCCGCTACATTCGGTGGGAGTTTTGTGGCGGTGCTACGGCGTTGCGCCCTGATCTCCTTCGCCCGGAGATCGTGACGTCATCGCCGTGCGCTCCGCCCCGGTAGCGCCCCGGACCCGAAATTGACTTCCGCCCCCTGCAGCAGCGCCGGGCGAAAACACCGACAGCTGCAGGAGGCGAGCATCGGGCGGCCGGCCGCTTCAGGGGCGATGATTAAAGGCGAGGTGGCCGAGGTAAGTGGAAAAAAAAGACTTACCTTTCTTGTTCCCGTTTTTCTCGCGGGTTCCTGCCCGCGATCGATCAGCCCGACACTTTGCTTGGGTGCCGGGCTGATCGCGCAGGATCGCGGCTGCCTTGGTGGTCCAGGTAGGTAATTTTTCTATTGTAGAGCCTACAGCGATGGCCCTTCCCTTTAAGGGAGGGAAGGAGCCTTTGAGCGCGGCACGGCCCAGTGTGCAGCGCTGCTGAAGTCTCCGCCCCGCTCTCCGACGTTAGCGCCCGAAGAAGGAAGTGGAGCTTGATTTAGAGCTCCACTTCTCTCTTGGGGCGTGAAAACTTAATTTCGCGGTCGCTGGCGCTAATTAGCGCCGGGCGCTAAAGTTAACGCCCAGGCGATGTTAGCGCCCCAAAATGGTCAATACCGAATTTTTCCCCCTTAAAGTAAACTGTCATCCCATGGCAGTCTGTACTTGTAGGGGTTTAAGCCCATTTGTAACAAGGGATCAAAGAACTGTGAATTCTAACTTCAGAGGATCGCTGTATAGGCTTACACTCTCTACAGTATTTATGGTGTACCTTTATTAAGTTATCACATCTTGGAACAGGCAAAGTCAAGATAAGAAAATTACCACATTATTTCCAAGTCTTTCTTTAATGTAAAAAGTGTGTCAAGCTGAACTGAGCTGAGCTACAAAATAGTGAAGGTTAAGCTGATCAGCTCAGTAGAGTTATTTTCAGTTCAACTCTGTGTAAACTGGATGGGCCAGGTTTTCCTGGAGCAAGGCACCTCACGATGTGCCCCGGTTAGTCAGACTTACAATTACACGCTTTAGGATTTTAAAAATTTTGCCCTCAAAGTTGCTGGAAGTGCGAGCTGATAACGGCACGGCGAGGGCAACAGGGCATCTGGGACCTTGGTGAACAATGGGACAAACAGTCCATCTCCTTAACCAATGAGATTAAAGGGTTGAGGAATAAACAGAGGAAGGACTCAGAAGGAGGGTGAATTGGAGATTGTGACTTCAACGTCAAATCAGGTACTGAAAGAGAAATAAAGGGAGGGAAGGAAAGATTGCATTAAGAGAGAGAGAGAATAAAGAGGCAGAAAGGAAAAGGAAGAAAAAAAAATGCAAAAATTTAAAATTTGACCTTTTCAAAATCTCCTACAACAATTCACAACCTGAAGGAATGAGACTTCACACTTATAATTGTTCACTTTCTGGGCCAGTGAGGTTGATTGGCAGTCATTAACAATTATCACCTCGTTAAAAGGGTACTTACACTGATAATTACTAGACTTAATGGGCAATTAATGCGTAAATGCAGCAACTTCATGAAACTCACGGGGAGGTTAAGGGCGAGAAGCCGTTTTCGCGAGGCTAATGGCGGAATGGTGTAAATCGTCCAGCAACTTGTGGGAATCACAATTCACGAGGAACCTCCTCCATGCCACAAGTTGCTGGCTGATTTATTCATTAATAACGCCGTGCGTCGTTCAGAAGCTGTTACTTCTTGAGCAAAATCTGGCCCATTACGTCACACCACAACACGCTTTTTGTAACAAGAGATTGAAGAACTGTGAATTCTAACAATAGAGGATTATATAGGTTTATTGTCTCTATATGATTGTTATTCACGTAATCACAAATAGGGAAAAACCTGGCTTTTTAAAATTCACTTATTGTCTATCCCTTGTCGCCTGGGCCGAGTGGCTTGCTAGACCACTTCAACTGCAGACGGCAGCATTTGACACGTTGGACCCCCTGTGACCCACCTCATTGTCTTGGCTGTGCTCTGATGTTTCTTTGATGTAGTGCCTTCCTGACGGATTGTATCTCTGCAGACAAGTCGCTCTCTGTGTATATATACTGTGTATTAGATTCCCTCACTGTACCTCTACCTGACGAAGGAGCAGCAGCTCCGAAAGCTCGTAATTTTAAATAAAACTGTTGGACTATAACCTGGTGTTGTGCGACTTCTCACTTCAGAGGTCAGTTAAGAGTCAACAATGTTGGTGTGGGACTGGGGTCACAGATAGGCCAGACATATAGGTGTATGGAAGGCAAGTTTCCCTCCCCAAAGAACATTAGTGAACTAGTTGGGTTGGGATTTCATGACAATCCAGCAGAGTCCTGCTCACTTTCACTGTAACCAGTTTTCTTTTATTTCAGATTTGTTTCTGTTTTTTACTGAATTCAAATTTTAAAACTGCCAGTGGGATCCTCGAAAGAATTTGTCCTTTAGACACCTTTGCTGTAAACGTTTGACTGAAGGAGCAAGCAAGCACCATTTGCAACCTGTCCATCGATTACCTCCCTAATTTTACTTTACAAGTTTTGTCCTTTTTTAAAAAAATATATCGGCGCTGTTGGTTTCATTTCGACCTCCACTCGCAAACAGTCAAAGCAGATTGAAAGAGACAAATCCTATTCATGGTCGGTCTCTAAGGAAAGCAGTAAACACCGAAGCAGATGTATTACAAGGGGATCCTGTCACTCTGCCTCACTCCAGCACACTTGCTCCA